>OY856409.1:1621847210-1622204710 GCA_963693085.1 Alisma plantago-aquatica | reverse complement strand
TAAGCTCTTGGAAAATATCAAGATTAGTAAGGAAAAATATAACAATCAACATATATTTGAATAATAGGATATCACTAGAAGTATGTTTCACAAAAAGAGTAAAGTCAACTTTACTCATGACATAACCATTATCAATTAAAAAGGTCTTTACTTTCAATACCGATCTCTAGGGGCTTGTTTGAGACAATAAAGTGACTTTTGAAAAAGATAAACATGGTTAGCATGCTTTTCATGTTAAAAGCTACGAGGTTGATCCATAAATATTTCCTCCTGTAACTCTCATTTAGAAAATAACTTTTAACAATTAATTGGTGTAGTAAGAAACTTTTATGAGTAGCAAAGGCAAGTAGCATACAAATATATTCTAGTCTAGAAACATGAGCATAAGTTTCATCAAAGTCAATACCTTCCTATTTGTTGTAAACTTGTGCCACTAAGCTTTCCTTGTTTTTTACCACTTTACCATGCTCATCAAGATTTTTTCGATAGAATCACTTGGTGCCAATGATTTTTCTATCCTTTGATCTTGGCACAAGGGTGCATATCGTGCTTTTTTCAAATTGCTCAAGTCCTTCTTGTATATCTAGGATTCAATACTCATCTTCAACATATTCTCTTACATTCTTTGTCACAAATTATGAGATGAAGACAATGTTTTCTTATTCTTGGTTGTAAGAAGCATTTTTGTTCACTTTTTCAAAAGGATTGCCTGTAATGAGCTCTTTTAGATGATCTTTAGCTAAGTGAGGAATGAGATAGTTGTTTTCTACTTTTTGAGAGAATTACTCTTCAACCACCTCTTTTCCTTTGTTATTTATGTCAACATCTTTTAATTTAGGAATAACATCATGTAGAACATCATCATAAAACATCATTATTTGATACAGAGGGATCAGTTTCAAAAAATGTTAAGATTAATTGATTAATTCTACATTATATACCCAAGAAAGAATGGCGTATAAGATTTAGCATCAAACTTATCAAGAGAGTCTTTGGTGTTCAACACAGAACATAGATAACCAAAAATATGAACGAAATCGATAGTCATTTTTCTACCATACCATTACATGTAGTTATTTTCGCTAAGAAAAGGATGGGTAAAAACACAATTTTCATGAAACAACTGTGTTAACTGATTTTGTCGAAAACTACCTAGGAGTGTATTGCTTCAAAAAGCATTGTCATATCCATCTATTGCAAGAATCTATTCTTCCTCTCTAGAATCCATTTTACTAATATGTACGGGCGGAGCAGTGCAATAACTAGATTGATCACAAAACTTTTCAAACCTATCATTTTCAAAATTTCCCTCATGGTCACTAGAGATAGAGGCTAGTCAACAAGATGATTTGTTTTCAACCAATTTGCAAAAAGAGGATCATACATCAATTGTATGACTTTTAATGACCAAAAACTAGGTCCAAGTAAGGTGAGAAAAATCATCAACAATAATAAAGCTATACTTTCTACCTCTAAGTGTTTGGGTGTGCATTGGTCCAAATAGATCAATATGAAGAAATTCAAGAGCTCTTTTAGTACTAAGGACTCCTTTGCAATTGAAGGAAGAGTTTTTTAGCTTCCATTGTGTATAAGGTTAGCATTCATCATATTTTTCAAACTCCAACTTAGAAAGACTTTGACTGAACCCATTCTTCTCAAATTTTTCATTTGCTGCATAGTTACATGACCAAGCCTATGGCGCCACAAAGATATGTCATTTTTATCAACTACAAGGAATTTATCATAAATAGGATGAAGAGAGCTAAGAATAATAGTATAAAGATTTCCATTTATAATTCCCTTATAAATGACATTGTAAGTGAAGGAATATATAAGCAAGCAATCGATTAAGGTAAACAAACAAGATAACCATCATCACATAAATGACTCCACTATTTAAATTGTGACGTTGGACATCCATTAGAAGTACATTCTTGATGCATAGGGAATCACCTATATCACCCTCACCTACCACCTTATACTTCTTATTGTCACCAAAGGTCACCAATCCACCTTTCCTTGCATAAGTCTTGAAGTGACTTTTTTCTCTAATCATATGCTTGGAGCAAACACTATCAACTATCAGCTTTTCCTTATCTTGCAAGGAAAGAAAGGTAGGTGTAAAATTTGAACTCTGAGATCTGGGGTTTGCTCGGGGACCTAAATCATATTCATTTTGGTCCCCTTATTCTTATAATGACAAAAAGAAGAAAAATGATCATCACTCATAAAATTAGAACAAACCATATTAGCCATCAACACAGAAGACTCTCCTTGGAACATTGGATATTCCTAACTATTTTATTTTTCTTTCTCTTTTAATCAACCTCAAATACTAAGCCACTTCTAACCACTTTTTGTAAAGTATTCTAGGACTTCATCTAGGGACTTATTTACCTTGATGAATTTTTGCAATGAATCCCTAAGCATATGGTTGTCATTACTAAGATTAATAAGAGTAGAAGATAAACTAGGAATATCATCTTAAGAATGCAAAAACCATAGCCTCTAGATAGAGCTCTTTAGTCAAATATGAATTCCTTTCAATAAAACTGCTAGAAACTACATTTCTAGGAAAGATGTGTATAAATTCAAGATTTTCATTGACTTTCGCAAGCAATCTGGAATTTTCATTTCTAACAAAAGTGAATTCATGCAGCTAAGTTTGGTTTATATCTTTAAGCACATTTATTTATATGATATAAACACCATTCAATTTCAACACCATTTCATTTATGTTCAAGATCAAAATTAATCTCTTGCAAAGTATATATGATACCATACAAAACATTTTCATTTTGCTCAAGAGTATCTTTAACGAACTAAAATCCATGTATAATCTTAGTTTATCCTTTTACTAAGTTTTTCTTTTCTTCTTGTCCTTGATGTTGAATCAGTGGAAATTATTAAGGTTTGTTGTACTTTTGTTCCCACTATTTGACATTATAAGGAGTTAAGCACAAAATACCTTAGTGAAAGTTAATAATGGGTTTAATTTGCAAAATGTCCACTTAAGAGGAATAAGAATAAAATAAAATCAATTTAGAAGTATCTAAGCCCTGTTGTGTGGGAAAAAGAAAAGAAAATCCTAAAATTGAGATAATGTGACATTAAATGAAACAATTTTCACATTAAGTAAAAATAAGAGTGAATTGCCTAAAAATAAGAAAAGTGGAACTCAAAAGATAAGTCTAAATCCAAATCCATTTCCTTTGAGTACCAATTTTCTTATGTGATAAGTTTTACAACTTTTGAAAAACTGGTAATTATAATTGTATTAATTGAAAGGAAAAATAGGAGATAACATGAAAATACAAAATAAAATCTTTAATGACTCCAAAAGTAACAATGGATGCCAAATTTGTGATCTTCATTTTGAAATATGCCTTTGGGTGAACTGTCACTCAATTTTGAAAATATTTGACTAAAAGATGAAATTATGAGAGAGAAAGTGTATAGAACCTTCAAATTATTAAATTAATGAACAAATAACTCGAACAAGTAAAATTACAAATTTGTGTCCAAGGCACTTAATGTTACTTGTGGGTGAAGTTTCACCAAATTTGAAGAATCTTATAACCATTAATGAAGGGGGAAAGTGATAATAAGTTTTGATTTATTTAACACGTTTGAAGTTCCCAAAAGGAAAAACAAATTGCATATTTAGATTCCTCAAATAAAAAATAGCTTGGTGTCAATTTTCATTTAATTTAGAGCATGTTTGCCCCTTCAAACGAGGAGAGGAAAAAGGAAATTAATGCAAAAAGACACTATATACTAATATGATTGGGAATTCAATTTATTCTGTCACACGTTGACCTAAGACCCGTGTGATTTCAACTGTTGGATCCGCGATCCAACGACTTGTGCATCATCACCTAGTTCACGCTTATTGGGAAATAGGGACTTATTTAGCAAGGATTTAATTCCATGATTTCTCATTCATTTTTTAATCAAATTTCACAAAAGCTTTTCCAAATATATCTAGATACAAATCTGCACGGACCGATCCCCTATTTGTAATGTTTTGTTAAGAAATTGGGAAATGCCCAATTCTTGTTGTCCAAGGTTTTTAGGTGACCTAGCTATCTTTGGCTTTACGATCCCCCACCTATATATATTTCCCCCTAGGTCTTCATAGCCTTTTTCTCAAACTTTCTCTGGATTCAATTGTTCATTTTCTCGCATCCTCATGTTCTAGTGATTGACTTTGATCTAGATCCTTGTGGAGGGTCGTTCTTGAGATCCTTGGTATCTCGATCCCAATTGTATGGCTTGTCAGGATCGTGATGTCTATCTCTTCCTTTTCTTGTGCTTTTCAGTGAGTTTGATCAACTCTCATGATTTTAACGCTGCTACTCATCAGCCATGGTGTGGCACGATGAAGGGGGTGAATTCCCTGTGTGTATTCTCTCTCTTGCCCCTTTTGATTTCTTTTTCTCTTCATTTTCTGCCTAAGGGAAGTATTGCCTTTTTGCCCGATTTGTTTTTCTTTGAGCGAGTCAAAGCCGTGCCTTTGACCCTGACTTGGCTGACCCTGATTGGACCAAATCAGCAAGGTGGGCCCGCTCTTCACCCTCTCTTCGCCTCTCTGTAATGATTTTGATGACGTGTCATTTTCTGACTGTTTAAAATAGGAAAAATCATAACTTTTTACTCCATCATCCAAAAATTAAAATAAAATATGTTTTGAAATAAAAAATGTAAGCTTTCTAATAAAAGTGTTTTTGAGACTTTGTTTTGATTTTTATCAAAAGGTGTTTTCTAAAAATGAATTTAATAGATAAAATCACCAAAAATGCACTTTTAACCTTATAATTCCAAAATAGACAAAAATATATGTTTTCTTAATTAAGAGAACCTAATAAGATCATTGGTGATAATTTCATATTCAAAAGTGTGGTTTTGTTTGAAAAGTCCAAAAGTTATGGTTCCTTACCTTTATACATATGTAAACCCTAATTCATGGTTATACATTAGAAATAGGAAAGTGGGCTTTGGAATCAATTAAAGTAGGAAAGAAGAAGTAATTGGATTGCATTTAGAAAGGCATGTACTTTCCTTACCCCTAAGTTGGGAATAATTGTAAACCCTAATCTAGTTTCCCTAATGAGGCTTTTATGAAACCTTAATTTCTCTTTTGATAATTCCTTTGCTTTATTTGCCTCAAAATTAGTTTTATTATTTATTATTGGTTCTTGTACCCCATGATAATATATTTATTTATTTTATGCTTATACTTGCCATATTTCTTAGCATGTTGATTTTATTAGACTATTTAACTAGTGTAGTGGTACTTTTGTACAACCACCCATAGATAGGGCATGCGTAAATTTCCCATGGGAATGTGTTACTTTCCCCATTATAGAATATTTGTAGGTGACCAAAATGTGTTACTCTCCCTCACCTATTGGTTGAGGTTAGGTTGGTGACTCAACCATACATAGTTTAGGTAGTCAATAATAATCATGCACGCAAACCTTTTTACTATTTTTGTTATGGTAGGCATCTATTTATTTATGCTTCTTATTTTTTATCATCTTAACCTTATGACGAAATCTTAGTCTTAGTTTCCATATAGTTTTCTTATATTTTGTCCTTGTTCATTTAATTTGACACATACCTTGTTTTCTTTCCCTTTTGATGGGTGTTTTTCCCAACCACTCAGGGTTAGATCAAGGTGTTGATCAAGGCCAAGGTGACCAAGTTCAGGAGTAGTAGATTCAAGTTTTGCAATCAAGGATGACTACGTTCCTTATTGCTAGATCCTATAGTTTCTTTTCATTTTTTCCTTTTGAAAGAAACTCATGTAGTGAACAAGATTTCAAAAAGGAATGTAATAACTTAGTTTCTTTCTGCTGCTATTGACATTTTAAATGTATCTAAAACATGCTTATTTACTTTTATTATTATACATACATTCCATCTTGTCTTTTTTAATAGAAAAATTTGATGTTTGTATTTTCTTTAAATATTAGTAAGGAGGTGATCTCACCTCTTTACAATATCTATTCTAGCATACAAGTCATCAATGGTTTTACCTAATCTTTCTTCTTATACTTGCATTAGAATAAGACTTATAGGAAGCATGGATAATTTCAATAAGGGTATCTTTAGAAAGTTCATGAAGATTTACCTCACTTACCACTAGTGCATGCCATTAGTAACATGTGGTATTCATATTCAATTCAGCTTCAATCACTTGAGGAGGAGGAATCCCAAGCAACATGGGTTGTTTCCTTATTCTTTCTATCCTTCTTGTCACTTTTCTTGTGTAACCCTCCTTGTGGTGGTCATCGTTCATCCTATGGATGCTATTTTGGTGATGCTTCTTATATTTTAGACATTCATTCTTATAATGCCCCTTATGACCATATTTATAGCAACCAAGAATTGATGAGGGGGTTAGTGCACTTAAAGGACACGTGGGGACCCATATTGACTCGAAGAAGGAGGAGGTTGGTTCATGACTTGACCTTGCACAAGTGCCTCAACTTGAACTTTACATGCAGACTCCTTCATCTTCCTCAAGTCCTTTTTTTCTTATTATTTCTCTTCTTTATAGAAGTTGTATCTAACTTCATAATCTTGAAAATTGTTATAAGTTCTTCAATGGGAACACAAGAAAGGGACTTGATTTGTTCTACAATTATATCCTTCTTGTTCCATAAGTGAGGAAGAGAGTGGATAATATTGGGGTTCGCCTAACCATTTTACATGGTACGTCCCAAGGAGGCAAGACAATTCATAAGAGTGTTGATCATGGCATTCATGTCAGTCACACTCTCCTTCTTTCCCATTTCAATGCCTTCAAAGAGTTGAGTGAGTATGTATACTTCTGTTTCTTTGACTTTCTTCATCCCTTTTTAGGTGATTCATAGATTGTCCCATATTTCAAGATCTTTGTTCCAAGAGTAGATGTGATTGGAATTGGTTGGTGTAAGTGTGGAGTAGAGGATGCTACATTTTTCTAGCATGAAGTGGTGGCTTCTTAAAGTATTCCTCACTCCAAGTGCTCATTTCACCATTTGTATGTGTTTAGGGAAGACATACCACCTTCCACATGTCAAATATCATCAGTTGTATGTAGAATTTCATCCTTTTCTTATAATAGAGAAAGTTGGTTCCAACAAACGCATAAAGCAGCCACCCTCAGTGTTGAGTGAACCAAGTATGTTTTTCCCCATCTTCTCTTACTCATGGGAGTAATGTGTTGGAGAATACCTTTCTCTGATACCACTTGTTAGATCTATGGGTCTAGAGGGGGTGAATCGAGCTAAAAACACTTACAAAAAATGTTAGACCTTAAATATTTATGGAAATTCATGCAAACTAAACAAGAAAAGCAAGTATGATAGAAATTTAACAAGCACCAAAGAACACAATCAATTATAGTGGTTATGTGGCACCCAACTCCACATAAAGCGATATTACTCAAAACATAACTGTGGAAGAAGGATTAACAAGCATATTATCATAAAACACTACAAATTAAAACCTTTTTCATAAAATTGCCAAACAACTTTCACATATAAGTTCTTTCATGCCTCAAAGCATACACAAAGTATGTTGTCGACCTATAACCAAAGAACTATTCCAGAACACATATACATGATTCCAACACATCTGTACATAATAGGTACACAAGCCAACCATATAAAGAAAGCTCGTTTGCAAATCATCTACAAAACATTCCCAAAGACCCAAGTATACAGGGATGACTGTAGGACTCTATCAACAAAAGACATCCAGTAGCACTTCCAACCTTATCATCTATTGCTCCTTTTGCTGCTCCTCAACCTCCAATGCATGATCTCTACCTCTTCGTGCTCGTCCAGCTAAAAAGGGTGTGGGAAACCCACAGGGTGAGATTCCAAATTGTAGTGGGAGATATAACTCAACTCCAACTCTATTATTATCACAAATTCGATAAACAGAGCTTCATAATAATTACAACTAAATGACATGGTAATGATTATTAATAGGAAAAGCATTTATTGTCTGATTTATGGAATATCTTAATAATTTAAAAGGAATATGGAACATGTATATTTTTTATCAACAACATTGTATAAAGATCAAGGAAGGCCTTAACCAATGTTTCCATATTTTGATCCTATACAATTATACTACATGGCTGATTATGTATTTCATTATGCCCCAAGGATTTGAGTCGTACCACCAAAATCCAACCGACCACTTGATAAGTCAAAATAGGTGCCATATAAGGTCTAGCGAAAGAGCTGGAATCCATGACCTCATCCCCTTGGTCAGTACGAGAACACTGGCAGTGAAATCATTAGTCAGACTGCTATCAGCGACTTATAGTCTAGCTGTACACATCTAGCCTGCCTTGGTACAGGTCACAATGCTAGTGAGTTACGACTGTAGTCATCCTCTTTATTAGGATATGACTGCAGCCATTCTAGTATATCAAATTGAGCTACAACTATAGTTGTACTCTTATTGGAGTATTACCACAGCCAATCCCATACATATACATTCAGGACACAAGGAGGTACCTCAACTTGCACCACACATATTCAACAATATGCACTCCAAGTTAAACTCATTTCACCATTCAGCAAGTACTAACACTAAATGGATCTATGGCACATGGTAGTTTACACTATTAGATTTCACTTGATTAATTAGACCAATTTAAACATCTTGAAGCATCAATCAAGTTACAATGTACAACCTCTAAACAAGATCTACATAAACAAGGAAATAACTCATCACCAAAAAAGACTGAAACATATTAGGTGGGATCTCATCACATCATCACTTAATGCCTGTTATTTATCAAATGTCCGTCACAAGGACCAATGTCCCTCACAAGGACCAAATTCCATCACCAGGACCAATGTCCAACACAAGGACCAATGTCCATCACAAGGACCATTGTCCATTATAAGGACCATTCCAACATATCATAACCATCATAGCTCATAACTGGCTATGCACATCAATTGATATAACATGCATGGTTAGAATCTTATGATAAGAAGGCAATGCATAATCAACATCATCATCTCGTAGGACTCATTCTATACATATCACACCATACATTTTACATCATGAAAATTAGGGTTTCACTTCACCCGATTGGGGTTTACAATGTTGGATCAACAACCTTCCTTAGATTATCACGCCCATCATCATTATGAGGTGTGTTATGAGACATAGAAGCATGTTTCTCATTATCATTATAAAACATGTTATGTGGTATGGAAACATAACTCAACACCCTACATACAACTATTCCATAGGGTATCACGTCATCACTATGAGACCTTAGCATCAACATCGTGTCTCGACCACCACCACAAGGTACCGATTAGGGTTTACACAAATGGTATCGGTTAACCCTAAGTGTATGTCAAGAAACCTTATCAAGGGGGGTTATCGGTAAAGCATATTCTTAAAGAGGGTAATCAAGGTATCAGACTACCACTTGAGATGGTGTACATGGAAATGCCTTCAAGGAAAAATGGTGTCGATGTCCCAGATTAACGCAACAATGTGATGGGCTACTAGTGTGTCTAGCAACGCAACCCTGGACACATCAGGAAGCAACACCTCTACCATGATATCTCAGCAACACCCACATATTAGGCAATAGGGTGTAGCAACCAAACTCTCCTAATAGCAATGTCAACACAGGTGTGACAGTCTCTAGGGGTAATAGGCAACGCACAAACCGTGACGGCTGCTAGGGTAATTGGGCTACAACGCCCCCCAAAAGGTATCAGCTAGCGATGCAACAAGTTGTGATGGGAAAAGCCCATCAACACAATGCTCCCTTGGTTGCAACACCAATTCGTGACGGCCACAGGGCTTAAACGACCATCACTCCTTGTATCATGATCCAACACCACTTTAGTTCAACAACCACCAACAAACTATCACCCTCATCTAACATCGGCCCACTCATTCCTAATGGAAGAACGATCTAAGAAATATGAACATAAGTTGAACTAAACCTAGTCGAGGTCGTGACAACCTGTCACAAAGGTAACGACTAGGGGCATCACAAGTCATGACGGCCACCCAACATATCAGCCTACCCTACCTATCAGCCTCCCCAAGCGCATCAGCCTCTCAAGCATGTCGACCACTTCATATTCAACCCCAAGATGACATTACTAACAAGGTAAAAGAAAGGTGTAATGCATGGGCAGAAACTAAGCCATGCTCTTCTACTAAAACAAGTCACAAAACTACCCAAAAGAACTACTAGCATGCAAGAAAAAAATTAGCCAAGGATAAAGAACAAGATACCAAGTAAAAGGTGATAATAACAAAGAGGGTTTAGAGTTATATAACCCACCTCAAGTATCATCACCAAGCTCTAAGCTCCAAGGTAGAAGAAGATCCTCCATGCTTGATCAACACAACACCTCCAAGAGAAGATGAGACCAAGGTTAAGAGAGCATGAAAGGAGAAAGCGAAGCAACCAAGGTCCATGGTCAAGAAGAAGAAAGAAGGAGAGAGACGAAACTAAGGATCATAGATTACCAAGGAAGAAGATGAAAAGAGATCACCACAAGCTTAGGCTCGTCCACCAAGCTCGAAGGGAGAGCATTCCTTAAGCTCAAGATTGGCCACCAAGGAGAGAATGCAAAGATAACCAAAAGGTTTATCTCACATGGAGACAAAGAGGTATATATACAAGAGAGATAAAAGAGAGAGAAAGGGGAAGGTTTCACTACTAAGGAACCTTAGATGACACATGTCCACAAAGAAAGAGCCACATGCAAGACAATACAACAAGGTGATAAGAATTATGCCTCACCCTCTAGGTCACCTTCCTAGGTCATGGACGACACACATCTCCTCCTCCCTTCACAAACTGATAGGGTGCATCTAGAGACACCCCAAAACTGATAGTATGTCCCTCAAGACACCCACAACCGATACAAGGCCCCCTTAATGCTCTCAAGCCCGAGAGAACACTCCTAGGTGTAAGATACACCTCAAACATGAGCCCAAAAACACCACCAAGGATGTTACCACTCAACTAAGGCTCAACCAAGGTTTATATCTCTCTCTCAATCCTCTAGATGATGCTAAGAGAGATAAGAAACATACTAGAGGTGGTAAATTTGCACATCAACCCCTATCCTGGGTAAATTGCAATATGCACCAAACCTCTCAACAAAACACAAGCATCAAACAAACAAGCTCAAACAAGGAATTCAAGCCTCCAACATGCCCTAATTACATCTCAGATTTTTAGAGCAAGGAGCTAAGCAACTTACTTAAGCAAAACAAATAGGGTTATCCCAAAATGTGGGTCATTCCATACAAGCCATAAACCCCTAACAGGGATTTCACCCACGAAATCCTAAGAGAAAAGGGAAGGGTAATTCCTCATTATCTCTTCATCAAACTCCCACGTGGCTTCCTCAATGCCACCATGATGCCAAAGAACCTTCATAAGCATAAGGACCTTCCTCTTCAACTTATTCATCACTGATCAAGGATCAACAATGGACCTTCTACATGGGTCACTTCTTCATCAAGATCTATCTCCATGGGCTATAACACTGACTTTGTATCTAGATGGTAATTCCTCAACATACTCACATGGAATACTAGATGTAACCTAGCAGCTCAGGTGGCAATTCCAACCGGTAAGCCACCTTCCCAACACGTGCCACAACTGGGTAAGGTCTCATACATCTGGGAGTCAACTTACCCTTGTTCATAAACCTCAGAACACCCTTCCAAGGAGAGACCTTGAAATATACCTTATCTCCCACTTGGAACTTCAAGGGTCTATGACGATTATCTACATATGACATCTATCTATCATGTGCTACTTTCATCTGTTGTTGTATCACTTTGATCTTCTTTGTTGTCTGTTGCACAAGCTTAGGACCAAGAATATGATACTATCCTATCTCATACCAAGACAACAGATCTACAACGTCTCCCATATAATGCCTCATATGGTGCCATGTCAATTCTACTCTGATAGCTATTGTTGTAGGATAACTCTATTAAACTGAGATGTACATCCCAGCTTCCTAAAAACTGAAGGACACATGCCCTCAACAAATCCTCCAAGGTCTGAATAGTCCTTTCAGATTGACCATCTATCGATGGGAGAAAAGCAGTATTGAACTTTAACTACATACCCAAAGATGTGTGCAATCAATCCCAAAAGTGACTCATAAACTGAGGACCTCTATTCGACATGATAGTTGTTGGAACACCATGCAAACACACTATCTCATCAACATAGATTTGGGCAAGCTTCTCTACTATGTACGTTGTCTTAACGGGAAGGAAATGCACTGACTTGGTCAACGTATCAACGATCACCCAAGTGGAATCGTAACTTTTGACTGTCCTAGGCAGACCAACCACAAAGTTCATAGTTACATGATCCCATTTCTACTGATGCATAGGAAATGGCTGCAATGTTCCTACAGGCTTCTGATGCTCTACTTTGACTTGCTAACATACTACACATCTTGCAACGAAATTAGCTACATCTTTCTTCAAGTCTGGCCACCAATACATATCCTTCAAATTGTGGTACATTCTGGTATTACCAAGATGCATAGAATAGATGGATGAATGAGCCTCCTCCATCACCATATTCCTCAGGTTATCAACATCAGGAACCACTATTCTATTATGGTAACAAACTGTCCCATCCTCTGACTTGTGGAATCCATCACGCTTCTCACCACCAAACTTTGATATAATCTATTGTATCACATCATCTGTCTGTTAAGCTTCTTTGATCTGTTGTCTCAGCATAGGCTTCACACGTAACTATGCCAAAAAACCAGCTAACAAGGAGACTTCTAAATTGACATTCATCTAACACAAGGAGACCAACATGTCTTGCTTGTGTCACATCAAAGAACTCAATTGACATTTATTCATTGATGAGGATGAAGACTTCCTACTCAACACATCTTCTACAACATTCACCTTTCCCGGATGATAATCAATCATACAGTCATAATATTTGGTCAACTCCATCCAGCGATGATGTCTTATGTTCAACTCTTGTTGTGACAAGATGTACTTTGAGTTCTTGTGATCTGTGCAGACCTGACACTTCTCCCTATATAGGTAGTGTCTCTAAATCTTCAAATCATGAACTATTATAACTAACTCCAAGTCATGGATTGGGTAATTCTCCTCGTGTTTCTTAAGTTGTCGAGAAGAAAAAGAAACCACTTGCTTGTCCTGCATCAGCACACATCCTAAACCATTTGTGGATGCATCAAAGAAGATGATGTATCCTTTTCCTTGCTCAAGAAAAACCAAAACTGGTGCACTTGTCAATTTCTCCTTCAGCATATGAAAAGCATGTTGACATATGTCATCCCAAATGAACGACACATCCTTCCTTGTTAATTTTATTAGGGGTAGGGTGACAACACTGAAGTCCTTAATGAACCTCTTGTAGTATCCTGTCAAACCAAGAAAACTACACACTTCAATCGACATCTTCAGTTGTTCCTACTCTATCACAGACTCTACCTTCTTAGGATCTATGGGTACTTCTTATACATATATAACATGGCCCAAGAAAGCTACCTCCCTCAACCTAAACTCACACTTGCTAAACTTGGCATAGAGTTGGTGTTGTCTCAACAATGTCAAAGCCTGATGAAGATGTTGTTCATGTTGTCTTTGTGAACCCTACTGACTCTACCTTAGTTGTTGGTTCACTTCATCATTCCTCATCAGACACTCCCACTTCAGATGTCCTACCTGTCTGCACTTGTGACAAGCTCGGGTCTCGATGCATGGCTAACATGGCCTATCACTGATACTGATGGTGTGTTGTGAGGTCCAACAGGCAGAAAACTATGGCTTCTCCCTTTACTTCGTGACCACTGTGTCAAAGCACTAAACCTATGCGACGCTGGCAGTGTAGAAAACCCCAACTTCTTGAAGCCACCTGACGACTGACCTTGAAACTGTGCAGACCGCTTCTTGGCACTCACCTCTCTCTTTTGCTTTACAGATTGTTCTATCCTGTGAACATATTCCACAAGCACAACAAACCTCACTTGATTCTCCAAAGAAACAACTGGGGTAGACAACTCAATATTCAACCCTTTCTCAAAAATATGAATCCTCTCTTCCTCTATCATAGCCATGTGAGGACAGAACCTCAACAACTCCATAAACCTTGCTTCATACACATTGATTGTCATGTATCCCTGTCGAATCCTCTCAAACTGACTGATCTTCTCATCAAATACATCCGAGGAAAGTACTGACTCACGAACTCTCGTCAGAGTTCCTCCCAACCAACCATAACACCGGTCCTCTTCTCCTCCTCTATGGCCCACCAATGTCCAGCACTCCCTCTCAGGAGGTACGCTGCATGCTTCACCTTATCCTCTCCAAGGATACTCATGATCTTGAAAGACTTTTCAAGCTCAGTCAGCCACATATTTGTATCCATCAGGTCAGTTGTTCCTGCATACTAAACTTCCCCAATACGGTGAAGCCGCTAGAAAGTCTTCCCAGTACCCAAAGATTCAGTATGTGAAGCGAGTGTCCTAGGCTGAGGTGCAGGCATCATGTCCACCATATGAGTCATCATTGCCATAAACTGCCCAAAAAGTGATTGGAAGGTAGGGTTTTCTATCATGGATAGGTCAAACTGGGGGACTTTAGGCACCTAATCTTCTCATTCGTGATTCCTTGTACCACCACCTAGTGCAGTAACACTACTCTCAACAACATTTTCTTTGTGTTCTCCAGACATCTTTAATATTTATCCACTTCTTCTGCATAGGAAGAAGTGACTATAATACAGATAGGAGGACACTAGAATAGGCACAAACCCTAGTCCTAGGTCCCTAGAGACTTAATGAAACTAAAGCTCTGATACCAACCAAATGTGGCACCCCGCACCACACAAAGTGAGATTACACAAAACATAACTGTAGAAGAAGGATTAAAAAGTGTATTGTCATAAAACACTACAAATTAAAACCTTTTTCATAAAATTGCAAAACGATAAAACTTTCACATATAAGTTCTTTCATGCCTCAAAGAACACACAATGCATGTTGTCAACCTATAACCAAAGAATTTTTCCAGAACACACATACACGATTCCACCACATCTGTACATAACAGGTACACAAGCAAACCATATAAAGAAAGCTTGTTCGCAAAGCATCTATAAAACATTCCCAAAGACCCGAGTGTATAGGGATGACTCTAGGACTCTATCAACAAAAGACATCCAGCAGCAGTTCCAACCTTATCAGCTACATGGTCCTCTTACTGTTCCTCAACCTTTATTGCACGATATCTAGCTCTTCATGCTCGTCTACCTAAAAAGGGCATGGGAAACCCACAGGCTGAGATTCCAAATCGTAGTGGGAGATATAGCTCACCTCGAAGTCTATTATTATCACAAATAAGGTAAACATAGTAGTATAATAATTACAACTAAATGAAGCATGTAATGATTATTAACAAGAAAAACATTTGTTGTTTGATTTATGGAATATCTTAATAATTTAAAAGGAATATGAAGAACATGTATATTTATTATCAACAACATTGTATAAAGATCAAGCAAAACCCCAACCAATGTTTTTGTATTTTGATCCTATACAATTACACTACATGACTGATTACATATTTCATTATGCCTCCAGGATTTGAGTCGTAACACCCAAATCCGACCAACCACTTGATAAGTCAAAATTAATTCCATACAAGGTCTAGTGGAAGAGTCAGAATTCACAACCTCATACCCTTGGTCAGTATGAGAACATCGGTAGTGACATCATTAGTTAGACTGCTATCAACAACTTATAGTCTAGATGTACACATATATCCCGCCATGGAACATGTGATGATGCTCGTGAGTTATGACCACAGATGTACTCTTTATTAGGATATGACTGCAGCCATTCATGTATCTCAAATTGAGCTACAACCACAACTATACTCTTATTGGGGTATGACCGCAACCAATCCCATACATATACATTTTGGACACAAGGAGATACCTCAACATGCACCCCTCATATTCAATAATATGCGCTCTGAGTTAAACTCATTTCACCATTCATCAAGTATTGACACTGAATGGATCTATGGCATATGGCATGCTAAACTATTCAATTTCACTTGATTAATTAGACCAATTTAAACATCTTTAAGCATCAATCAAGTTACAATGGACAACCTATAAACAAGATCTACATAAACAAGGGCATAACTCATCCCCAGAGTAGACTGAAACATATTAGGCAGGATCTCATCACATCATCACTTATGCATGTTATTCATCATATGTACATAACAAGGACCAATGTTCGTCACAAGGACCAAACTCCATCACCAAGACCAATGTCCATCACAAGGACCAATGTCCATCACAAGGACCATTCCAATAGAACATAACCATCATAGATCATACCAAGATATGTACATCGATTGATATCACCTGCATGGTTAGAAACTGATGATAAGAAGGCAATGCATCATCAACATCATCATCTCGTAGGACTCATTCTATACACATCACATCGTACATTTTGCATCATGACAATTAGGGTTTCACTTCACCCGATTAGGGTTTATAAGGTTGGATCAACAACCTTCCTTAGATTATCACTCACATCATCATTATGAGGTGTGTTATGAGACATAGAAGCATGTTTCTCATTATCATTATAAAACATGTTATGTGGTATGGAAGCATAAGTCAGCACCCTTCATACAACTATTCCATAGGGTATCACATCATCACTATGAGACCATAGGATCAACATGGTGTGTCTCGACCACCACCAAAAGGCACCAAATAGGGTTTACACATATGGTATCAGTTAACCCTACGTGTATGTCAGACAACCTCATCAGGGGGGTTGTCGGTTAAGCATATACTTAAGAGGGTAAACAAGGTATTAACTTACCACTTGGGATGGTGTATAGGGCAATGCCTTCAAGATAAAATGGTGTTGATATCTTGGATTAACGCAACAATGTGATGGGCTGCTAGTGTGTCAGACAATGCAACCCTGGACACATCAGGCAGTGACACCTCTACTGTGACATCTCAGTAATGACCATATATTAGACAACAAGGTGTATCAGCCAACCTCTCCTATTATCAACGTCACAACAGGTGTGACAGTCTCTTGGGGTAATGGGAAACGCACAAGCCATGATAGCTTCTAAGGTTATTGGTCTGCAATGACCCCCTCCCAAAGGTATCGTCTAGTGATGCAAAAATCCATTACAGGAAAATCCCTTGAACACAATGCTCCCCTAGCTACTACACCAAGTCGTGATGACCACAGGGCTAAAATGGGCAACACTCCTCGTATCACAAACTAACACCACTTCAATTCAACAACCACCAACAAACTATCATCCTCATCTAACATTAGTCCACTCATTCCTAAAGGCAAAATGATCTAAGCAACATCAACACAAGTCAACCTAAACCTAGTCAAGGTCGTGACTACCTGTGAAAAAGGTAACGACCAGAGGCATCACAGGTCGTGAAGACCACCCAACATATCGACCTACCCTACCTATCAGCCTCCCCAAGCACATCAACCTCTCAAACTTGTCGGCCAATTCATCTTTAACCTCAAGACGACATTACTAACAAGGTAAAAGAAAGGTGTAACACATGGGCAGCAACTAAGCCATGCTTTTCTACTAAAATAGGTCACAAAGCTACCCAAAAGAACTACTAGCATGTAAGAAAAACAAGCCAAGGATAAAGAACCAAGATACCAAGTAAAAAGTGATAATAACAAAGATGGTTTAGAGTTATATAACCCACCTCAAGGATCACCACCAAGATATAAGCTCCAAGGTATAATAAGATCCTCCAAGCTCAATCACCACAACTCCTTAAAGAGAAGATAGGACCAAGGTTACAAGAGCATGAGAGGGGAAAGAGAAGAAACCAAGGTGCATGGCTGAGAAGAAGAAAGGAGAAAAAGGAAACTAAGGATCATAGCTTACCAAGTAAGAAGCTGAAAAGATATCAACACAAGCTTAGGCTCATCCACCAAGCTCCAAGAGAGAGCAATCCTTAAGCTCAAGATCGACCACCAAGGAGAGAATGCAAAGATACCCAAAAGGTTTCACTTGCATGGAGAGGAAGAGGTATATATACAAGAGAGATGAAAGAGAGAGAAAGGAGAAGGTGTCATTACTAAGGAACCTCAGATGAAACATGTCCACAAAGAAAGAGCCACATGAAACACCATGCAACAAGGTGATAAGAACTGTGCCTCGCCCTCTAGGTCACCTTCCTAGATCATGTCCGATACCATCTCCTCCTCCCTTCAAAAACTGATAGGGTGCATCTAGAGACACCCCAAAACCGATAGGATGTCCCTCAAGACACCCACAATTGATACAAGGCCCCCTCAAGGCTCTCAAGCCTGAGACAACACTCCTAGGTGTAAGATACACCTCAAACATGAGCCCAAAAACACCACCAAGTATGTTACCACTCAACTAAGTCTCAACCAAGATGTCCAGATCTCTCTCACTCCTCTAGATGATGCCAAGAGAGAGAATAAACACACTAGATGTGGAAAATTTGCACATCAACCCCTATCCTAGGTAAACTGCAATTTGCACCAAACCTCTCCACAAAACACAAGCATCAACCAAACAAGATCAAACAAGGAACTCAAGCCTCCAACATGCCCTAATTACATCTCAGATGATTAGAGAAAGGAGCTAAGAAACACACTTAAGCAAAACAAATAGGGTTATCCTAAAACGTGGGTTAGGGTCCTTACAAGTTCCAACCTCTAAGTCTAGAGATGTACTTCATTACCTATAGAGGTCAACATTTAGGATTTTGAACACTTAAAATTCACCTTATTTCCTATAAGGGAAAAAAATAAGACCTTATATTTTCCATAACATAGAGTAACTAGAATCCCTTTAAGTCCATTGAAGCCAACAACCTTACCAACGGCTTACTTATCCAATGACCAAGGGTCTTCAGTCTTATTTAAGGTCTTACCTACCCTTGACTAGGATTATGTGACATCCCATGTCTTGAGGCCTCAGATGAAATGATCTTAAAAGAAATGATTGGACTACCCATATCATCAAGGTCCACCTACTTTTTAGGGAGCCCATCTCTAAATAACTATGTGGTTAAGCATGCTCAACCAAGAGTAGTACTAGGATGGGTGACCAGTCAGGAAGTTTATCATATTGTGAGGCCATAGAGTTAAGTCTTGACGAGGACTAAAGAGTCTAAGAGGGGGATATTGTAATGTCCCAACTCTTGAGGCATCAGATGGAGTGATCTTAAAATAAATGATTGGATTACCCATATCACCAAGGTGAGCCTCCTTATTAGGGAGCCCATTACTAAAGAACTCTGTGGTTAAGCGTTGTCAGCCCAGAGTAGTACTAGGATGGGTGACCAGTCAAGAAGTTTAATCCTGAGTTGTATGTGAGGACCAAGCATGCAATTAAGGCTAGTTATGGTATATGGGGCCAGTCCTCATTCCTAAAACTATACTAGATCCCTAGATAGTAGGCCCAGGTGTTACATATTCAACCTTGATCTTCATCTCCTTTTCCTAGGAGAAAATCTTAAATCAAGCTTTGTGAAGGGATATTGGAGAAGAGAGATTTGAGATCCTTACAAAGACCATCATGATGTTAGCTCTCATATAGAAAACTTAACTCACTCAAATGAAAGATGAGAAGTAATCAAGATGGATGGGGATTATTAGATCTTTTATACACAAACACTTAAATATATCACATAAACATGAATGGAAATTTTGGAATGAAGTCCAAGGGTCTTAATTTATAGTTCAGGTCATCTACTAGCCAGCAGAGACACTTAGATTGAATATTAAATGTTTTTGGGGGTTCTAGAACGTCTATTTTTTGAAGTGTGACCTCTTCATAAGGATAAATGTACCTTGTATCACTTTGTAGTACATTGCCATCGATTGAGTTACCTTTTGCAAAACTCAACTAATGGTGCTAATTTTCTAGCCAAACACACTTTTTGATTGAGTGGCTTACTGATAAGAACCTCGGTTGAAATATGTTCATATCAAGATAGTGAAAATCTGTTGGTCGAGTTACCCATGGAAAACCTAGTCAACAGAAGCATTATTAAGTCAGTTAAAATGGGTATCAGTCATGTTACCCTAGGGGCAAATTCAACAGACAAAACCTCATGTATTGGCTATAATAAAATACTCTAAAGTAACTATATGTTCATTCTAAATCACTCTAATTTCCATTAATGTTAATTACAAGTCATGCATTTGCTATAAATAAATTATAACACAACTCTAATAGATAATCTATTCAATTCTCAAATCTTGAATTTGTGTTGAAATTGACTTGTTCTTCGACAAAATATGGTTTGCTAAATTCATCCTTTTGATGTACCTATATATCTAAAATTGATATCAAGTAGACATGTTAGATACACATTAATGGAATGGTCAGGTCATCATCAAAATATGGATAATGTATAATTATTAGGTCAATAACCTTTAGGGGTGGTCATATAAGAATCAATGAGTTGAATGACTATGTTGGAAGGAAGGATGTCTATTAAGAAGCATAGTCTTTTGCATAAATAGTAGTGATAGAAATACTTGTCCCAAATTCATCTACAAATTTTTTCCATTTGGAATCCCCAATGGTGCAAGAGATGCCAAAATATACTAGGTCCTTGAGTTTCAGTGTCATTTTACTCTAGACAATGTTGGACGTCATCTTTTCCATCTTCATAGTCTTGTACCCCTCTATTGTGTATTTTTGAGTGAGAAGAGCATCAAAAATTTTGGTCTAGGAAGGGATTTTAATAGGATCTTTAAGGAAGGAAATTTCGACATGAAACTTATTCATTTCTTCCTTAAACTTCATGAATCTTTAGTCTAACTATGTTTAACATAGGTGGCTCTGCTAGGAAGGTTGTAGTTTGTATATGGGAATCATGTGGGTAGAAACATTTGGTGTAGCTTCTTAGGCTTTCTATGGATTGGATGTGTTGCATACCTTTCGAGTTTCAAATGTGGGTTCAACTTGTATACCCACAAGACTAACTTCATCATCATCATCCTCTTTAATAATCAACTTTTTTTTTGTAATTTGGGCTATTGGTTATGGCAGGACAAACCCACAATGTGTGTCACAACCTTCAACTTCTCCTCATGCTTTAGATTATTTCATTTTGATTGACAAATTATCCTTCTAAGATGAATGGTTGCAAAAATCTACACTAGTTGAGTCTGCATGGATTTACTGTATACATGTTGGTTTGCTAGCATATTCGCAATAGCGTCTAGATGACCTTAGTTATTGGAGGGTGGCATGTTCTACTGGATGTCTTGTCCTAGAAGAAGTTGTCCTTTATTATTGTAGGGTTGATGTCTTACATTGTAGTTGTTTCCTTGATTGAACTCCTTGTTGTATTGTCTAAGATGTAAGTTACATATGCATATTTTTTGGTTCTATTAGAAACTAGTAGGACCCTAAACTTGGTTTTGATTAGGTCCTTCTTGAGCTGATGTGTTTCACTAATCTATCTTGTGGTTTTCATACATGATGCACGAATGGTTTATCGGTTTATTGGGGTCATAGTACCCTTAACCTATAATGGAGTTGACGACATTTACTTCTTCATTGATCTGGATACCACTAAATTGACATTGGTGCATGTCTAGTGTGGATTTGTAGAGGTGATTTCTCTCCATATTTGTGTGCACCTCTACACTGCCAACCAGGAAGACCTCCTAGGCTACCTTAGCTTGAAAAGAAGATGAACTTCATTGCTCATACCTCTAGAAATGTGCCTCAAGGTTGTCTAGTTTATTAAAGAGAGAGATCCTTCTAATAATCATCAACAACCTTCACATCAGACTTGTCTTCTGCCATAGCAACCTTAATAACTCCTTTGTTGCATGATGTACAGTTAACTTATTTCTTTGTTCCCCTACTTACAACTTTCCATGAATTGTCAAAGCTCTGCCTAGTGAAGTCTCCATTGGAACTGAAATCAAGAAACTTTTAACATCATCTTCTACTCCTACATAGAAGTTGTTGATAAGATGTGTAGAAGAAATGTTGTTATGAGGAGAATTGCCTAGTAACTCTTTGTATTGTTCCTAGGCTTATAAGATATTTTTTCTTGGAAGTTTCTTAAACTAGGTGATGTGCCCTCAGATTTGGTAAGTGAGTGAGGGAGGGAAGAACGTCTCTAGGACTTGTTCAAAAATTCATCCATATGATGATGATGCCATCATTTAGGGGTTTTTACAACACCCTAGCCCTGTCTATGAAAGAATAGTAGAACAAGTGTAACTTGATGACTTCGTCAAAGATCTAGGTTGCTTGCTTTGTCCATGTTGATCCATGAACTTGTGTAAATGGTCATGTGCATCCTTGTTGGCTCTATCAACAAAACTATTGTTTTATATCATTTCAAAATTTTGTGCTTTGATGGTAGGTTGGTCGACTGGGTGGAGAATGTCTACATCTTAAGTAGTATAGAACTCTCATGTATCTCTCTATCTTTCTACATCTTCATCTTCTTGTAGCTCTCCAGTATAGTGACTATAAATTGTGCTAATAGTATGCCCCTCCATGATGTGAGTGCTTTTCCACTCTATGATTGATCCCCTCTTCCACAAACATGGCTTGTTATTCATGAAGTAGCCAGTTGTAAGTTCTCTTGATCTCATGATTGAAGTTTGAAATGGAGTTAGCACAACAAGAACATCATATAAACTAGATATTTTACCTAAGAAAGGTAGATAGGCATAATTGAATGGAAGAATATCATATTCAAGTAGATTTTTGTTTATATCAATTGTAAAAGAAAATTTCAAACTAGTCTGAATAAAGTGTGATCAGCAAATTCCATTGTCCCATCCAAATATCGATGCAATACCTAATTTCACAATAAATTCCCCAGGGACAAAATACCTAGGTTTTACCTTAACTAAGTGTATGACAATCTCAACTGCAGGAGGATAGATATTATCACATCATAGTTTAGTATTGAACCCAAAGGAAAACATTTGCAGAGGTAATTTGATCAAGGTACCCACACAAAAACAATAACCTAACAGAAAAGTTGGATTTGTTTTGACTAAACTAAGTTTGCAAAAAAGAACAAGGCATGATTTAGGTTTTAGTTATCAATGGATAGAAATAATAAGGTTAATGATCTAAGCATTGCTACCAAATACTCACTATCTCACTACACCATATTCAACATCATCAAACATATCATGTGGAAAAAATCCCCTTTTCGGTGCTAGGATTAAAATCAGACAGTACTAATCTAGGCTCAATCTCACGTTACTGGTGCGCTCCCGCTAGAGGCTTGCAACGAGTGCAATCCACGAGGTCGGGAGGCACGGGATGAGATGGGATCTTTAGCTTTCGAAATTTGCAAGGTCCCAGACTAACTACCTACGTCTACTAAGACACTACGCCCGCAAGCGCACGGGGTCGTGTCGTAGTATAGGTGAGGCGGCAAGTATGGGGTCGATCCGCGAGGATAAAGGGGGCACTAGAGTTAGATGGTGTGAGCTATGTTCCTTATGCGGAGCTTAGGGTTTTTAGGGTTTTGAGGTTGATTGTTGATTGATTAAGCTAGGCGAGCAAGTAGGAAACGCAAAGTGAAACTAAGTTATCACAAGACTAAATTAGCAATCTAAGTTAACGAGCTATCTAACCAAGAGCAAGAATGAATTATACCAAACTAAGCAAGCAACCAACAATTTAGAGCCTAAGTTAACCACTAAGCAGGATGAAAGATCTAAATTAACACTAGCTAACAAAACGATGCAATTGACTAAGTTAGACTAAAGCAAGTGAACTAAGATAGCATTAACAAGCAAATGGAGCAATTAAGGTTTAAGCAATTAGATGAAGGAGGTAGGTCGTTTGGGAATGTGACCTTGACATTAGTTGGGGGATGTCACCATAATAAGCAATTAACATATCTCATTCTAGATTACCAAACCAAACAACAAGGTGAGTGCTATGAGAATTTACCCTAAGCTACTAATTGGAGAACTAGGGCTAGATGTAATTCTCATAGGACGTACCAAGTCTAGGTCTCTAGGATAAGTGGTATTAGTCAATTGAGGACCAAGGGTAAGTATGGGAGTAGAGATGAGGGTATTTGACCTCATGCCACTAGCCACCTCAGCCTTTAGGAAATCCTAGGCAATTGCACTAATCACACTTATACTAGTCACTTAGAACTCACATTTGCATGTAGGAAGAAGGTGATTATGTAGGAAGATAGGGGGCTAGCTAGGGATCCGAATTAAGGACCTAGGAGACAATCCTATGATAGCTACATAGAAACCAAAACATCCTAGAGACAAATGTCTTCAAACACCACAAGGCAAGCAATCAATGTAATTCACAACAACCACATGCACAAGTAATGGGAAATGAGGTATAAGCAAAGGTAATCATCATAGAAATGAAATATGTTCATTACAAATTATATTCCCCCAACATGGTATCAAAGTCACATTTTTGCCCCAAACAGCCCACCCAAGGGGGCTTAGCTATACATGATCAAACTAGGAAAAGAAGGGGATAGAAGAAGGGAAAACGCCATGAAGCTCGATGTAGTGGCCTCCTTCTTCACCTCCAAGCACCTGTAGCCGTCCTCACTCCTCCAATGGTGCAGGGGTGCATGGAAATGGCGGGGGTTATGGATAGAAATCTAGAGAAACTAGATTTCTATGGTGGAAATGAGTGGAAAGTGGATGGGAATGGGGTAGATTGCAAGGAAATGGATGGATTGGAGCAAAGGAGGCAAGGAAGCAACTAGGTTGCAGCTAGGGGTGCTCTAGAGGTGCTAACCTCGAGCCCTAGGAGCCACTAGTGCTTATATAGGAGCTAGGGTTAAGTGGGGGTAAAATAGGAAAAGCAGTGGAAAAATGTATAGGGTAGGTGGTCACCACGGTCGTGTTGAGTGTGCCACGGCCGTGGTGGGGGGTAGTGGTGGACGACCGTGGCGTGGTGAACATGGTCGTGGGGTGAAGGCGGTGGTGAAAAAGCAAAGTAGGGTGGTGGCCACGGCCGTGGCGGAGTGCCACGGTCGTGGTGGGTTAGGGGCACCACGGCCGTGTTGGGTAATAAGGCCGTTTTGGAGGAGTCAGGCTGACCGTGGGGAGGGGCCACGGGCATTTTGCTCGTCTTTGGCCACGGTCGTGGCGAGATGGCCACGGTCGTGGCTGTCTGAGGTAGCAACCTGTAAACTTGAGGCAATAAAGCCACGACCGTGGCAGGGTACCACGGCCGTGTTCTCTTCTCTTGACCACGACCGTGCTGATGGCCACGGTCGTGTTGCCTTCATTGGCCACGGTCGTGGCTGGGTGGCCACGGTCGTGGGCGAACTATAAATTCTCCTGTTGCGATCTGTTGAACTTTGTCAATAAAGCCACGACTGTGGCCTTGGGGCCACGACCGTGGTGAGGCTTGACTTCCTTAATTCTCTTCTAACTTTGTCAATTTCGGATGTCTTTGCTCGGGGATGAGTCTTGGCTACTGGAGATAGGTTGAGGGAGACTTTGGGACCTTCTTTGGGTCCCTCTCTCCCCCTCGTCCATCTAAGCAAGGTCCAAGTACCTGAAAAACAGTGCAAAGAACATCCATAAGCGTATTTGCAATGATAATCATATTGGGGAGAATAACATGTAATTCTAATGCATTTGAATATGATAAAGGTACAAAATGACACAAGATACAGCCCTAGAATAGGATTGGATCATTTACCTAGATATTGTTTACCTATTTCCTTTGAAAACTTCCTACTGTCACAAGGGTTTAACATGAACCAAACAATATCCTAGATTTTTGGTTCCAAGTTCTCTACATTAAATATCTAATAAAGATATGAAATACTTGTCCAAACATGATTTATAAGCATAACATGAACCAAATGATATCCCAAATAGTGCCTGTAAGAACTAGCATTCTATCCAATAGGTGCTCCTATGTCATCAAATTGAATGACCAACTTTTCACAATTGACCCTAATATTTTGTAACTTGTGCATGAGTGTGGCTTTACTAGTATGTAAAGCATCACCAATACTTGAAGAAGCAACATTAGCCTACTCTAGGTGCTCAAGATCTGAGAGAACTTCTATTGAGGCCATGATGTAATAATCTACAAAATAGAGATAGTATAAATATATGTAAAAGAAAGTATCACATCTAGCATAAGCGATCATATAACATAAATGAAAATGAACATGAATGATTGAGATACTTAATCATATGCACAAAATATGTGTCATACACGATTTCTAAGGTGGGAAAAGCCAGCTTCCTTCTAAGGGTTGTCAACAACAATAGTAGGTCCACTTAGAAACCCCAAGAGTAGTAAAACCTTAACTAAGGTTCATAACTAACCATAATTATATCAAAACATCAAGGGATCAGATGGGACGATAGTTTCATTAGTTTTCATCAAAATTTCTTATATAGAAACCAAGAAACCCCTGGAACCCTAATCCCTTGTGGTCAAGATTCCAATCACACCAATCCCTTACAAATCAATCTTAGAGCACAAGAATCATGTTTTTCAATTGTTTAACAAGTATACAACTAATACAATACTATTATTTACATAATTACCCTATAAAATAGGAACTAGGTATAAAATAGGGAACATGGTCTCACATAAATACCTCTCCTCTTGAACTTGATAGAAGTAAATTCAAAAACTACGAATAAAATGTGGAGAAGCCCTAATCCAACATTATCACAAATATAAATTAGTATGTTTGGTTCTTATTTATAGAAGGTTCATTTGTTGTCTCATTTATAACCCAGGTGGGAGGCCCGTTCTGGAGGCAACCCTACATCTCTATCAAAAAGAGATGATCAAGAAATTTACCCAGAGATCAGGTCCTTTTCAACGCAGGAAAAAGCGCCCTCTTTTTGTGTACTGCTCCCCATATTTTTGGTATGGAAAGCGCCTTCTAAACAACTCAGCAGAAGGGAAGGGGCCTATGTATTTGCATGACCCCTACATATTTGACTCTACCTACACTCGGAGCCAATTCCCTAGTGGTCCTACCACCATGTTGCAGAATGGGAGCTCATGTCATCCAAATTTCTAGTGGGAATAATTTCTACCACATTCATCCTTGTAGCCTTTAAGAATGTTATTAAACCAAGTCTGTGTAGGAATTGACTGCCACATGCCTTCGAAAGAAAGACCCTGTGTAACGTCCCCGCCTCCTGGTAACCCCCAATTAAGGGAGACCGAAAGGTCAGAGCCATTAACCACTAACCCGGATCAAAGGTTCGACAAATAATCAATAACAGTTAATAAATTTTACCAACTAAACTAAAAACTGGTATAAAATAAAACTTTGCATACCTTTTAAAATTTGGGATCTCTAAACTTCTATCCATGAAGATACTAATCTAACTAATCCTCTTGTGCACTTTAATTCTCATTTAATTCCACATATGCCACTTTACTGTTTGTTCTTTTCAAGCTTGTACCTAAAACGCCAACAAACAAAATGTCGGTCAGCATATCAGAATATGACGGTATGTGGGGACATCCAAAATATCACATATATGACTAACAATTTAATAATCACAATCAAATTATTTAACAAGACAATTTACATTTTTAATGTGTCATTCTCCACTACTTTTTCCCTAATCTTGGCATACCCCTCTAGGGTTTTTCTTTTTCCATTGACTTAAGGCCACCTTCTCAATCCCGAGCTTGGTGCCTGGGAGTCACCTCTCATGGTGCTCCATAGTCATGCATCATAGACCACCTTCTAATTCCCGAGCTTGGTGTCTGGGGTCACCTCTCATGGTGCCCATGGGTCTACCCTCTTGGGCCTGACCTTCATGGCAACTTCCATCAGGGTGGCATGTCGGTGTGAGAATACACACTTCTTTATAATTGTGATAACCATAGTGACTTTATAATTTTGCAAGTATGAACATCCAACTGTTTTGATTGCATTCAATACAAGGAAACATTCAAAAAATCGTCAGGAAACTAATGCAGTTAACCATAATTAACCACATACTTGCTAAGCAGTCTTAGGTGGAGGAATAGTCCAAACAAGCAAGTAAGCTAGAATCGAGTAGGTACATAGTTCAATCCTGAAATATACATCCAATCCCTTTTTATCAAAAACTATCCAAACCATCTTGCTACTTATGGTTTCTATTCCTTTTTAGGGTTTCTTTCTCTTTTTAGGGTTTACTTTGCAATTAGGGTTTTACTTCCCTTTACTCTTTTTAAACCCTAATTTTCTCATCTATCCTTCACAAAAATTATTAAGGTTATCTTTTACAAACACATAACCTTAATTCCATATTAATGCACAATTAACCATCAATTAAGTCCATTAAGCCTCTTTTACATTAAAGCTATCATTTTTATCCTTTTTAATCTATGACAAAGTCATTATGCTCGTTTATCATCAATTTGTAGTTCATTATGCTCTAATTCACATATGAGAATTATTTATCATTAATTCTTCCTTTTATCCACTAGGAAACCCTAAGTTCCACATTAAGGGTATTTAACCACAACTAGGAACTTTAATGCTCGAAATAGCTTAGTATCATTATATCTTAGCTTGATTCACGATTTTGAATAATTAAAGCCATTAAGAGTCGAATTTACCAATACTAGGGTTTTAAGGGCCATTAAAGTATATTCATGCACATGAAACTCCAATTAAATCAATTACATGCAAAATTCACCCTTTTTGTTTTTTTGGGTGAACCTAGCTCATCGTATTACTATTTTTGGTATTTTTGACAAAGTACAAGAAGTAAGACACTGAAAGGAACATCCTCCAATAGTCTGTTGCCCAAAAAAAGAAGAAAAATGTACATGCGACCACATGCCTCACTATCAAAGAAAAAGCTATAAAGAGAGAAAAGCTTTGACATCACTAATAATACAAAGCCAGAGCTTATACTCATCTCTTTTAGAATTTCTGTGCACTCTATCATTTCTCTCCCTCTATAACCAGTATAAAATAGCAATACTAGCCAATATGCAATCCTTGTTATTGATGGCACAAAAATCTTTAGTAGATGAAGGAATCAGAATCCTGAAATAAGAACTGAAGCACTTCCAAACCGAAACTGAGAAAGAACAACTAAACAGAATATGCGCCAACTCTTCCTCTTCACATTTGCAAAGAGGACATCTTGAAGCAAGGCTGATACCTAGACTCTTGATATAATAAGAAGTCAGCAACCTACCATGCCCAATTTTCTAGGTAGTAAGAAGGAATCTCCTTGGTCCATTAGATTTCCAAAGCCACTGAAAGAAAGGTTTGATCTCAAATTTTACTCTAATGAGGTCCAGAAAAACATTGAAGTGTGCATCACGAAAACCGCCAAACAGAAACTCATCCACACCTCCAGTAGGAGTTGGAAGATTCTCAAGAACCACATTCATATTAGAATAAAATCTCGACTTTTCAAAGAACCAATCTCGATCCCTTATGAACATACTGACCTTTGCATCAATACCAATACCAAGATGAATAAAACATTGGGGACCAAGGATTTCAGCAAAGAACCTAGACCTAGGAAGCCATGGATCATTCCAAACAGAAAGAGAGGAACCATCACCAATGAAAATCCTTAGATGATCTTTCAAATCGTCTCTTGAGAGCAAAAACTTGTTAAGAAGCCAAGAGAACGATTCACTAATATGAACAGATCAAAAGGAATTCTTCATTAAATATTTTTCATGGATCCATTTGATCCAAATAAAATCTTTCTTAAGAGCCACATTCCAGCTATTGAGCATCACCGAAGCCTTAATAGTTTCCCTAATATTATTAAGACCCAAGCCTCCTTCCTTTTTTTTGTTTTGTAATATTACACCATTTGACCAAGTGGATAGATCTTTTAATTTCAAAACTGCCCCAAATGAAATCTCTACAAAGCTTGTCGATCTCCTCACACACAGCAGCAGGGAGAGGTAGATTAGATGTCCAGAAAAGATAGATAGAAGAGAGTGTAGATTGAACAAGCTCAAATCTACCCTCCATAGACAACTAGCTCACTTTCCAACCCTCCAGTCTTCTTTTAATCTTATCTAAAAGAGGAGAACAGTGAACTTTAGATAACTTACCAATGAAAAGAGGAAGCCCAAGGTATCTCATCGGTAAACTACTTTCAGGAATGCCAAGAATGTTACTAATCAACTCTTTATCGGCACCAACACTGAAAATTACATCACTCTTTTCAACATTAATCTTTAACCCAGTGGAAGAGTAAAGAAACTCCATAACCCTCTTAATAGCTTGAGCACTTTGTTCATTGTCTTCTGAAAAGACAAGAAAATCATCCGCGAAAATAATATGGGACACAGAGCAAAAAGCAGATGCTTTAAGAGGATTGAGATTGCCTTCATCCACTTCATTGTCAAGAAGAACAGAGACCACATGCATGACAAGCACGAAGATATAGGGAGCCAAGGGATCGCCCTGCCGAACACCATTACTAGGCTTAAAGGATTCACTGGCCTCACCATTGATCAGAATTTCATTGGAAATTGTATCAAAAATCTCTTTAATCCAGATTATCCAACATTGTGGAAACTGCATAACCTTCAGAATATGAAAAATGGACTCCCAAGCAACCAAGTCATAGGCTTTAGAAATATCAAACTTTAAACACATTTTCAGAACTCCTCCTTTCCTATTAAAATCATGGATTAACTCATTAGAAAGGAGAAAAACATCCCTAATGCTTCTTCCAGGAACAAAGGCACACTGATTCTTGTTGATGATCGAAGGAAGAACAAGACGAAGTCTGTTGACAAGAAGTTTAGAGATAATTTAGATGAAAACATTACAGAGAGCGATAGGCCTTAAATTCTTGAGGTCAGACGAATCTGTAACCTTAGGAATGAGAGTAATAAAGGTTATGTTTGCCTCTCTGAGAAGACGACTAGAACTAAAAAAACTTAGCACAACTTCCATCACATCCTTGCAAATAATACTCCAAGAAGTTTGAAAAACTTACCATTCAGCCCATCGGGCCCTGGACATTTATCTGAATTCAAGTTAGAAATAACATCAATATACTCCTTGGGAGATAAAAATCTGTCTAAGCTCATCCGATCAACATCCGTGAGCTTGGGAAAGGTATAATTATGCAAAATACTCAGATCAACAGTGAAACCGTTATTAAAGAGATCATGATAATACTCCAGAATATGGTTTTTAATACCACTAGCATCAGTAGATAAGACACCATCAATAGATAAAGCCTTAATATTATTAAAGTTCCTTTTGACTTTGACTCTGGAATAGAAGAACTTAGAATTAGTATCGCATTCTTTAAGCCAAGTAATTCTTGACTTTTGTCTGAAAAGAGATTCCTCGTGCATCCTAGCAACAACCGCTTCCTTCCTTCTCTCAATAGCTTCAGATTGATACAAAATATTAGTGGGATCATTATCAAGTCTTACTTGAGCTGCAACTACTAAAACCTCAAGTCTTTTCACCTTTTCAAAGAAATTTCCAACCACATCTCTATTCCAAATAGAGAGAGAATGACGAAGGTTTCTGAACTTCGAATACAGTCTATAAGTAGGAAACCCTGACGTTTCGGTGCCCCAACTTCTCCTTAAAATATCAAGGAAATTAGACCTATCAACCCATGCATTAATAAATCTGAAAGGGGTAATCACCTTGACTCTTTCACCAATATCCAAAGTGAGAATTTTATGATCACTAATCACATTCGAATGGAGAATACCTTTGAACTCATTAAATTCAGACATAAAACCAACATTATAAAGAATTATGTCAATATAAGAGGTGACAAAACCATCTCCACTTTGATGGTTGTCCCAAGAAAACAAAGGTCCGTTAAGGCAAAGCTCAAAAAGACCAGTTGATAACATACAATTATTGAAGTCCTCCATAGATTTACTTGTCGACGGATCCTTGGCAATCTTTTCATCAGTCTTCCTTACAGAATTGAAATCACCAAGAATCACCCAAGGAGCAACCAAGGAAGAATTAATATCAGCAATCTCATCCCAAAGACAAACCCTTTCAATATCAGGGTTATGCCCATAAACTGCAGTAACAAAAAGACTTCTATTATCAAACCAAACCTCCAAGTGCACAGATTGATCAGTCTCCCTGACCTTCCTAACAAGACAATCAGTATCCCTCCAAAGATCCAAGACTCTGCCTAGAGCATGCGAGTTGACACTCTTTTTACGTGCGTAGGAACGCAAGTGTACGCGTCAATGTAATATAGGCCTTTGTGAGGCCCGAGTCGAACGCAGGGACACGTGAATTATCAGATACTACTGCTAACTACTTGCAATCAGCTAGACCGATTAAATAGTTGGAAGTTGTTGTAAAATTAAAAGAAAAATGAAATAAAACAAAGCAAAGCAATCGATTAAATGATTAGTTTAATCAATTCAAGATGAGATCTTTAGGATTGCGGTTTCACCGCGGGTTTTCATTGTATTAAATTCTATGTAGTCATTTAGATTTATCTCTCTATCTGGGTAGTCGCCTGAAATCAGAATTGCCCACTGTCGTGGTACAATTCACTACCTATGTCTAGGTCGGTTCCACCGTCGTAGTAACCTATACCCTAAACTAGGTGCATTAAAAACAATCTCTCGGTATCCACCATTAATCTTACACCACCTTGTTTAAGGAATTTGTCAATTAACGTGAATTGCATCTCTTTTCAACCATTAATTCTTCTTTCAAAGTAATTAAGGGCATTAGATTATTATTATGGTGATCAAGCATAACAATATAATTGAGAAAACGAAATTATACCACGGATTTAAGAGATAAATGATGAATTACTATTATAAAATTGTCATACAATGAATTCCCCGGCTACTCCCGGTCCTAAAGACAAAGGGGATTAGCCCCGCATGTTCATCTCAAAGCAAAACATGGTAGAGAAAAGGGGAAACATGAGAAAAACGTGATTGAGTGGTGAAACCCCTGAATGGAGAAGATCCAATCGCTCCTTGGTGCAGAATATGCGTTCTCCCACCTTTCGGTGGTGGAAATCGTCTTCTTCGGCATCCGAATCGGCTGGGGCGTGCTTCTGGGCTCCGTTCTTCTCTCCACACCTTCTCAGGACGTGTGCAGTGGCTAGTGACATGATCCCTTGCTCTTGTCTGCTGTCATTAGGTATAATCTCCGAATTAGGTCGCCAAATTACCATAGCCGTCAGATTTCGATCAATCTGAAGCAAACATGTATTTGACGGTCTCGATACCATCGACGCGAGTCGATGGTATCGACCCTGCACTGTATCGGCTGGTCTTCTTTTCTTTTCTTTGTCGCAAATGATGCCCCGTCGATACCATTGACGCGGGTCGATGGTATCGACATTCATAGGCGTTGGTTTTGTCCTTTTACGTCGCTGTAGCTCCACTCGTTGATGGTATCGACTTTTATGTCGATAGTATCGACTTTTATGTCGATAGTATCGACTCTCTTTTCTGAAGCAACCTGATGTTATCTCGATACCATCGACTCTCCTATCGATAGTATCAAGATTTTGCTACTCCTTGCGGCCGGCTGCCTATGGTCAGGTCGATGGTATCGACCACTGTCGATGGTATCGACAGCAGCAGATACTTGTTTTTCCTGAAATTGCAACACAAAACCACATAAGCCGAAACAAAACATATTCTTGTAATAATTTATGCTCCAAATACTAAAATAAGGGAGATTTGACATAGAGAAAGATCATAACCCAACGTAGATGAATTATGCAATATTAACCACCAAAATGACCAATAGCTGCATAAAACACAAGTAAAATATGTCTCTAAATGTGAATCAAAATCATCGCATCAAACTCCCCTAAGCTTGAACATTGCTCGCCCTCGAGCAATAAAACCTTAGAATAAAATTGCCAGAGTCAACTAAAGAACAAATCATCACAACAAACATTACCATATGATCCCCACCGGACATTCTCATTCCGGCCCTCACTAACCACGGAATGATAATTACCCTAAAGGCGACAGTAATCATCCATAAAAGATTTCTACCTCAAAACTGATGAACACTATCACATAAGGCAGTTAACATAATAAAATTGTCCAGTCCAGACTCAGTGCATCTTGTGATCTCCTATACTACGTTGCTCGCCCTAACTACCATCTAAATGGAAGCAACTCTCCCGATATTCACAAGTGAGGAGAAAATCACAGTGGCCTACCAATTCGACCAACGGGTGGATGAAATGGGTGGCTCATGGAAGAAATGGAAGCAATATACGGTTTCAACATGCATAAAACAAAAATGCCTTAAATTATGCATTTGCACATGAACATGCCCTAATGCCTAAGATTGGGTGGAATAATGCATGCATTAACATCCCATCTCAAAATGAGATGGATATCTAACTGAGCTACATCATGTACTTACTCATCTTAAAATGTGAATGAGACTATGTTCCTTTCTCCTTCTTATTCTACTTTCTTCTCAATAATTTCTTTTTCTTTTTCATTTTTTTCAAAAATTTTTTTTCTTTTTTTATATTCTTTCTTTCAGGCCCTTATATCCACAAATGACAATGAATTAGTTGTTGGGCTAACTTTTTCTACATAGCTCAAATATTTGAAGCATTTATGAAGGTATGGAACAACTAATCACCCTTAGAGAAGAAATAAGTTACATGATGTGCTCTATGCATAGAAATTATGAATGCAGCTAAATGACACGCACCTAAAGATAATGTGCATGTATAACTATTCTAATTTTCTTATTTTCATGTAAAACATGTGAAAGTGGTTGCAATGCAAAACCTATCTATATGAGATGCAATCAAAAAGATTAAAACAATAAAGTACTTCCAATTCTTATGGTGGATTGTGAAAAACAATGAGGTGGAAAGATCACAAGACTAATTGACTGAACCTTTGAAAATTATTATGTGTCCCTCCTTACTGACATGTGTAGTAGTTAAGAGGTTTCTCTCTCTTACTCCAAATTAGAGTCTCATTATCATTTGGTCAGTTTAGGCTCACACAACCAATTCCATCCACTTTTCATGAATCATTAGGAATGTATAGTTGTGATTTTCTGTTTAAGAGTTGACAAAACCAATCATTTTCTTAAGTTATGTGCTCAAAAGTGAACAACACAAGCTTGCGAACACTCAAAAATTTTTAATTTTCCCTTAATTCCCATGTACAGGCAAGTGAGATGACACATGACTTAAGACATCCGCAATTACACTAGATAGAATGTGGATCCTACAAACAAACGAATATTGCAAGAAATAAATGAAAAGAACAAACAAAATCAAACTAAAAACTGAGAAAATAAAAGATAGAGTTGTTCCAACTACCCCCCTAAGCTTGAATTCGACTATGGCCTCATAGTCAAGAACAATCTTAAAGGTTGGAACAGAGATATCGATTTACTCTTTTGGCGGAGGTGGGTATTGTGGGGTCGAAGGGTCCCAGGATGGGTACTGCCCCTGAAAGCTAGGATCATACTGGGGCATGGGTGGAGGTTGTGGATACCCCCCAAAGTAGTTCTGGCTCCAGTAGTGATCATAGAAGGGTTGCTGCTGCATCTCCATCCTATGCAACCTGTCATGAATCTGCTGTTGGTTGTTGATGAGGAGGTGCTCATTCTCAAAGATCGCCCTCTGATTGTCAAGTAAATAGATTGTTGTCTCCTGAACACCGGTGTACACTGTTGTATGGTGTTGCTGCATTTGTTGTTTATCCTGCAGCATGGCATACATTCCTTGCATGGAATAGACATCCTCACTTGGCTGTCAGGGCGGTGGTGGTGGCGGAGGCTGTGAAGATGAAGACGTACCTGGATGCATGAGAGGACACTTCCTAGGTGCTACTCGTTCCCAAAGAGGAGTGTAGGCCTCCTCTTCCTCTTCAGCCTCGTCGTCGTTATTGTTGTCGTCGTCGTTGCCACCGTCTTCATCCGAGTCACCAATGGCTATGATGGGCCATAAAAAATGTTGAGCCCCTTCGATAAGGAAGACAGGATCGAGAAGCGAACATTCTTGGTATGCATGGTTTACATGGCAATGAGCATAAGGTAAACCATCCCGAAGCAATATGACGTTTTATCGGTGAAGATGTTGCAAATTGACCTTGCTTCTATTGGAGAGCGGAGTCAAGGTTGCGAAGTTCAGCCCAAGGTAGTGTGCCTGCGGAGTGATGAGTCCTCCAAAGTGAATTGGAGCCTTCTGCGTACTCCGCTTTACCGCCAACACTCACTGCAGAAAGAAAGCTCCCCAGTTGCACTCTTGCCGCTTCAGTAACTTATACAAGAAGAATAGGTCCATCTCCTAGAATTTGCTAAGAGACAGATCACCCCTAGCAAATAGGGTAGAACACAGCATCCGATGAAGAATCTGCACGAACGGATGCTCGAAGTATGCTACTACCGTGTTATGGTAGCTCACTAACTTGCCCAGAGGTACCATCACAAGCTCGGTGAAGATCGTGTCGTAATCGGTCTGGTTGTCTAGCTGCCCGTAGTTAGTCCATGAATGATTCCAGTTGTAGATCTCATTGAACTGGCGGAGTGTGAGATTGTAGTCATTGCTGTACAGCCAGAAAGACACACGGCCCTTGATCCACTCACGGTCCGTGGCAATGATGTCGTTTGGCACGACACAGATGTCCAGCGACGCCATGAATTCAGCCACCGGCTCCTTGTATGTAGGCCATTCATTGAAGAATGGCTGGCTATCGACATGGTTCTCCATCTCGTCGGGCATCCTGCTCGTGTGTCTTTCCTGCCCTTTCAAGATGTAGGTGAGATTAACGTTGAACCCCAGGTTGCAGATCGTCTCCTTCTCAACATAGCGGGTCGGCTCAATTTTCCTCTTCATGATCTCCTCGTAGAACTTCTTGACCTCTGCAGACGGATGGACAATCCATGGGCGTGAGATCGATGCAGTCGGTGGAGGAACAAACTCCGGAATGTCCATCGGGTTGGCGCGTGAAGAAGATGCACTGGCAACATGCACCATGATTGCGGAAGAAGGAGAAGTAAAGAGAGAGAGCTCGGGGAAGATCGGAGAAGGAAATCTCCACTCGATGAAGAACGTACTCCTGGATGCTCGTCGTCGGGCTCAGATTGCTCTGGAAGACGTTCGGCACAAGTAGAGGAAGAACTCGGTGAAGGTGTGACATCATATGATGACAAACCCTCCCTTATATAACTGACATCGGTGCTGCTGCGTGCCCGTCGATACCATCAACACGGGTCGATGGTACCGACACGCGTAGCACAATCCGTACTGCCGTTGGTATCGACGGTCATCGATGGCTGGATTTGCGGGGCCCGGATCACTGACGTGTCGATACTATCAACAGGTGTTGATGGTATCGACCCGTCCCACGTATCGACTTTCTAGTTGCAGCGATCGCCGTTGATCTCCTCTCGCGGATCGATGATGTGGCGAGTCGATACTATCGACGCGAGTCGATACTATCGACGCTAGTCGATAGTATCGACTTCTGTTTAGGGCAACACCCTCACAAGGCCTAGTCGTCGCCTTCTTTTTGAAACTGGGTCGATACCATCGACAGTCCCGTCGATGGTATCGACTTTATTGAGACGATTTCTTCTTAATATCTCCAGAGATCTTGCGAGTATCGACACCCATGTCGATACTATCGACCTCTGCTTGCGATCAGCATGTTGGTATGTCGATTCCATCGACGAGGCCGTCGATGGTATCGACGCAATGCGATTTCTGCAGTCGCCAACCTATACCCCAGTCGAGACCATCGACACAAGGGTCGATGGTATCGACTCTGCCTCAATCCTGCACAATGCACAAACGATCACGATATATTTTCTACACTAAAAACAAAGCCGAAACAAATCAAACTACGAATGTGAAAGAAACTAAACTAAAGTACTGATGGCTGGGTTGCCTCCCAACAAGCGCCCTTATTTAACATCTTAGGCTAGAGGACATGAAGCTCCTCAAGCATTTGGAAGTGCAATGAGTTTGACCTCATTCACTTTCCTTGTGTAATGTTTAGCAAAATACAATTTCAACCTTTGTCCATTGACCAGGAATGTGGTCTCGCCATCACGCACCATAGTTGCGCCATGTGGTCTGACCTCCTCTACTGTGAATGGTCCACTCCATTGGGATTTCAGTTTCCCGGGATGCATCTTCAGCCTGGAGTTGAACAATAGCACACGATCTCCTTTCTTCAAGATGCACATTTGAATATGGCGATCGTGAATCAACTTTGTGCATTCCTTGTAGATTTGCGAGATTTCATATGCATTCATTCACAGCTCATCAAGTTCATTGGGTTCAAGTAACCTCTTCTGTCCCACTTCATCATAACTAAAATTCAACTTCCTCATCGCCCAATGCTCCTTATGCTCTAATTCCACCGGTAAGTAACAAGTCCGACCATAAGCCAACCTAAAAGGCGTAGTACTTATAGGTGTCTTGTACGCTGTCCTATATGCCCACAACGTGTCTGGTAGTAGAGTACTCCAATTCTTCCTCATGGAAGCCACAGTATGCTCCAAGATCGTCTTAATCTCCCGATTGGAGACCTCCACTTGTACTTGAGTTTGTGGGTGGTACGGGGTACCAATGTTATGTTTGACCCCATACTTTCTCAACAGTGTCGTGAACTTTTGATTCCAGAAGTGTGTGCCCCCATCACTTATGATCATCCTTGGTACACCAAACTTGCAGAAAATATATTCTTTGACAAACCTGCACACTACAGCGGAATCATTAGTCCTTGTGGGTATTGCCTCTACCCACTTCGACACATAATCAACATCCAAAAGAATGTACAAATTAGAATTTGAGGACACAAAGGGTCCCATAAAATCTATACCCCATAAGTCAAATACCTCAACCTCCTGGAATACATTAACGGGCAACTCTTGTCTTTTTGAAATGTTGCCCGCCCTTTGGCAGGAATCGCATTGCCGCACAAACTCATAAGCATCCCTAAACAAGGTAGGCCAGTATAGGCCACTTTCTAGTACTTTGGCTATCGTGCGAGAACTTGCATGGTGTCCGCCCGTAGGTACTGTGTGACAATGACTAAGAAAAATTTTGTATTCCTCCTCAGGTACACACCTGCGTAAAACACCATCCCTACATTGCTTCAAGAGAATAGGGTCATCCCAGAAATAATAACGTAAATAATGGAAAATTTTCTTCTTCTCTTGATATGTCCAATCATCCGGGATGATTTTGCAGGCAAGATAGTTCACAACATAAGAAAATCACGGGTCTTTCGATTTCACTTTCAAAAGATGTTCGTCTGGAAACATCTCGGTAATGGGTATGTACAAATCCTTTTCATCTACCCTCTCTAACCTAGACAAATTGTCCGCGACCACATTTTCAATCCCCGCCTTGTCTTTGATTTTGATATCAAATTCCTGTAAAAGCAAGATCCACCTAATCAATCTAGGTTTGGCATCCTTTTTCTCCATCAAATACTTAATAGCGGCGTGGTTCGTCCATACCACAACTTTCGATCCAACTAGATATTGCGAAAATTTTTCAAAAGCGAAAACAACGGCAAGCAATTCTTTCTCGGTAGTTGTGTAATTGAGTTGGGCGTCATTCAAAGTTTTAGATGCATAAAAAATCACAGCGGGTTTATTGTCCACCCACTGTCCCAACACAGCCCCAACCGTGAAATTGAATGCATCACGCATTAGTTCAAACTGCTTGGTCCAATCCGGTGTTTGCACAACCGGCGCAGAAATCAATTTTTCCTTAAGCATGTTGAACGCATGTAGACATTTTTCATTAAAGTAAAAAACAACATCTTTTTATTAAAGCTCCGATAAAGGTTTATCGATTTTATAAAAATCTTTTATAAAACGACGATAGAAACCGGCGTGACCCAAGAAACTCCGTACCCCTTTTACCAAATTGGTGGGGGCAACATGGAAATCACTTCGATTTTCACCGGGTCTACCTCCAAACCTTTTCTAGACACTTTATGTCCTAGCACTATTCCTTCGCTCACCATCATGTGGCATTTCTCCCAATTGAGGACCAAGTGTGTGTCCTCACAGCGTTGCAAGACCTTATCCAAATTGTAAAGGCACTCATCAAAGGATGCACGATAAATAGAGAAATCATCCATAAAAACCTCTAGACAGCGTTCTACCATATCAGAAAAAATGGCAAGCATACAACGTTGAAAGGTCGTCGGTGCATTACATAACCCAAAAGGCATATGGCAGTACGCAAACGTTCCATAAGGACAAGTGAAGGTGGACTTCTCTTTGTCCTTAGGATCAATCGAAATCTGATTGTACCCCGAATAACCATCCAGAAAACAAAAATGTGATCGGCCGGCTAAGTGCTCTAAAATTTGATCAATAAACGGAAGAGGAAAGTGATCCTTTAGCATAGTGGCATTCAATCGATGGTAATCAATGCAAACACGCCACCCGGTTACCAAGCGGGTGGTGACAGGTTCATTTAAAAGACTATGGGTAACAGTGATTCCCCCCTTTTTAGGGACTACCTGCATAGGACTCACCCACGTCGAGTCAGAAATAGCATAGATGATACCTACAGAAAGAAGCTTAATCACCTCCTTCTTAATAACCTCCATCATGCTCGGATTTAGTCGACGTTGTGGCTGAATCACCGGCTTGGCTCCCTCCTCGAGCTGAATCTTGTACTGGCACAAAGTAGGGGAGATCCCCTTAATGTCTGCAACCGACCACCCGAATGCTCCTCGGTGGTTCTTCAACACAATAAGCAGATGGTCCTCCTCCTCGGCACTCAGATAAGCTGATATAAGCACAAGCAGCTTTTCTTCCTCAGCCAGAAATGCGTACTTCAGGTGCGGTGGCAACGGCTTCAACTCCAATTTTGGCAGGTTGATCAAGGATGATTGAAGCGGTGGTGGGAGTTCGCCTAAGTCTTCATAGTACCTCGCATAGAAGCACGACAACATTTGAAGCATCTTGGCACACTCCTGCAGTGACTTACTTCTCATCCATTCATGTGTGATATTGACTAAGCAGGCTTCAAGTGGTAATTCTGGATGTGCGTCAAAAACTGAATGTGCTATAGCTTCATTTTCAGTAGAGGGAGGAATGTTCTCCTCATCATTTAGAAAACCTACAGCCTTGCTAAGGGATACCACCATGGTCTGCTCCATCATGTCTACAGCCAATGTCCCTTTTTTCACCTTGGTCATTACATGATCCATATCTAAAAATGGCTTCCCTAGACAAAGTGATATATTGTGATCAAAATGTTTTACCATGTGGCACTGCTCCTTGGCTTTAGGTGATGTGGTTCTGGAAGGCATGACCATCTCGAAGTGATCATTGGCTATACCCAAGGTCAAACGACCTCTCCCCATCTCAAGTATCATGTCAGCTGTTTCTTGGAAGGGTCGTCCGAGTAGTAACTCATCGCCTTGTTCATCTTGCATCTCCATGATGACAAAATTTGCTGGAAATACAAATCGATCTACTTTCACTAGCACGTCTTCACAAATACTGTATGGCTTCACCACTAAATTGTCTGCCAATTGGATTGTCATGTTTCTCGGCCGTGACTCTTTTAATCCCAGCTTCTTGAATGTAGAGAGGGGCATCAAGTTTATGCTCACCCCGGAGTCACATACTGCATCACCAAACTTCACTTTCCCAATGTAACATGAGATGTTGAAGCAGCCCGGATCCTACCTCTTTGGTGGCAATGTGCCCATGATGAAGGCACTCACCTGCTCCTTAAGCACTACGACCTCCGTGTCTGGGATTTTCCTCTTCTTAGTAATGATGTCTTTCAGAAATTTGCCGTAAGAAGGGATTTGCTCAATTGCTTCCAATAATGGGATATTGACTGAAATCTTTCTAAAACTATCTAGAAACTTTTTGAACTGGGCATCCACTTTCCTTGCCTTTGCACTGTTCAGATATGGGACCCGGACATCCTGTGCCCTTTGATGCGGTGGCACATAAGGTGTCCTTTTCTGCGTCTCCTCCTCATCTGCAATAGGATCTTCAGTAGCATCCACTGCTATATCCGCAATTGGTTTTGTGACCGGTATGGGTAGCTCCTCAGTGGCCTCACCTTCAATTTCTACTTGGGGTTTGCTTGGTTCATCGGCTCTGGGGTTTAATAGCTTCTTGCCACTCCTCAGCAAGATGGCCTTCGCCTGTTGGTTTCCTCCTGGAATAATAGTGTTACCCAGAAAACCTTGGTGCGTCGGCTTTTTCAGATTGGCTATCTCGGCTGCCATTTGCGCCATGGACGTCTCCATTGTCCTCATCTAAGCCCCATGGCTCTGCAGTGTCTGCTCGAACTGGTTCATAAATTCCCCCTGTTGCTTTATCTGCTGGCCAAAAGTAGTCATTAATTCTTGATTTTGCTTTATCACTTGGTTGAGAAACTCTGTGCTCTTGTCCTCCACTACTGGCTGGGGTTTTGCATCCGGGTCCTGCAAAAAGTTGTTTGGATCTTTCCAAGAGAACTTCTTGTCCTTCCTCCATGAGTAATCATTATTTCTGTAACCTTGCTGCCTCATGAATTTGACTTGTGCCTCATCCTCGGACTCAATATCTTCCTTTGCAAGCAGTTTCTTCACGAGAAGGTCCATCTTCACATTCAGCTCCTTGATTGCTTTAGACTCCCCTACTACTCAAACGTGCTCAACGGCGTCGCTGTCGCCCCAAGATTGCTTCTTGGCCATGTTCTTAAGGATTTCCCAACACCTCATGTCTGTGTTGTTCAAGAAGAATCCTGATCCTGCGGAATCGAGGTTGCTTCTATCATGCTCGGAGAGAGAAAAATAGAAGATCTTGACATGTGTCTCCTTGTCAAGCCCGTGATGCGGGCACCAAATAAGCATGATCTGAAACCTTTCCCAGGTCTCAGAGTAGGTCTCTCCTTCTTTCTGAGTGAAGTTGTGGATCTTCTTGATCATGTCATTGGTCTTCTCGGGCGGGAAGAACCTTTCAAAGAAAACCTCCACCATGTGGTCCTAGTATTCCACATATTCATTGTCCAGGTTGTACAACCACTCTCGTGCATTTCCCGCTAGAGAACTCGGGAAGAGCTTCAAGTAGAGAGCATCCTGTGGAAATCTGTCTATTTTTATCATATCACAATTCTCCAAAAATTGACTTATATGTGTGACTGGGTCTTCATTCTTGAGCCCATGTAATGCATTCGACTTCACCAAGTTGATTAACGCAGGATCAATCTTGTATGTCAGAATATTGATCACCTGCTTCTTGATCGGCCCCTTTGAAGTGGATGGAGAAGAAGCCTTGATCTTCTCCCATATTGTCTATGGCTCTGCCATCTCTTCCTGTTCAGATTCCAAGTCTATTTCTTCCAGATGGTCTTGATTGAAATCCTCCTCGTCTTCCGGTCCCTGCAATGGAACCTCTGGTGCTTGTTGCATGTAGTCAGTGCTATGCGTCTGCACCATGCACAATACCTGCAAAGTGAAAATTTAAGTTCAGTATCATGCTAGACAACTAAAGGATGTGAATATAAGATATAAATTTTTTGGAAATGATTTCAAAATAATAATAAAAATAAAAAGTGGCCTAGAATGGCCTCTTGCAGCACTCGTAGTGCCGAAAACTTCCGTGTCCCCGGCAACGGCGCCAAAAACTTGACACGCTTTTTACGTGCGTTGGAACGCAAGTGTACGCATCAATGTAATATAGGCCTTTGTGAGGCCCGAGTCGAACTCAGGGACACGTGAATTATCGGAGACTACTACTAACTACTTGCAACCAGTTAGACCGATTAAATAGTTGGAAGTTGTTGTAAAATTAAAAGAAAAATGAAATAAAACAAAGCAAAGCAATCGATTAAATGATTAGTTTAATCAATTCAAGATGAGATCTTTAGGATTGCGGTTTCACTGCGGGTTTTCATTGTATTAAATTCTATGTAGTCATTTAGATTTATCTCTCTATCTGGGTAGTGGCCTGAAATCAGAATTGCCCACTGTCATGGTACAATTCACTACCTATGTCTAGGTCGGTTCCATCGTCATAGTAACCTATACCCTAAACTAGGTGCATTAAAAATGATCTCTTGGTATCCACCATTCACTACTACAGAAATGCCTTTTAGCGTCGGTTGTTTAACCCCCTTTGGCGTCAATTTCCGAGCGACGCCTATGTGGGCACCGCTAAAGGTCGAACACTTCGGCGTCGGTTTTTTAACCGATGCCTATTTAACGTATATGCGTCAGTTGTTTATAGAAAACTGACGCCAAAAGGGTTCGCGCCACAGAAAATGGCGTCATCTAGGACACATTCTGCGTCAGTTATCTACTAAAAGACCGACGCCTATAATACATATAGCGTCGGTGTTTAATTGGTAACCGACGCAAAAAGTGTCCTAGATGATGCTGTTTTCTATGGCGTGACACATTTGGCATCGATGATCAACTAAACAACTGACGCTATATGTATTATAGGTGTCGGTTTTACACTAACAGCCGACGCCATTTCTAGTACGACCGTGGCCACATTAGGCGTCGGTTTTGTTCAAAAAACCGACGCTGTAGGTCTTTGCTGACGGTTTTCTGTAAATAACCGACGCCTATATCTATTTTTTTTTCATATCAGTTTGCAGGCCTGCTGTGGCTGGTCAGCAGGATGAGAACCTGCAGTTCAGTTTTCTAAACTGTAGGTTTACAACATCCATTGATATCAGCCTACAAACAGGCCACAAACCTGCAAAATTAACAAAACAAATTCACACAAGTAGATACATTCAGACATCAATTCAATTCTCACATTCACACATATAGAAACATTCAAATACATGTATTAACATTCAGAAATATACATTTACAAAGTATCATTCAGTATCGCTATCAACATCCCAATTATATCTTACAATTGTCACTACTTGTATGGCTTTTGCCCATTCTTCTCTTTTTCATTTAATGCTTCCATCGTATATGGAGCATGTATATTTTTTAAGCGTTTACCTATAGTGTGGTCAGTTTTAAACACCTGCAAAGAGAATGATGTATATATATAAGTAATAATATAAAAATAAGATTGATATATTTCATACTAACTAATGAGACTATATATAATACCTCATGTATGGTATCGATGTCCAATGCGACATGATTGATAATCATCTGCATAAATCGCATCACATAGTATGTGCATGCCCAGCCATTATCTTGTGTAGCGCACTATAAATTGAAACATACAAAATAATACAACTAAGCACAATTCACATCAATAATATATACATTGGAGTCGGGAACTTACTTGTACGTTCTGCCAATTTATTGGCTGGTTCTTTTTCCTTGGGACCGTTCCTTCAGCCTTTTTGCATGCATCTAAACCCCTACATGTTAATATAACACAGTAAATTGCATAAGTAAATAGTAATGTAATAACAGATGTTAACAGATACAAAAATGAAATATTTCTCACTAGAATAATGGCATTCTCATTACGTGTCCAATTTTAGTGTTTAATGTACTTCCCATGGGATCTAGATAATAAACAGTGAACGTCCCGGGGACAATAACTAGTAACTCCCAATTTCTACCGCTAGAGGTAAAAAGTTAACAATTAATAACTCAAAATGCACAATAAAAATGGAATTTTCTTAAGTCCAAATTATAAATAAAGTAAACTTACTTGACATTGAATGGAACTATTATTATCGTCTTCTTTTGCTGGCCAAAAATTATAAAAGCATCTATACAGTATTGTTGAACACTATCAGCGTCTTTAGCTACCATACTAATCAATGATGGAATCAAAAATCCCACATGGTCAAATGCAAATTGTTTGCAATGATCTTCGACTAAGTAGCTGCAAAACATGTATTACGTATGCATTAATATATAAGAAACCAGATCACCGGATCTTACACAAGGTATATGGATGTATAAACAAGATCTCACCTTATCCATGTCTCTATCATTGATGTATTCAGCCAAGCATACATAAACAGCTCAATAATATCTTGTATAAATAAAGAGCTATCGTATGATTGACCTGCATAATCTGCATCTAAAGAAACAATTATAGGGCAATGTATATTATGTGCCCGTAGCCAACATGCCATTCCCCTACAAGCAGGACCTAACGGGTATGTTAGGTCAGTTGGAACCCAACTTGGTAATGCGGGAAGTGGAGGTGGAGGCCTAGGTGCTCCTGGTGTCTTCTTTTTAACCTGTATATATAATTTCAGATCAGTTGACCTCATATATACACATTAACAATCTAAAGTAATGTAAATTTATCTTATAATTTCAGTAGTGTAGATGACATTTGCTTTGGGCCACAATATCACCCCGCCTTATGCCTCACCAAGTGTATCAATATCTGGGTGGGCATATGAAAATGCAGCTTCCCTCCAATCGGGTAATACACATATCGGGCCCACACGAACATAGCCATGCGGCATTAGAGTCCCATGAAATGTTGCCCCAGGAAGGGACTGGTAATCTTGCGCCTCTGCAACAACATAGTCTTGCATTCTTAAGCGGCATGGCTTCAATGCCTACTAATTTACGTAAAGAATGTTATACATATATACATATCATCTTGAAAACATATCATCTTGAAAAGACTAGCTACAATGTCATAAACAATACTTACAGCAGATGTGTTAGGTGATGGATCTCCAAGATTACTCGCAGTCTGTGCATCAGGAGAAGAGTGGGTCGCCATAGGCTGATTGGAAGCCTGAGATGCTTTCCACCGCAGCAATTCTTCCTTGACATTCTCAGCAACTACATCGTTGACCTTCTTAGCAACTATATCCTCGACTCTCTTATTCTCCTATACATGGATAAAAGAAACATTAGCTTCTTATTATTGAATTTCCTTTTGTAGTAACATTCTAAAAAAAGTATAGGTTACCTCTTCTTGTGAAAGTCCCGCTCTGGGTTTGCACTGGGATGGCCCAAAGAATGCTTTGATGCCCACACCAGCGCATGTACCCCTAACACGTCCAGGATGCTCTGGGTTACCCAGAGCAACTGTCAATTCATCCCTTGTGCCCTGAGGGATGAGCATGCCTTGTTTCCTCTGCTCATGCAGCTCCCGCTAATCACCATCAACAGAAATTGGTAAGTTAACACCACAAATAATCAATATTCAAATGATTGCTCTAAGAGTTATATTTTACCATTTTCGCAGCCGCCTCAGCAGTTACGGGCTTCTTTATTTCACCCTTCTTGTTTTGCTTCCCAGCTATCCAGATATCATGGCGAGGCATGGGTGTGGCAGACTCCTGAGTAGCAGCAGACTCCTGAGTAGCCGCAGACTCTGCCTGTAGTCTTTGGCGAACGCTTGCATAGCCTTTTGGACCCATAGTGTGGTCATGCACATTCAGTGCACGCCTTGATTTTTGTGCATCACTAAGGGCCTAGTTAGTATGCACATTAATGATTTGGCTAGTAACACTAAATGTTAATATTGAATAGGTGAATACAATGTATATTAATTAAATTGGGAGTGACGCCTAATACCTTGAATTCTTCAGATTTTCTTGAAGTAACAAAATTGTCCCAATCTTCTTTGTCCAAGAAGTTCCATTGTTCAAGGGCTGACTTCTTCTTCTTATCACCCTCTTTTATGTATTCTCTGTTCAGATTTGTCCTATAATTCCTAAGCATCTTTCTAGCGCGTTGCATCACACTTTTACGATGCAACTTCTCATCCAATGCAAACAGATTTTGTAAAATAGAAATGTTATTAACTAGTATCCAAAATAGAATTGCAAATAATAGAATTTGTAATCTAAAAAATAGAATTGCAAATAATAATAACTCACGCATAAATCCTTCCATATCAAGCCTTTTTTCCCCTGAGGAACTTTATGCCAATTATCATACTTAACACCACAATGGCTCTGAGTGGTACACCCAAGATAGTTTACAAAATTATTGCGGTTCACTCCAATTGCATTTCCTCCATTATCAAACTCCACAACCAATTTGGATCCACTTCCACTTAGCACTATTAACTTCTTCAATAGAGTGATGCCCCTTTTCTTGTTAAGTGTTTGGTGCTACGCATCAAGTTGCTCCAGTGCTTCAGTGGGTACATGAGCATCATCAACCTAAAATTTGACAAATATAAACACACTGAATTAGCCCAATATAGAAATATAGGATATATGACATAAGTAGAAGATAATGAATTTTATAGAAATACAGGATATGTTTTTAGAACTTACATTGGTATCCTCACCATGCTCGTCATGGACAGCATGCTCATCATGAACTTCATGCTCATCATGGACATCATGCTCATCATGGTCAGCCATCTGAAAATGTCATTAAAAAGGCAAACATTTAGCATTTGTATTAACTAGAAAAAGGCAAACATTTAGCATTTGTATAAACATATATGTCTCTAAAATTGTGATCTTTTATCAATTAACAATCCTTCATTGTGATCTCCGCACACATATAAGTCATCATTAGCTTCAATATTTTGTGGAGTTGGCAACCCAACTGAGAATGGACTGGAGTCATCATACTTATCATAGTACTCTTCTTCATCTATAGGATCTTCAATGAACTGTCTTTTACCATGAAGAACAACTGACCATTTATCATTTGCAGGATCATCGATATAGAATATTTGTTTCGACTGTGATGCCAATATGAATGGTTCACCCTTCTCGCCCATCTTTTCAAAGTTCACCAAAGTGAAACCCAATTCATCCACTATAACTCCTTTGGTGTTATCAACCCAATTACATTTAAAGAGCGGAATTTTGAAATCTATGTAGTCAAACTCCCAAATGTCTTCAATGACACCGTAATATGACATTTTAGCTTCATGTGGACTCTTATCCTTTGCACTTGCAAAGTACATAGTCGACGCTTGAAGGGTGACCCCACTATTTTGGATGACACTCTTATCATCTTGGCACTTTGTGTAATATGTGAATCCATTAATGTCAAACCCTTCATAAGACATAACATTCGGTTTTGGTTTAAAGGCGAGGCATTTGATAGTTTCTGTAATATCATTTGGTGTTTGAGATAGTTGATGTAAGACTTTATCTTCAAACCACTTAGTAAAAGTCTTATTATGCTCTCTAGCAAGCCACATTGAACTTGCTTGAGGATGTTGTCTCTTTATGAAATTGGTATTTTCCTCGATATAAACACTCACTTCGTCCATATTGTGTAAAATATACAAGTGAGCTTGTTCCAACTGCTCACGGCTGATTACTTTCACCTGTGATCCCAAAATTCCTTTGCCTTCCTCAATATTCTTGCCATTATCAGGAGTGTCATTACCACTGAGAAAGTCATTGCAAAAATCCATAACCCCTCTCGCCACATAACCTTCAATAATACTCCCTTCAGGCCGATAACGGTTTCGAACATCACCTTTAAAAATGCTCATGTACCGTTCAAAGGGATACATCCAATGCAAGAAAACTGGTCCCAACATTTTCACTTCCCTAGTCAAGTGGACAACAAGATGTACCATGATATCAAAGAACGAAGGAGGGAAATACATCTCAAGCTGACATAGGGTAACAACCACTTCTCTTTGCAAATTATCGAGAGTATCAGGGTCAATAACTTTGTTGCATAGACTGTTGAAAAAGAAACAAAGTCTGGTAATTGCAAACCTTACATGCTTCGGCAATATAGATCGAATTGCCACGGGCAATATTTGTTGCATTAGAGTGTGACAATCATGAGATTTAAGACCTATCAACTTCAAATCTTTCATTGATACCAATCTATGGATGTTGGATGAGTAACCATGTGGCACCTTAACATTTACCAAGCATTCACAAAAAGTTTTCCTCTCCTTTCTAGACAACGTGTAACAAGCGGGAGGTAAGTATGTTCTTTTATTACCCATTTCATGTAATTCTGTTAATTCTGACCTTATTCCCATTTCACGTAGGTCCAGTCTGGATTTTATCCCATCTTTAGTCTTACCTGGTATATTAACAGAGTACCAATGATGCTATCACAGACATTTTTCTCAACGTGCATTACATCGATACAATGCCTGACTGTCAAAGAACTCCAATAAGGAAGATCCCAAAATATTGACTTCTTCTTGAATGAAGAATTGTCACTCCGTGTGGCCATACTACATTGTGATTTCTTACCAAATTCATTGACAATGTCTTTTACTCTTTCATAAACAACATCCCCTGGTATAGGTTTAGGTGCACTCCGTTCATCATTCCATCCATTGAATGCTTTGCGCTTCCTACGATATGGATGGAATTTTGAAAGAAACCTTCGATGACCAAGATATACAATCTTGCCGCCATGTTTTAGTCTTATTGAATCAGTGTTTTCTTCACATATAGGACACGCTTTAGCTCCTTTGACACTATATCCAGACAAATTCCCATATGCTGGAAAGTCATTAATAGTGCAAAACAACATAGCGTGCAAACGAAATGTCTCTCTTGCTGAAGCATCATAGGTCATCACACCTTCAGCCCAAAGTTTCTTTCAGTCATCAATCAAAGGTTCAAGATAAACATCGATATCATTTCCGGGTTATTTAGGGCCCGATATCAACAACGACAACATAACGTACTTATTTTTCATACACATCCAGGGAGGAAGATTGTATATAACAAGCATGACTGGCCAAGTGCTATGTTGGCTGCTCAATGTCCCGTACGGATTCATCCCATCTGTACAAAGCCCAAGTCTTAGATTCCTATCTTCTTCACCAAATTTGGGGTACAATAGATCAATCTTCTTCCACTGTGGGGAATCAGATGCATGTCGTAGGATCCCATCATTATTTTTCTTAACATCTGCATGCCACCTCAAATTCTTCGGATCTTTCGGATTTGCAAACAAGCGTTGAAACCGTGATATTATAGGTAGATACCACAACACCTTGGCAGGAGAACCAGTTTTGGACTCCCCCGAAGTCGTCAATTTATACTGTGACGCACCACATTTTAGACAATCTTTCAAATCTACATAGTCCTTTTGAAATAATACACAATCATTCGGGCATGCGTGTATCTTCTTGGCCTCCATTCCCATTGGGCACAACATTTTCTTTACCTGGTAGGTTGAGATTGGCAGCTTGTTTCCTTCAGGAAGCATTTCTTTCAACAAAGTCAACAATGAAGTGAAGCTTTTGTCGCTCCATCTATTGTTAGCTTTCAACTTATACAATCTCAACACAGCGCTAAGCTTCGTAAACTTAGCACAGCCTGTGTATAACAGTATCTCAGCATCATGCACAATGTTTCTAAAGATAGGAAGTGGATCGGTGTGCTCTACCCTAAAACTATCCAGCATCGCATCAACGATGTCTACTGGAACTGGTTCGTTCACATTTACATCATCGGAGGCAATTTCTTCTTCCACCCAAGCACTGCTATCGACATCTACTGGTTTCAATTTTGAAATCTCTCCATGTCAGTGCCATTCTGTATAGCCATGTACAATCCCGTTGCACATGACATGACTTTTGATTTCCTCACCAGTGTTGACTTTCAAGTTGTTACCGCAATGCCTACATGGACAGTAGAACCTATCTGTAGGTTTTTTCCTATGTTCCTCGGCAAATCTAATAAACTGATCAAGACCAGATATAAACTCTGGGGTGCAACGATTACGAATGGACATCCATGATCTATCCATTCTATGATCAAAGAGAAAATAAGTATATAATAGGAAACAAGTATATATTAGGAAAAGATTAGGGTATACACTTACATCCTAAGTGTATAATGTGATGTCATTCTTATATATAATAAATGTGTACCACCTATCCTAAGTGAGATTAGGTGTTCAAGAACAGTCCCAAACCGGGGACTATCCAAGAGTTACTCCTAATGAGTCAATCTTGGACGGGTTTCTAGGCCAACAAACACATTTGATGTCATTCTTATATATAATAAATGTGTACCACCTATCCCATCCTTGAACACCTAATCTCACTAGTAAGTGTATAATGTGTATTGGGTTTTCGAGAAAATTTCGGTAGCATTTCCCCACTGTTCTCTAAGTACATATGTACTTAGAGAACAAACGGGGAAATGCTATCGAAATTTTCTCGAAAACCCAATACACATTATACACTTACATCCTAAGTGAGATTAGGTGTTCAAGAACAGTCCCAAACCGGGGACTATCCAAGAGTTACTCCTAATGAGTCAATCTTGGACGGGTTTCTAGGCCAACAAACACATTTGATGTCATTCTTATATATAATAAATGTGTACCACCTATCCCATCCTTGAACACCTAATCTCACTAGTAAGTGTATAATGTGTATTGGGTTTTCAAGAAAATTTCGGCAGCATTTCCCCACTGTTCTCTAAGTACATATGTACTTAGAGAACAAACGGGGAAATGCTACCGAAATTTTCTCGAAAACCCAATACACATTATACACTTACATCCTAAGTGAGATTACGTGTTCAAGAATAGTCCCAAACCGGGGACTATCCAAGATTTACTCCTAATGAGTCAATCTTGGATGGGTTTCTAGGCCAACAAACACATTTGATGTCATTCTTATATATAATAAATGTGTACCACCTATCCCATCCTTGAACACCTAATCTCACTAGTAAGTGTATAATGTGTATTGGGTTTTCAAGAAAATTTCGGCAGCATTTCCCCGCTGTTCTCTAAGTACATATGTACTTAGAGAACAAACAGGGAAATGCTATCGAAATTTTCTCGAAAACCCAATATACATTACACACTTACATCCTAAGTGAGATTAGGTGTTCAAGAACAGTCCCAAACTGGGGACTATCCAAGATTTACTCCTAATGAGTAAATCTTAGATGGGTTTCTAGGCCAACAAATACATGTATGTCATTCTTATATATAATAAATGTGTACCACCTATCCCATCCTTGAACACCTAATCTCACTAGTAAGTGTATAATGTGTATTGGGTTTTCAAGAAAATTTTGGCAGCATTTCCCCACTATTCTCTAAGTACATATGTACTTAGAGAACAAACGGGGAAATGCTACCGAAATTTTCTCGAAAACCTAATACACATTACACACTTACATCCTAAGTGAGATTAGGTGTTCAAGAACAGTCCCAAACCGGGGACTATCCAAGATTTACTCCTAATGAGTAAATCTTAGACGGGTTTCTAGGCCAAAAAATACATGTATGTTGTCATTCTTTACAAATAATTTTAAATTGCAATAAAATACATAGTTACATATATGCATGTTCATACAATCATTATAATATAATTAGATTTGGGACAAAAACATATTAGAATTTATACATAATTCCAACTCTAATCAAATACATATAATGCATTTTTATCACAAGAATATAATCGATGAAAAAAAGTAGAGAAGGACCAACCTTGTAAAAGGGAAGAAGGCAGAGGCTCCGGTGGCTCTGGCTGGAGGAGTAGCTAGCAGCGACGTCGGTGGAGGAGCAACTAGTAGTGAGGCTGGAGAAGATGGTTGCGGAGGCGCGACGGTGGTGGAGGAGCACCTAATCTCAGGCGTGGCGGCGCTGGAGCACCTAATCTCAGGTGTTGGAGCAGCAGTAGCGGCGGACAAGGGGGCGTGGCAGAGAAGGGGGCGCGGAGAAGGGGAAGAAGGCAGCAGCAGCAGTGGCGGCGGAGAAGGGGGTGCAGAGGCGGTGCGGCGGCGCTGTCGTGGAGGAAGAAAGAGCTTTCATGGAGGAGAAATTGGCGGCGTGGTCGGGCGACAGCAGAGAAGAAAAGGGAAATCGGCTCGCGATGAAACAAAGGAAAGGGGAAGAGTCGGGCGATCGTGGGATATTAAGTTCCCAAATAGCGTCGGTTGTTTGAAACAACCGACGCCTAAACATATTTAGCGTCGGTTGTTTGAAACAACCGACGTCCACTTGGACAATATTTACATGAAATTGTTTGGCGGGAACCACTTTCAGCGTCGGTTATCAAAGGATAACCGACGCTGAAAGTGACACTTTTCGCGCAAATTTTCATCACACATAGGCGTCGGTTTCTATCTACATAACCGACGCTGAAAGTGACACTTTTTTTTGCGTGAAAATTGGATTTCGTGGGCGACTTTAGGCGTCGGTTTGTTATTAACAACCGACGCTGTATTCAAAGCGGTACCCGTGTCTGGCTGGTCTTCGAATATAGACGTCAGTTTGCCTAAATAACCGACGTCTAATATTTTAGGCGTCGGTTCTTTAATGTTATTTTTGTAGTAGTGATCAATCTTAGACCACCTTGTTCAAGGGATTTGTCAATTAACATGAATTGTGTCTCTTTTCAACCATTAATTCTTCTTTCAAAGTAATTAAGGGCATTAGATTATTATTATGGTGATCAAGCATAACAATATAATTGAGAAAACGAAATTATACCACAGATTTAAGAGATAAATGATGAATTACTATTATAAAATTGTCATACAATGAATTCTCGGGCTACTCCCAGTTTTAAAGACAAAGGGGATTAGCCCCGCATGTTCATCTCCAAGCAAAACATGTTAGAGAAAAGGGGAACCATGAGAAAAACATGATTGAGTGGTGAAACCCCTAAACGGAGAAGATCCAATCGCTCCTTGGCGTAGAATATGCGTTCTCCCACCTTTCGGTGGTGGAAATCATCTTCTTCGGCGTCCGGATCGGTTGGGGCGTGCTTCTGGGCTCCGTTCTTCTCTCCACACCTTCTCGGGATGTGTGCAGCATCTAGTGACGTGTTCCCTTGCTCTTAGCCACTGTCATTAGGTATAATCTCCGAATTAGGTCGCCAAATTACCATAGCCGTCAAATTTAGATCAATCTGAAGCAAACATGTATCTGACAGTGTCGATACCATCGACGCGAGTCGATGATATCAACCTTGCACTGTATCGGCTGGTCTTCTTTTCTTTTCTTTGTCGCAACTGATGCCTCGTCGATACCATCGACACGGGTCGATGGTATCGACATTCATAGGCATCGGTTTTGTCCTTTTACGTCGATGTAGCTCCACTCATCGATGGTATCGACTTTTATGTCGATAGTATCGACTCTCTTTTATGAAGCAACCCGATGTTATCTCGATACCATCGACTCTCCTGTCGATAGTATCGAGATTTTGCTACTCCTTGCGGCTGGCTGCCTGTGGTCAGGTCGATGGTATTGACCACTGTCGATGGTATCGACAGCAGCAGATACTTGTTTTTCCTGAAATTGCAACACAAAACCACATAAGCCAAAAAAAAACATATTCTTATAATAATTTATGCTCAAAATACTGAAATAAGGGAGATTTGACATAGAGAAAGATCATAACCCAAAGTAGATGAATTATGCAATATTAACCACCAAAATGACCAATAGCTGCATAAAACACAAGTAAAATATGTCTCTAAATGCGACTCAAAATCATCGCATCACGAGTCATGGTTAGAACACCAACTGTAGCTTGGAAAAAACTTTTTAATGAGTCTATCGACCTTTCTACTTCTAACCTTCATCTCATTCAGTAGAATCAAATGAGGTTTAAGATCCCTTATTTTATTGTGGACTGCAGAGGCCTTGAGGTTGAGCCCTCTAACATTCCATGAAAGCAGACTGAAGGAGCTATCCATGAAAACTTCTTGAAACCAGTACTTCACTGGTGTGAGACGTCACCCTTTCATCCCCACTACTGGCCAGGTTATCAAACTTATTCGACAACAAAGTTTGAGCAACCTGTCTGTAATCTTTTGTGCTAGTAGAGCCTTTCCTTCCTTTCGCTTTACCTTTCCTTTTCTTATTTCCCTTTTGAGGCTCAAAACCATCATCTTCAGTAGAGATCCCTTCTAGTAGTGGAGGAGTCAGTAAGTCGACAACACCTTCCTGACCAAAACCATCCGCCTATGAAGTATCGGAATTGGAAGCGACATTCTCTTCAAAAGAATCAGCCGGCATATGAAATTCATCTTCACCTTCAACTGAATCCAGTTCCGATGACACAGAAGCCCTGGATTTCCCTGCTTCCTCAACAGAGTCTTTCACCGGTAGCTTATCTGATACTTCACTGACAACAGTCGAGTTAGTGCTATCAACTCGACCATCTTTTGGAATGTTAACTGGCATAGGTCTCTCAATGTTAGCATGCAAAGAAGGAGGAACACTTTCCTTATCAGACCTTTCAGCAATCACCTCAACGACATTTCTTGTAGTTGCTTTCTGTACCCAGACTTTCTTCGGAATAGGGGGCCTCACTTCACAATCATTATGGCCATAGAGCTTGCAAACTTGATAGACTCTGGGTTTCCATTCATACTCAAAGGAAATGGTGTGGGTGATACCCTTATCACTTTCCACTTCAAGCTCCAGTGGGAAAGCAGAGTTAGCCAGAATTAGAACTTGAAGTCTCGCAAACTCAAGATTCCTTAGCTCGAAAGTAGCCTTGTCCGCTCACAGAGGGGTACCGAGGTAGGAACCAATTCTAGAAAACATTTTCATGTCCCACAACTCGAGCAGAAGATCATGAATCTGAACCCAAACTAGCATATCTGACATATGGAACCTCTTCAGCGCCACTCCAGGCTTCCACTTCAGTAAAACCAGAGGCTTACCCCTCATGAAGTAAAGACCTCCATCAAGAACATTCTCGAGATTGATTTCATCAGTGAATTTAATTAAGAACAAACCCTGGCCATGATTCATAACTTCTATCTTCCCCTTCAGTATCTAGACCTATGAAAGGTACCTCTCCAAAATCGCCAGCTGCGGTTTAAATCCAACAATGTAGCCAGCAAGACAGTTTTTCCATTTGGTAGCATTCCTATCCACTTTCTCTCACGGGTAAATGAGCTTCTGACCACGAACCTCAATGTCCATCTTCTCCAGAGAAGTGTCGTAAACTCTTGGTTTAATCAATTCCACCCAAGACTTCACACCATTAGATGTTTGAACTTTGTCATTACCGGGACTGTATACAGACTCAGCAAAGGGAATCAGACCCGAAGAGGCAGCATCAACAGCTCCCATCTCACCAGATCTAGAATAGCGCCGCCGGGCATCGTCGCTATCGGGAGGCACTACCATCGTCTCGGCATATCTAATATGATGACTTCCTTTTCATTATTAATAGGCTAATACCAACTTTAATCATCCATTAAACCCTTCTAAATATATTATTCATCTCAAAATAGGATTCTTTAAACATTAATACATTAAAGTTGATATCTTCCATTACTTTTCAAATTTCAAGAGGAATTATTTCTAAATATATTTTTATTGGATTCCGCTCATTTTTCTGAGAAATTTTCATATTTTATGTGTACCCATACGAGCTACCGTTTATGAGATATGAATTTTGCAAAAATACTTACTTTGGGCCAATCCAGAAGCACCACGTGGTTGTTTCCCTGCAACGTTGCTCGGTGCTTTGGGAAACATTTCGAATTGTCGACTTTACCCTTACTTAAGTAGCCAACTCTGCACGGTGCGGAGGGGAAGAACCATCAAAAGAGCTCGATCTTCTTCAAGCTCGCGGCACCCTAGCTTTCGTCGAACTACTACATCTCGTGAGTCTGTCCACCTTCATCTTTAGGCTCAAAACTCGTCGCCCTCCACCTCCCTTGCTCGGGCACCATCCGCCGCATCTGGGAACCACCTCGCTCTCATACCACATTGTTGGTTTGAGTAGGGTCATTGTGTGACCTACAGCAGGTGCTGCAGCCATGCGGCTACTACTGTGCCTTGTCCAGGGCATGGCAACGATGGAAACACATCGCCCTGGCATCCTGGACCATCAAAATAACATTGCAACCCATCCTTGTCACCTCAGGACTTCCTGATCATGTAGCCTATCTTAGTTAGGGTTTATGAATGAAAACATGGAAGAAGAGGAGAGAAACGTGCTTGGGATTCTCCTGGATTTGGCCAGAGATCTACCCTTATATAGGGGAGGGTATCCACGCCCAAGGACATTCATCCAAGAGGAAACAAGATCTCTCTCATAAGGAATCCTATTACTTCAATGAGAAGTAATCTTCTCTGTCCTACTTATTTCCTTGTTTTTCCATATGCTTTGGTTATTAGGAAATTCGAGAATTATATCTTTTAATATCCTTGCTCTTGGCTTTTAATCCATTGGCCTCGAAATTATATATCTCCTTAAGTAGGAAATACTTCCTTTTTATCAATATTACATAATCTATTAATTATGTATTCCCATTATCTCCTTGTTTTCTATTATTGATATTTTTCTCTTTCTTTTCTTCATTGGGACTCCTTGGATCCCAAGAAACTCAAAAAATTCGAAATTTCTTTTTATTGGATAGTAGATGCATCTAAATGCATTATTCTTCATTATTTCTCATTATCTTGTTTATTTCTCATTAAAATAGCTCTTTTTTAGAATTTCTCTTTATTTCTCTTTTTTCCTCATTGGTATGCCTTTTATCATTAGGAATCCTTGGGATACAAAAATCCACCAAGGATAACTCAATTAGACCTCTTTCCACATATTTTCCACATTTTATCATTATTTTCAATTTCTTTCTTAATAAGGAAATACTTAATTGGTCTTTTCTTTTCTTATTGCATTCTCTATGCAACTTTGGACTCCTTGGGACCGAAGGAACCCAAGAGGCATGAAATACAACTTTAGATTATATTCTTTTGCCTTCTGGAGGTTTCGACGCCTTTCTTTTCTCAAAAACTTAATTATTCATCTACTAATTGAATTTCCTTATTATTGGGCCCAATAGCCCATAAAGCCCACAAAGCAATCATGAAGACTATTGTAACGAAATTCATGCATTCAATCAAAAGACATCAGTATTTGTTCATTTATCTTTAATATGAGAAGTTACATTTCTCAGCAAATGAACCCAAAATTGGGGTTGTAACATCCTTCCCCTCTTATAAGAATTTTATCCTCAAAATTCCATCAAGCAAGCAAACAAACAGGATAATCCTTTCTTATGTCCATCAAGGCTCCCATGTGGCTTCACCCTTTCCATGGTGCTTCCCAAGAACCTTCATCATCTCATATTCTTCCATCTGAGTTCTTTCTTATCTTGGTATTTCGTACCCTCATAGGTGACTCAGGACTTTTTAGCATGTCAAACAGCTGAATAGGTTCAGGGCTCAGCACATGGCTTGGGTACCTCACATAGTGCTCTAGATCAGACTCATGTAACACCTTATCCATCATGTTATCCTAAGGGACAAGGCTAAATACAACCATCTCCACCAATCCATCTCAAATGGACCCATATATCGAGGACTCAACTTTCTCAGTTGTAGCTCAGAGGGGTCAAATTTTCACATTATATTCTCCTACAGTGAACTGCATGTCAGTCTGCTTTGCATCAGCTCATGACTCATGTCACCCTTGGGCTCTCTCTCAGCCATTGCACGATCAATTGACTTCATATGCACACACTGTGGTTCTTTTCTGACCTTCGCGAGGCCTCCTTCACCAACATCATCATAATGAAGAGGTGACCGACACAACCTCCTTATAGAACTTCTTGCATCCCAATAAAGGATGTGGTGGTTAACATCACATCTTAAGAACTATCTCTTTATATCACCCTGAACAAGTACACTTGCTCTCATCAGACCCTCTAGTCTGGATCATACTAACCATTAGTTAGGGGTGATAAACGGTACTAACATTGAGTTCTTCATGTACCTACTTCCACCTCAAGGGAGTGAACCTTTAGGTCATACTCAAGGAACTTTTAAACTTGCATCATGGTGTAGTTGAACCGTCTCTCTCTCTTATGTAGTTCAATCGAATCTATCCCTAGACAGTATTCCTTTCTTTCTCATGTTATCTAGGTAAGGCGATCTACCATAACCCATATTGCATCTTGACCTTCTTTGGTCTAGGGAAGACTTACCACCACATCTGTAGTGATGAATTCCCATTCCCTCTCGGGGATTCTTTAACCTCTAAGTCAAAGCACTTGGTTACTGGTGTTCCTTCTTCACCCTTGGCTTGCATGGCCACATGCTACATGCAACTTCACATCAAGCAACCAAAGTGCTACTATCACTTACTATCTTTGTAGTATCACGATGTTTGGTGATCTGAAAACCATGATCTCCTGTATGTCATGATTCCTCAACCTTGATTCCTCAGAAACCCGCCACCACTCTAATCAGGGTTTCATCACCTTTCTTTCCAAAGAAGTGTATCTGAGGTTCTACGACCATCCTTTTATTGCATCAATACCCAGGCTGGCAAAACAAACAACCACTAATCTTGTTCAACAAATCTCGTTATATCTGAGTGTTAGCCAAACATATCTTTTTTTTCTCAACTTAAGGTTAGCGTAACAACCTCAACTTCTTCAAGCTTCCAGCTAAACTAGGCAGCTATATCTCAACCAGAGCATTCATTACCACTTCTTATCCTTAGGTGTTAGGTAATGTTGAAGACATACACCTCTATGTATTATACTTATCATCTCATCTCAAACTCTAAGTTGGTCTTCATCAAGAAGCTCTGAGCTCATCCTAATGGTGATCAAACTCAACCTTGCATAACTTGCAAATTCCACATAGCTCATGATAAGTCATCCTCATAAGATGACTACACTATTCCTCTTAGTGTTTGTAAACCATCCATGTATCATTCACTCCACCAGGGTATATTATCATCCTTGTCCTCATGCCTCGTAGCAATGTTCCAACTCACATCATCTTTATCCTTGGTGTATGGCATGCGTACTGTCCTATCTCTCACTCCCATAACAAGAGGAAATAAGCATTTGGCTGCAGTCCAAATATAGAGTTCTTCCTATTCCAAGAGTAGAGATGGTACATCCCACCTTGCCAGTACACTTTCAAATCTAAGTTGAAACGTTTCACATATGTCTCTATATCGCAAACATCATGACATCAAAATTACCTCCATGGAAAATTGGTCTCGAACCTACTTGTGTTACTACACAATCCTTGGTCATCTCCTCTAGGTCTATAGGGTGCCGGCACTTTTGGGGTCATCCCTCTTCCCTTATGCATATAGAGAGTGCCCTACTCATCTTCCCTTTGGGTCCCATGAGTTCATGAAGGTGATCAATATCCTACCCATGGCCCTCAGACAATGATAGATGTTACCTCCCGACCCTATGGTCATGTGCAACTAGGGAATTAGGCAACTCCTACTTCCATCAGTCTTATCCCCACCTGACCCTAGGATAGACTTAGAATTCCATTATAGTACATGTTCAACTTAGAACCTTACCCAAGACTTCATCATCTCTCTCTACATTCCTTGGGTTGTCTTTCATCCCTTCAAAGGGGGTCATGTGACCTGTCCACCTTGTCGAGGCCCCATACCAGTTACCTCCATGGTAACACACCAACATGCACTAGAGATGGTTATCTATGGGTCTACAGGTTCATTCTCTTACCATGTACTCTTCACTTAGCTTCTCAAGATCATATGAGACCTCTTTAGGTTTCCTCAAAACCAGCAAAACTGGTATACACCCTACAAAAGGGTCCCTCTCCCAGGATGGAAGGAAACTACAACTCTTCACAACAAGGTAACAACTGTCCTTATGTTTAGGGTCTGCATCCACATGAGCATGCTTAGCCCTAGCAAGCCACTAAGGCACAAGAAGACACTTACCAAACCATGCTAGGTCACACTTGATCTCATCCTCAACATTAGACCAACTTAGTTGTGAGGGGTTCATCAAACATACCCTTAACTTAAGGGGTTTCCTTTAGCTCTACACATGAGGAGTACCATACTCAAAGTTATAGACTCGAATCTCATTATGAGCATTGGATACACTGCTTCCCCTCTTAGGCCTAGGAACCCTAGGTTCTCCTTTGGGTATCCAACTGCATGCTCAATCTCTTAACCACAAATCAAACATGTAAAAGGTATGTCATGTACACCCATGATCCTTTTATATGAGCAACACCTCAGAGTTGAGTCCTCCTTAAGGACAACCAACTAGGTATAATGCCTCACAACTGGTTATTTAAAACTACTCAGGGTCTAAGGCACTCTTTGTCTCATCTTAGCAGGTAACCACTTATACCATAGGCATTGGTACCAGAAGCATCATCCTCTCTCTAGGGTTTGGTTCCTCTAAAGGCAACCAAGATATCATCATTCTCCAGGGGTCAAGCATAAGGCAACCACTATCATCCACTTAGGTCACATCATCCTCAACTCCCCACCGATCCTCATATTTCGGGGTTTTAGTCTTCCAACCTCCTTGTTGGGGTCCTGCTTTCTCTCTCTAGAGCTAACTCCACATCTAGCCATACTACTAGAGGTCCTCTCTCCATGAAGGATCAATCTCACAAGCATACCTCTACGTGAGTGAAGCCTATGCTCAACCTTATGTTTTCTCATGATTATCCATAGCCCCTTATGCTTATATCATAAGCCATCCATCCTGTCCTTTTGGCCTCGGTATTAACTTACTGCTCATACTAGTGATGTACTCTGGGTGCAAGATATATCCTACTTGCAACAGCCCATAAGGTTTCTATAGGTTCTTCTCTAACCTCATCCATGAAGAAGCTATTTTTCGCTCATGCACAACCTTTCCCAGGGTTGGGTTGCCAAAGGTACTCGATCATCCAACCTCTCATGGCTCATATGGCATCCCATGCATGTCTAACCCAATGCCTGGGTTACCATGACATCTAACTCGGCATGTCATCTCTCTCTCTAACCTCCACTTAGGGTTAGGGTTAACATCATCCTTAGAGGATGTGCTAGGTCTCTACTTTTAATGGAGGTCTCTACCTCCAAGACTAACTCCCTCTACTCAACCTCCTGACAAGGAGGTCTATCCTCAGGTCTCTCCTGAGGGCAATGACAACTCGTGTCATACGACCTAAGCATGTATCTATTCTTTAGTTTGTGCTGAATCTATTAAGCTTATGTCCATGACATCTTATTTACATACTTTTCATTAATTTGGTGGAGGATTCCTTAGACCTTATTAACCTTACCCATACCTCAAGAGGGTGAGGAGAAGAGATAAAACCCTAATCCTTAAGGTCATTAACAGAATTTGAGTTGATAAGGGATGAACAAGATGAGAGAGTCCTAAAGGTATCTTATTTCCAGTCATATCCTAAGACTTCAGCCAGGCAGTCACACAATCCGGGAGTCCTCGTATTCTGACTAGCGGTGCGGAGGAAAATATTGCCAGCCCCTAGACGTGATCCTTTTCTAGACACCTCAATCTTTTGGACAATCCTCTAATAACTCCCTCAGTTCTATGGAATTTTTAAAATTTAATCATTATTAAAGATTAAGTGAGGAACCTATGCTCTGATACCAATTTTAACATCCCCGCCTCTTGGTAACTCCCAATTAAGGGAGACCGAAAGGTCAGAGCCGTTAACCAATAGCCCAGATCAAAGGTTCGACAAATAATCAATAACAATTAATAAATTTTACCAACTAAACTAAAACCTAGTATAAAATAAAACGTTGCATACCTTTTAAAAAATGGGATCTCTAAACTTCTATCCATGAATATACTAATCTAACTAATCCTCCTATGCACATTAATTCTCATTTAATTCCACATATGTCACTTTACTATTTGTTCTTTTCAAGATTCTACCTAAAATGTCGACAAACAAAATGTCGGTCAGCATATCGGAATATGCCGGTATGTGGGGACATCCAAAATATCACATATATGACTAACAATTTAATAATCACAATCAAATTATTTAACAAGACAATTTACATTTTCAATATGTCATTTTCCACTGCTTTTGCCCTAATCCTGGCATACCCCTCTAGGGTTTTTCTTTTGCCATTGACTTAAGGCCACCTTCTCAATCCCGAGCTTGGTGCCTGGGAGTCACCTCTCATGGTGCTCCATAGTCATGCATCAGAGACCACCTTCTCATTCCCCAGCTTGGTGTCTGGGGTCACCTCTCATGGTGCCCATGGGTCTACCCTCTTGGGCCTGACCTTTATGGCATCTTCCATCAGGGTGGCATGTAGGTGCGAGAATACACACTTCTTTATAATTGTGATAACCATAGTGACTTTATAATTTTGCAAGTATGAACATCCAACTGTTTAGATTGTTTTCAATACGAGGAAACATTCGGAAAACCCTCGGGAAACTAATGTGATTAACCATAATTAACCACATACCTGCTAAGCCATCTCAGGTGCAGGAATAGTCCAAACAAGCAAGTAATCTAGAATCAAGTAGGTACACAGTTCAATCCTGAAATATACATTCAATCCCTTTTTATCAAAAACTATCCAAACCATCTTGCTACTTATGGTTTGTATTCCTTTTTAGGGTTTCCTCCTCCTTTTAGGGTTTACTTTGCAATTAGGGTTTTAGTTCCCTTGACTCTTTTTAAACCCTAATTTTCTCATCTATCCTTCACAAAAATTATTAAGGTTGTCTTTTACAAACACATAACCTTAAATCCAGATTAATGCACAATTAACCATCAATTAAGTCCATTAAGCCTCTTTTACATTAAAGCTATCATTTCTATCCTTTTTCATCTATGACAAAGTCATTATGCTCGTTTATCATCAATTCGTAGTTCATTATGCTCTAATTCACATATGAGTGTTATTTATCATTAATTCTTCCTTTTATCCACTAGGAAACCCTAAGTTCCACATTAAGGGTATTTAACCATAATTAGGAACTTTAATGCTCGAAATAGCTTAGTATCATTATATCTTAGCTTGATTCACAATTTTGAATAATTAGAGCCATTAAGAGTCAAATTTACCAATATTAGGGTTTCAAGGTCCATTAAAGTATATTCATGCACATGAAACTCCAATTAAACCAATTATGTGCAAAATTCATCCTTTTTGTTTTTAATGTTCCTTTTCATGATTAATAGGTTAATACCAACTATAATCATCCATTAAACCCTTCTACATATATTATTCATCTCAAAATAGGATTATTTAAACATTAATACATTAAAGTTGATATCTTCCATTACTTTTCGAATCGCAAGAGGAATTAGTTTCTAAATATATTTTTATTGGATTTCCCTCATTTATCTAAGAAAATTTCATATTTTATGTGTACCCATACAAGCTACCGTTTATGAGATATGAATTTCACAACAATACTTACTTTAGACAAATCCAAAAGCGCCACGTGGCCGTTTCCTTACAACGTTGTTCGGTGCTTTGGGAAACATTTCGAATTGTCGACTTTACCCGTACTTAAGAAGCCAACTCTGCACGGCACGAAGGGGTAGAACTGTCAAAAGAGACTGATCTTCTTCAAGCTCGTGGCACCCTAGCTTCCGCCGAGTGGATGCATCTCATGGGTCCGCCCACCTTCATCTCTAGGCTCAAAACTTGTCACCCTCCACCTCCCTTGCTTTGGCACCATCCGCCGCATCTGGGTGCCACCTCACTCGCATCCCACGTTGTTGGTTTGAGCAGGGTCGTCGTGTGACCTGTAGTAGGTGTTGCATCCATGGGGCTGTTGTTGTGCCTTGTCCAAGGCACGGCCACGATGGCAACACATCGCCCTGGCATCCTGGAGCATCAATATAACATTGCCACCCATCCTTGCCACCTCAGGACTTCCTGATCACATAGCCCCTCTTAGTTAGGGTTTATGAACGAAAACATGGAAGAAGAGGAGAGAAAAGTGCTTGGGATTCTCCTGGACTTGGCCAAAGCTCTACCCTTATATAGGGGAGGGTATCCACACCCAAGGACGTTCATCCAAGAGGAAACAAGTTCTCTCTCATAAGGAATCCTATTACTTCCATGAGAAGTAATCTTCTCTCTCCTACTTATTTCCTTGTTTTTCCATATTCTTTGGTTATTAGGAAATTCGAGAATTATATCTTTTAATATCCTTTCTCTTGGCTTTTAATCCATTGGCCACGAAATTATATATCTCCTTAAGTAGGAAATACTTCCTTTTATCAATATTACATAATCCATTAATTATGTATTCACATTATCTCCTTATTCTCTATTATTGGTAATTTTCTCTTTCTTTTCTAAATTGGGACTCCTTGGAACCCAAGAAACTCAAATAATTCGAAATTCCTTTTTATTGGATACTCATTATCCTTCTAGATGCATCTAAATGCATTATTCGTCATTATTTCTCATTATCTTGTTTATTTCTCATTAAAATAGCTCTTTTTGAGAATTTCTCTTTATTTCTCTTTTATTTTCCTCATTTACATGCCTTTTATCATTAGGAATCCTTGGGATACGAAACTCCACCAAGGATAACTCAATTATACCTCTTTCCACATATTTTCCACATTTTATCATTATTTTCAATTTCTTTCTTAACAAGGAAATACTTAATTGGTCTTTTCTTTTCTTATTGCATTCTCTATGCAACGTTGGACTCCATGGGACCCAAGGAACTCAAGAGGCACAAAATTAAACTTTGGATTATATTGTTTTTCCTTCTGGAGGTTTCCACTCCTTTCTTTTCTCAAAAACTTAATTATTCATCTACTAATTGAATTTCCTTATTATTGGACCCAATAGCCCATAAAGCCCATAAAGCAATCATCGAGGCTATTGTAATTAAATTCATGCATTCAATCAAAATACATCATTATTTTTTCATTTATCTTTAATATGAGAAATTACATTTCTCAGCAAATGAACCCAAAATTGGGGTTGTAACATCCTTCCCTCTTATAAGAATTTTGTCCTCAAAATTCCATCAAGCAAGCAAACAAACAGGATAATCCTTTCTTATGTCCATCAGGGCTCCCATGTGGTTTCACCCTTTCCATGGTGCTTCCCAAAAACCTTCATCATCTCATATTCTTCCATCTGAGTTGTTTCTTATCTTGGTATTTCATACCCTCATAGGTGACTCAGGACTTTTCAGCCTGTCAAATAGCTGAATAGGTTCAGGGCTCAGCACATGGCTTGGGTACCTCACATAGTGCTCTAGATCGGACTCATGTAACACCTTATACATCATGTTATCCTGAGGGGCAAGGCTAAATACAACCATCTCCACCAATCCATCTCAAATGGACCCATATATCGGGGACTCAGCTTTCTCAACTATAGCTCAGAGGGGTCAGATTTTCACATTATATTCTCCCACAGTGAACTGCATGTCAGTCTGCTTTACATCATCTCGTGACTCATGTCAACCTTGGGCTCTCTCTCGGCCATTGCACGATCAAGCGACTTCATCTACACACAGTGTGGTTCTTTTTTGACCTTCGCGAGGCCTCCTTCACCAACATCATCATAATGAAGTGGTGACCGACACAACCTCCTTATAGAACTTCTTGCATCATGATAAAGGCTATGGTAGTTAACATCACATCTTCAGAACTAACTCTTTGTATCACCCTGAACAAGCACACTTGCTCTCATCAGACCCTCTAGTCTGTATCATACTAACCATTAGTTAGGGGTGATAAGTGGTACTAACATCAAGTTCTTCGTGTACCTACTTCCACCTCATGGGAGTGAACCTTTAGGTCATACTCAAGGAACTTTTAAACTCACATCATGGTGTAGTTTAACTGTCTCTCTCTCTTATGTAGTTCAACCAAATCTGTCCCTAGATAGTATTCCTTTCTTTCTCATGTTATCTAGGTAAGGCAATCTACCATAACCCATATTGCATCTTGACCTTCTTTGGTCTAGGGAAGACTTACCACCGCATCTGTAGTGATGAATTCCCATTCCCTCTTGGGGATTCTTTAACCTCTAAGTCAAAGCACTGGGTTACTGGTGTTCATCCTTCACCCTTGGCTTGCATGGCCACATGCTACATGGAACTTCACATCAAGCAACCAAAGTGCTACTATCACTTACTATCTTTGTAGTATCACGATGTTTGGTGATCTTAAAACCATGATCTCCTGTATGTAATGATTCCTCAGAAACCCTCCACCACTCTAATCAGGGTTTCATCACCTTCCTTTCCAAAGATGTGTATCTGAGGTTCTACGACCATCCTTTTATCGCATCAAGGCCCAGGCTGGCTAACCAAACAACCAGTAATCTTGTACAAGAAATCTAATTATATCTGAGTGTTAGCCAAACATATCTTTTTTTTCTCAACTTAATATTAGCCTAACAACCTCAACTTCTTCTAGCTTCCAGCTAAACTAGGCAGCTATATCTCAACCAGAGCATTCATTACCAATTCTTATCCTTAGGTGTTAGGTAATGTTGAAGACATACACCTCCATGTATTATACTTATCATCTCATCTCAAACTCTATGTTGGTCTTCATCAAGAAGCTCTGAGCTCATTCTAATGGTGATCAAACTCAACCTTGCATAACTTGCAAATTCCACATAGCTCATGATAAAACATCCTCATAAGATGACTACACTATTCCTCTTAGTGTTTGTAAACCATCCATGTATCATTCACTCCACCAGGGTATGTTATCATTCTTGTCCTCATACCTCGTAGCAATGTTCCAACTCACATCATCTTTATCCTTGGTGTATGGCATGCGTACCGTCCTATCTCTCACTCCCATAACAAGAGGAAATAAGCATTTGGCTTCAGTCCAAATGCAGAGTTCTTCCTATTCGAAGAGTAGAGATGGTACATCCCACCTTGCCAGTACACTTTCAAATCTAAGTTGAAACGTTCCACATATGTCTCTATATCACAAACATCATGACATCAAAATTACCTCCATGGAAAACTGGTCTCGAACCTACTTGGGTTACTACACAATCCTTGGTCATCTCCTCTAGGTCTATAGGGTGCCGGCACTTTTGGGGTCATCCCTCTAACCTTATGCATCCAGAGAGTGCCCAACTCATCTGCCCTTTGGGTCCCATGAGTTCATGAAGGTGATCAATCTCCTAACCCATGGCCCTCAGACAATGATAGTTGTTACCTCCCGACCCTATGGTCATGTGCAACTAGGGAATTAGGCAACTCCTACTTCCATCAGTCTTATCCCCACCTAACCCTAGATCATAATTAGGATTCCATTATAGTACATATTCAACTTAGAACCTTAGCAAAGCCTTCATCATATCTCTCTACATTCCCTGGGTTGTCTTTCATCCCATCACAGGGGGTCATGGCGACCTGTCCACCTTGGCCAGGCCCCATACCAGTTACCTCCATGGTAACACACCAACATGCACTAGAGATGGTTATCTATGGGTCTACATGTTCATTCTCTTACCATGTACTCTTCACTTAGCTTCTCAAGATCCAATGAGTTCTCTTTAGGTTCCTCAAAACTAGAAAAACTAGTATACACCCTACAAAAGGGTCCCTCTCCCAGGATGGAAGGAAACTACAACTCTTAACAACAAGGTCACAACCGTCCTTTTGTTTAGGTTCTGCATCCACATGAGCATGCTTAGCCCTAGCAAGCCACTAAGGCACAAGAAGACACTTACCAAACCATGCTAAGTCACACTTGATCTCATCCTCAACATTAGACCAACTTAGTTGTGAGGGGTTCATCAAACATACCCTTAACTTAAGGGGTTTCCTTTAGCTCTACACATGAGGAGTACCATGCTCAAAACTATAGACTCAAATCTCATTATGAGCATTGGATACACTGCTTCCCCTCTTAGGCCTAGGAACCCTAGGTTCTCCTTTGGGTATCCAACTGCATGCTCAATCTCTTAACCACGAATCAAACATGTCCAAGGTATGTCATGTACTCCCATGATCCTTTTATATGAGAAACACCTCATAGTTGAGTCCTCCTCAAGGACAAACAACTAGGTATAATGCCTCACAACTGGTTATTTAAACCTCCTCAGGGTCTAAGGCACTCTTTGTCTCATCTCAACAGGTAACCACTTGTACCATAGGCACATTGGTACCAGAACCATCATCCTCTCTCTAGGGTTTTGTTCTTCTAAAGGCAACCAAGATATTATCAGCCTCCATGGGTCAAGCATAAGGCAACCACTATCATCCACTTAGGTCACATCATCCTCAACTCCCCATCGATCCTCATATATCATGGTTTTAGTCTTCCAATCTCCTTGGTGAGGTCCTGCTTTCTCTCTCTAGAGCTAACTCCACAACTAGCCATACTACTAGAGGTCCTCTCTCCATGAAGGATCAAGCTAACAAGCATACCTCTACGTGAGTGAAGCCTATGTTCAACCTTATGTGTGCTCATGATTATCCATAGCCCCTTATGCTTATCTCATAAGTCATCCATCCTGTCCTTCTGGCCTCGGTATTAACTTACTGCTCATACTACTGATGTACTCTAGGTGCAAGCTATATCCTACTTGCAATAGCCCATAAGGTTTCTATAGGTTCTTCTCTAACCTCATCCATGAAGGAGCTATCTTTCGCTCATGCACGACCTTTCCCAGGGTTGGGTTGCCAAAGGTACTCGATCATCCAACCTCCCATGGATCATATGGCATCCCAAGCATGTCTAACCCAACGCCTGGTTTACCATGACATCTAACTCGGCATGTCATCTCTCTCTCTCTAACCTCCACTTAGGGTTAGGGTTAACATCATCCTCAGAGGACGTGCTAGGTCTCTACTTTTAATGGAGGTCTCTACCTCTAAGACTAACTCCTTCTACTCAACCTCCTGATAAGGAGGTCTATCCACAGGTCTCTCCTGAGGGCAATGACAACTCGTGTCATACGACCTAAGCATGTATCTATTCTTTAGTTTGTGCTTAATCTATTAAGCTTATGTCCATGACATCTTATTTACATGCTTTTCGTTAATTTGGTGGAGGATTCCCTAGACCTTATTAACCAAACCATACCTCAAGAGGGTGAGGAGAAGAGAGAAAACCCTAATCCTTAAGGTCCTTAACAGAATTTGAGTTGAGAAGGTATGAACAAGATGAGAGAGTCCTAAAGGTATCTTATTTCAAGTCATATCCTAAGATATCGGCCAGGCAGTCACACAATTCGGGAGTCCTTGTATTCCAACTAGCGGTGCGGAGGAAAATATTTCCAACCCCTAGACGTGATCCTTTTCTAGACACCTCAATCTTTCAAATAATCCTCTAAAAACTCCCTCGGTTCTATGGAATTTTTAAAATTTAATCATTATTAAAGATTAAGTGATGAACATATGCTTTGATACCAATTGTAACGTCCCAGCCTCCCGGTAACCCCCAATTAACAGAGTCCGAAAGGTTAGATCCGTTAACTAATAACCCAGATCGAAGTTTTGACAAATAATCAATAACAATTAATAAATTTTACCAACTAAACTAAAAACTGGTATAAAATAAAACTTGGCATACCTTTTAAAAACTGGGATCTCTAAACTTCTATCCATGAAGATACTAATCTAACTAATCCTCCTGTGCATGTTAATTCTCATTTAATTCCACATATGTCACTTTACTGTTTTTTCTTTTCAAGCTTCTACCTAAAACGCCGATAAACAAAATGTCGATCAGCATATCGGAATATATCTTTATGTGGGGACATCCAAAATATCACAGATATGACTAACAATTTAATAATCACAATCAAATTATTTAACATGACAATTTACATTTTCAATGTGTCATTTTCCACTGCTTTTGCCCTAACCCTGGCATACCCCTCTAGGGTTTTTCTTTTGCTATTGACTTAAGGTCACCTTCTCAATCCCGAGCTTGGTGCCTAGGAGTCACCTCTCATGGTGCTCCATAGTCATGCATCATAGACCACCTTCTCATTCCCGAGCTTGGTTTCTGGGGTCACCTCTCATGGTGCACATGGGGCTACCCTCCTGGGCCTGATCTTTATGGCATCTTCCATCAAGGTGGCATGTAGGTGTGAGAATACACACTTCTTTATAATTGTGATAACCATAGTGACTTTATAATTTTGCAAGTATGAACATCCAACTGTTTAGATTGCATTCAATACGAGGACACATTCAGAAAACCCTCGGGAAACTAATGTGATTAACCATAATTAACCACATACCTGCTAAGCAGTCTCAGGTGCAGGAATAGTCCAAACAAGCAAGTAATCCAGAATCAAGTAGGTATACAGTTCAATCCTAAAAAATACATCCAATCCCTTTTTATCAAAAACTATCCAAACCATCTTGCTACTTATGGTTTCTATTCCTTTTTAGGGTTTCTTCCTCTTTTTAGGGTTTACTTTGCAATTAGGGTTTTACTTCCCTTTACTTATTTTAAACCCTAATTTTCTCATCTATCCTTCACAAAAATTATTAAGGTTGTCTTTTACAAACACATAACCTTAATTCCATATTAATTTCACAATTAGCCATCAATTAAGTCCATTAAGCCTCTTTTACATTAAATCTATCATTTTATCCTTTTTAATCTATGAAAAAGTCATTATGCTCATTTATCATCAATTCATAGTTCATTATGCTCTAATTCACATATGAGCATAATTTATCATTAATTCTTCCTTTTATCCACTAGGAAACCCTAAGTTCAACATTAAGGGTATTTAACCACAATTAGGAACTTTAATGCTCAAAATAGCTTAGTATCATTATATCTTAGCTTGATTCACAATTTTGAATAATTAGAGCCATTAAGAGTCGAATTTACCAATATTAGGGTTTCAAGGCCCATTAAAGTATATTCATGCACATGAAACTCCAATTAAACCAATTATGTGCAATATTCATCCTTTTTGTTTTTAATGTTCCTTTTCATGATTAACAGGCTAATAAAAACTTTAATCAACCATTAAACCCTTCTAAATATATTATTCATCTCAAAATAAGATTCTTTAAACATTAATACATTAAAGTTGATATCTTCCATTACTTTTCGAATCACAAGAGGAATTAGTTTCTAAATATATTTTTATTGGATTCCCCTCATTTTTCTGATAAAATTTCATATTTTATGTGTACCCATATGAGCTACCATTTTTTAGATATGAATTTTGCAAAACAAAATAATTACTTTGGGCCAATCCTGAAGCACCACGTTGCCGTTTCCTTGCAACGTTGCTCGGTGGTTTGGGAAACATTTCGAATTGTCAACTTTACCCTTACTTAAGAAGCCAACTCTGCACGGCACGGAGGGGTAGAACCGTTAAAAGAGACTGATCTTCTTCAAGCTCGCAGCACCCTAGCTTCCGCCGAGCTGCTGCATCTCTTGGGTCCGCCCACCTTCATCTCTAGGCTCAAAACTCGTCGCCCTCCACCTCCCTTGCTCTGGCACCATCCGCCACATCTGGGCGCCACCTCGCTCGCATCCCACGTTGTTGATTTGAGCAGGGTCATCGTGTGACCTGTAGTAGGTGCTGCATCCACGTGGCTGCCACTGTGCCTTGTCCAGGGCACAACCACGATGACAACGCATCGCCATGGCATCCTAGAGCATCAATATAACATTTCCACCCATCCTTGCCACCTCAGGACTTCCTGATCACGTAGCCCCTCTTAGTTAGGGTTTATGAACGAAAACATGGAAGAAGAGGAGAGAAAAGTGCTTGGGATTCTCCTGGATTTGGCCAAAGCTCTACCCTTATATAGGGGAGGGTATCCACACCCAAGGACGTTCATCCAAGAGGAAACAAGTTCTCTCTCATAAGGAATCCTATTACTTCCATGAGAAGTAATCTTCTCTCTCCTACTTATTTCCTTGTTTTTCCATATGCTTTGGTTATTAGGAAATTCGAGAATTATATCTTTTAATATCCCTGCACTTGGCTATTAATCCATTGGCCTCCAAATTATATATCTCCTTAAGTAGGAAATACTTCCTTTTTATCAATATTTCATAATCCATTAATTATGTATTCACATTATCTCCTTATTTTCTATTATTGGTAATTTTCTCTTTCTTTTCTTTATTCGGACTCCTTGGATCCCAAGAAACTCAAATAATTCGAAATTACTTTTTATTGGATACTCATTACCCTTCTAGATGTATCTAAATGCATTATTCTTCATTATTTCTCATTATCTTGTTTATTTCTCATTAAAATAGCTCTTTTTGAGAATTTCGCTTTATTTCTCTTATATTTTCCTCATTGGTATGCCTTTTATCATTAGGAATCCTTGGGATACGAAAATACACCAAGGATAACTCAATTATACCTCTTTCCACATATTTTCCACATTTTATCATTATTTTCAATTTCTTTCTTAACAAGGAAATACTTAATTGGTCTTTTCTTTTCTTATTGCATTCTCTATGCAACTTTGGACTCCATGGGACCCAAGGAACCCAAGAGGCACGAAATTCAACTTTGGATTATATTCTTTTTCCTTCTGGAGGTTTCCACACCTTTCTTTTCTCAAAAACTTAATTATTCATCTACCAATTGAATTTCCTTATTATTGGGCCCAATAGTTGTTGGTATGTATGCCCTGAGAGCCAATCAGGGGATGATTGGTGGGATACATTAAGATTGATTTGATAAACATCAAAGGCAAGCTTCCAATTCTTTCTGGTTCAGTCATATGAGATAGTGATAGAATAGATCGAATGTCTAGAGAATGACAGTACTCAATGACATATGCTTTCAGGTTGAGGACCTGAACGATGAGATCATACGGATGCTAAGAGTTTGTACATTCTTGTTATGTCCCTAGTCGGATGTCATTGTGGAAGGTAGATAGACAGCAATGACACACAAGACTAGATTTTGGTGTTGGTTGATGATAGAATCTCATTAGTCATGATATAGAGATATCAAACCAAACACATAGGTACGTGTTAGAGAACAAGTGTACCGGACAGACCCACCGTGAGTTTGACACATGGAACCATGACATGGTAGTCACAGTCAGTACTCACAGTGATGGTGGCGAGTGTGATTCTTTGACCTGAAATCACTACACTCAACACATGTCGTTGGGCACACTTTGACATCATCAAACGCAATCCTGAAACATGGGTTGTTATAAAGGTGATGATTGGGTGGCTTTGACACATGGGGCTTTTGAGGGATGAGTGATAGATATGGGATTTGTCCCTCCTGAGGGAGTTTGATATCCAAGGCCACTTGATGCGTAGGATTGAAATAGGCGTGCGCATGCATGTGTGAATCAGTATGTGATATTGATGTCATACATATCTCTTCCAATCTACTCTGAGATCAAGAAAATGAATGAACGTTGACATGATGACTGTTCCATGCCTCGAGTTCATTCGGGATATCAGTGACAAAGGAATTATACATTCACTGTAACACCATTCACGAATTGTAGGATTGAAAGTTGTTCTCCAACTTTCTTTTTCACTTGCGTAGCACTGATGTGTGACTAGGCACCGCTCTTTGCTTGTGAAGTCATAAGTGTTATGGACTTTCACTTCCAACGTGAAAATGGACCTGCAGGGTCACACACATAGGATTTAACCTGGAAGAGGAGTTTTGTCCACAAACAATGTTTAGATTGATTACTAAAGGAGTTTGGTAGTTCAATTAAACACTCAATTAATTGATAGCTCAAAATCATACTGTTCAAGGTGTTGGACTGATTGATTAGAGTATCAGATTGACTGAAACTGCAATTGACTGATTATGCACAATCTGCACTCCCAACTGATCGGCTGATGAGATGAACCGATCGGCTCAGCTTGGTGAACATACCGGCTCAGGTTGTGAGTCGATCGGCTCATGGTCAGGGTGAAATGATTGCTTCAAGTGTTGAAACGATCGGTTCAACTGTTGCAACCGAGTAAGTTGGGAAAGTAGGATTGGTGAGAAATTTCCTTTCATTTAACTTGCCCAATTTGAATGGAACAAGGATTGGTATTTGATACCAATTAGAAACAAAAGATGGAAAGTCAATCAGGAACTGATCAGGACCACGAAACAACCGGTTCAGAAATGAACCGACCGGTTGAGGTGTCCCAACCAATCGGTTGAGGTGTCAACCGACCGGTTCAGGTCCCCAACCGACCGTTTCAGTTGTGAAACGATCGGTTCAGGTTGCGAGTTGATTGTTTTGTGGAAAATCTCGAGCCCTTCTACTCCTGCTTTTAGTCCCGCATTGCCCAGGATGGAGAACCCTGTCCCATGACCCTCCTATATATAGGGGTGTTGGGGGCTTCTTAAAGTACAACTCAGTGCAACCAGTTGCTCTGTAAAATTGTCATTCTCTCTAGTTTTGGTAACCGAGAGAGCCCGAGCAAGTGCTACCCAAAAAGGGAGGTACAACAAGGGAAAGACAACTGCAGTTGTGACTGGTAGCAGGAGAGTGTGTTGGCGACTAGTATGCTGACAGGAGGGTGCGACTCCTTCCAATTCCTTGTGAGATAAGGAGATTGGAGTTCCAGGTGGACCGTGTGGACTACTTCAGAGGCAGGAGGTTTCTGCCGCTCGGAGGACAACTGTCAATCCTGACAGTCCCGGTGAGACCAGGAGTCGTCAGTCCCGGGGGGACCAGGAGCTACACAGACGCCATCTAAGACCGGAGGTGAAGACCGCACAAGGCGTGAGGTATTGTCGCCGAGCAAGCCTCGGGATAAGGTATGATTCCACAAACCATCCTTTCCTATTGTATAGACGTTGACGTGTTCCCTTGTTCTAGGTTTGGGAAGAAAATTTTTGTTTCCGCTGCCTTCTCTGCCTCCCCTAAAACCCAACAGTGGTATCAGAGCCACGTCAACTGCTCTATACTTTAGGATTATTGATATGAACGATTTTGGTTTGTCGCCTTTATTTATTGCATATGATGTGAATAATATTGGCTTTATGTATGTCCAATCCTAAATCCACAAATCCCAATTTACAGATATGATATGTATTATAAATGCACTCCATACGCGTCACCCTTAAATGAGTTTTGTGGTGGATGTATAGCATGGTTATGGCCAATAAACCCTATCTGTGTATGGTTGTATGTGGTTTCTTGCATCTCGGTCTGCGCACCAATATTCCTTCTCTTATTCCTGATGTAACTCGAAATAATTTGAGATTTCTTTCCTACCTTTTCTCCCATCGAATGTAACTCAAGGTTTCTCTTTTTACAATGTAAAATAGGATAGAATTTTATTTCATGTTATGTCAAAGAACGGAGGACTTCCTGACGACAGTTGAGACGATCGGTTCAAGGCGTGAACCGATCGGTTGACATTCCAGACGATCGGTTCAAGGAGTGAGCCGATCGGTTGATGACCAGTTCGAGGAGCGAGACGAGCCGGTGGAGGCCATGATGAGATGCACGACGACTAGGTGAACTGATCGGTTGGAGGAGCCAACCGATCGGCTGGTGGCACCCAACCGACCAGTCTGATGGTGAGCCGATCATTCATGTGATGAGTAGATCAAACCCAGAAATGCAAAGCACATAGTTCATCTTGTACAGGTTGCATGTGATGTAGACCTAGATGACCGTGATTCCTCTTGGCTTGAGGAAACACATTAGGATGGCCATAATCATCGCTTTTATCATTTTGCATGTTTTTGTGGTATATAGCATGTATATGATACATGCTATGTATTGTGGTGATTGGATATATATATGTATATAAAAACCAAATCCCTCATTAAAATATTAAGTCTTATATGCCTTCCATTAGCGGAACACATGAAAAACTCGATCGACCAAGCGTAGGTTACGCCAAAGCGTGGTGCGCCGTCTATCTTGTGGAAGTGTGAAGGGTAGACATGTAGGTTCTGCCAAAGCAGGGTGCATGTTTACCATGTCGGCTTTTGGGTTAGACTTAACTGGTGATTCTTAGAGTGTCTAAGCCCAGAGGCAAGGAATGTTCATGCCAAGGTGTTGTCCATGTTCATTCATCAAGAGTTGCATATGATGCAATTGGAAAGAGTTGCCTGCCTGAGAGATCTAAGTTGTGGGTGACAGCCCTAGCTGGTCCAGGACTTAGAGGATTTCAGGATCTTGCCCACTAGAAGGTTGTACGTTGCAATCTTCCAAATTTATGGTGAGGGCTATCAATTTGAAGTAAAATAGTGGGAGCGATAATTAATTAAAGGCCTAATTATATCATCAACTTTTCAAATCAATCAAATAAGTCAAAAATGAGTTTTTGGACTAAAATTGCATATTTTCCTTTGTAGTACAAATGGCAACAAACAACAATCACTTTTCTTTGCGATCGGTCCTTGAAAAGGACAAGCTAAATGGGATAAACCTCTACAATTGGTATAGGACATTGAGAATTGTTCTCACTCAAGAGCGAAAGCTCTATGTCCTGGATACTCCAATTCCAGAGGAATCGGCTCCTAATGCACCAAAGATAGAAAGGGATGCTTACAAATAGCATTCTGATGATGCCATTGATGCAAAGTGCTTGATGTTGTGCTCTATGAACCACAAGTTGCAGAGACAACATGAGAACATGGGTGTCATTGAGATGATTTAGCATCTCAGGAACATGTATGAAGATCAGGCACGGCAAGAGAGATACAATGTCTTAAGGGCACTGTTCAAGTGCGTCATGATAGAAGGAGATCCAATTGGTCCTCACACACTCAACATGGTTGGGTATGTAGAGAACCTACAAAGACTGGGATTTCCACTGAGCCAAGAGTTGGCTACGACGTGATACTGCAGTCGTTGCCAGAATCCTACAGTCAGTTTGTGATGAACTACAACATGAAAAACTTTGATAGGCCACTATCAGAGTTGTTGGGCATGTTGAGGATAGCCGAGATACATATGAAGAAGGACAAGCCTAAGTCTGTGATGGTGATCATGAGCAAGAAAGGCAAATCCAAGCGCAAGGGCAAGGGAAAAGCTAAGAAAGGTTCTGATGCTAGCCAGGAGCCCAAGTCGTCTTCATCTCTCAAGGCCAAGGGAGGCATGACCAAGAAAGGCAATTTCCACCATTGTCAAAAGCCAGGACATTGGAAAAGGAATTGTCCTCTCTATCTGGAAGAACAAAAGAAGAAGGAGGCGACAGATGTCTCCACTTAAAGGTGTCATGAAAGTAAACTTATAACACTTTTGAGGTATATGATACCAAGATGTAAAGTGTAAAGCACTCAATAAATGGGGCAAGTGTTGCCGCCATAGTAAGGAGTACTTTAGTTTATTTTCAGCCTAAAAGGAATGTAATACAATTATGAACTGCTATTTCATATTTTCCAATAGATAGAAACACTTTATTTTGCATATTGTATGACAATGATGGCAATCAATAAAGAGATGTTTCAATTTATAAAGATATGATCTTTGTGGCAATGCCGTATTTATCTTGTGGTATTTTATATGCATAAGATAAAATGATACCTAAAAGTTATAGATAACTCAAACAATCAAATTAGCATCAATCATGTGAAATTCATTTCTAGTTTCCATGTGATGGATAAATCTAGACTCTTTTGGTTAGAGAACTAGTAAGAGACATGAATATCTTGGACATGATTAATCAATCTTCACTAATGGTAGTGGGAGAATGATTATCCTATTAGGTATGATACATGTGATGTACTTACATACCTATTGGAACAAATGCTAATACTTCAATTGGTGTTTAGAGAAATACCAATATGAATATCTTGAAGTGTTCAAGATTATCATAGATGAAGTGCACATTTGGTAAAGTGTTAATTCTTGATGAGATCAATGAATGAAATACTTGGACCAAATGTTTGAGATCCTTATGAGTGATTATGATAGTGTATCATAGTGAACTCATGATTAAGGCATGGTGATGTCTAAATCAAGAAGGAATCATATAGAGAATGATTATCAAATAATTGAATTCTTCTTAATAAAAGAATACCCCTCACTAATAAAGGACATTAAGAATCACAAGGAGTTGTGAGTTCTTATATCCAGATACACCTCAATTATCTATGTGATGAGTTGTTCATGTGATGAGTCAACTATCCGGATGAATATGAGGAACCGAATCTTGAGTTATGGTTTATGACCATTACATCCTAATGACTTCCATGTGAACCATAAGGTATGACCTTGATGGTAGCACCCATTGGAATAAAATCCATAAGTGCAAATAAGTCTTAAGTGTTAAGACACATGGATTAACATTTTCAGAAGGATGATGTTTGTTGATTGCAACTTAATGACTAAGACATTTGGCATATGGATACTAAAACTGCATTCCTATGAGGAATAAAACAAGGATGTGTACGTGACACAACCTATAAGGTTTATGAATCCACTAATGCAAATGAAGTCTATATAAGTTACAATGGACTAATCAATGTGATTGATTTAGTACAAGCAACTCAGAATTGGATCTTTATTTTGATAATATAGTCAAAGGGTTTGACTGATATGTCAAAGATAAAGAAGGATCTGTGATTTAGTGGGAGCGTATTCACATTCCACATGTTGATGTGAAATGGAAATGTTCTAGAATCGAAATACAAAAGTGGAAATTATCTTTAAGGAAGATAGAGATGTTTCCTATGTGATAGGAATAGAGATCTATATAGATAGTTCTCAAAAACCTCTTGACCTAAAAGAGGAGAAATCATACATTGGCAATATGTACTGAAGGGTTCAGTATGCACAGATTCAGTGGGAGAAAACTTGTCCATGTTATATCGAGTTAGTATCCCAAGGCCAAGTGTCCAATTCTTATGAAGAATGGGAACACTAAGAATAGATATGGATCTATCATGTATGTAATCATCCCATTATCTTGCATGTATGGACATGGCAAGAATAAAATGCATTCATCATCTTGCATGTAGGACATGACAATATGATGTGCTCATCCTGATAACTCGTATGTGGGACATGACGAGTGGATGTCTGTCTACTTCCAGTAAGGAAACTGGAAACCATAAGAACTTGATAAATACTTGAGAAGTACTAGTTCTATGGAGATAAGGAAGAGTTCGATGTACAGAGTTACATTGATGTGAACTTCCGAAAAGGACAAAAAATTAATCGCAAAATATATATAGGAAATATAAAAGTGAAACTTTGTTGATAATTGGAAGTGTTCCAATAAAACTATTTAAAAGGAAATGTCGAGTATCTATGCGTTAGAGAACAGCAGTGGATACTATATGGATCTGGAAGTTCATGAGATGCACTTATAGATATTCTGCTCATTGATGACAAGTATGGAATCCTTGATCATGCAATGTGGCTAAAGGTTAGCAAAGGAATACTAGATCGCATATTACGGCAACTCCATCTCATACGTATGACGTACAGTAAAGAGATGAGAGACATGCAATTTATAGTGACTTTGGTAAGGTGTTGTCATTACTCGCTATGTTGGCACAAGAGCACACTAACATGCGGGACATGTTTGAAGATCACTATGAATATGATTCAAGGGTGATTGGCTTGCAGTGCAAGTGGGAGTGTGTTGGTATGTATGCCCTGAGAGCCAATCATGGGATGATTGGTGGGATACATTAAGATTGATTTGATAAACATCAAAGGCAAGCTTCCAATTCTTTTTGGTTCAGTCATATGAGACAGTGATAGAATAGATCGAATGTCTAGAGAATGACAGTACTCAATGACGTATGCTTTCAGGTTGAGGACCTGAACGATGAGATCATACTGATGCTAAGAGTTTGTACATTCTTGTTATGTCCCTAGTCGGATGTCATTATGGAAGGTAGATAGACAACAATGACACACAAGACTAGATTGTGGTGTTGGTTGATGACAGAATCTCATTAGTCATGATATAGAGATATCAAACCAAACACATAGGTACTTGTTAGAGAACAAGTGTACCAGACAGACCCACCGTGAGTTTGACACATGGAACCATTACATGGTAGTCACAGTCAGTACTCATAGTGATGGTGGTGAGTGTGATTCTTTGACCTGAAATCACTACACTCAACACATGTCGTTGGGCACACTTTGACATCATCAAATGCAGTCCTAAAACATGGGTTGTTATAAAGGTGATGATTGGGTGGCTTTGACACATGGGGCTTTTGAGGGGTGAGTGATAGATATGGGATTTGTCCCTCTTGAGGGAGTTTGATATCCAAGGCCACTTGATGAGTAGGATTGAAATAGGCATGTGCACGCATGTGTGAATCAATATGTGATATTGATGTCATACATATATCTTCCAATCTACTCTGAGATCAAGAAAATGAATGAACGTTGATAGGATGATTGTTCCATGCCTCGAGTTCATTCGGGATATCAGTGATAAAGGAATTATACATTCACTGTAACACCATTCAAGGATTGTAGGATTGAAAGTCGTTCTCCAAGTTTCTTTTTCACTTGGGTAGCACTGATGTGTGACTAGGCACCACTCTTTGCTTGTGAAGTCATAAGTGTTATGAACTTTCACTGCCAACATGAAAATGGACCTACAGGGTCACACATATAGGATTTAACCTGGAAGAGGAGTTTTGTCCACAAACAATGTTTAGATTGATTACTAAAGGAGTTTAGTAGTTCAATTAAACACTCAATTAATTAATAGCTCAAAATCATAGTGTTCAAGGTGTTGGACTGATTGATTGCAGTATCAGATTGATTGAAACTGCAATTGACTGATTCTACACAATCTGCACTCCCAACCGATCGGCTCATGAGATGAACCGATCGGCTCAACTTGGTGAACTGACCGGCTCAGGTTGTGAGTCGATCGGCTCATGGTCATGGTGAAACGATTGCTTCAAGTGTTGAAATGATCGGTTCAACTGATGCAACCGAGCAAGTTGGGAAAGTAGGATTGGTGAGAAATTTATTTTCGTTTACTTGCCCAATTTTATTGGAACAAGGATTGGTATTTGATACCAAATAGAAATCAAAGATGGAAAGTCAATCGGGAACTGATCAGGACCACGAACCGACCGGTTCAGAAATGAACTGACCGGTTGAGGTGTCCCAATCGATCGGTTGAGGTGTCAACTGATCGGTTCAGGTCCCCAACAGACTGTTTCAGTTGTGAAACGATCAGTTCAGGTTGCGAGTTGATTGTTTTGTGGGAAATCTTGAACCCTTCTACTCCTGCTTTTAGTCCCGCATTGCCCGAGATGGAGAACCCTATCCCATGACCCTCCTATATACATATAGGGGTATTGGGGGCTTCTCAAAGTACAACTCAGTGCAACCAGTTCCTCTGCAAAGTTATCGTTCTCTCTGGTTTTGGTAACCGAGAGAGCCCGAGCAAGTGCTACCCGAAAAGGGAGGCACAACAAGGGAAAGACAACTACAGTTGCGACTGGTAGCAGGAGAGTGTGTTGGCGACTAGTACACTGATAGGAGGGTGCGACTCCTTCCAATTCCTTGTGAGACAAGGAGACTGGAGTTCCAGGTGGTCCGTGTGGACTACTTCAGAGGCGAGAGGTTTCTGCCGCTCAGAGGACAAATGTCAATCCCGACAGTCCCGGTGAGACCAGGAGTCATCAGTCCCGGTGCGACCAGGAGCTGCACAGACACCGTCCAAGACCATAGGTGAAGACTCCGCAAGGCGCGAGGTATTGTTGCCGAGCTAGCCTCGGGACAAGGTATGATTCCACAAACCATCCTTTCCTATTTTATAGACGTTGACGTGTTCCCTTGTTCTGGGTTTGGGAAGAAAATTTGTGTTTCTGCTGCCTTCTCTGCCTCCCCTAAAACCCAACAATAGCCCATAAATCCCACAAAGCAATCATCAAGGCTATTGTAATAAAATTCATGCATTCAATCAAAAGACATCATTATTTGTTCATTTATCTTTAATATGAGAAATTACATTTCTCAGCAAATGAACCCAAAATTGGGGTTGTAACACCCTAGTAACAAGGCTTTCCAATAGGGAATCCGCCCCCCACACTCTAAAATTCAAATCTTTCTTTTGAGAGAGAACGTGAAATGAGGGAAAAGAATGTACAAAATAAGAAGTTCTAAGCAAAATGGATAGGATGAAACAAATTCCTTTGATTTGATGTTATAGTGGGAACTTGATTGGCATGTGTGTCTCATTTATGATGAAACCATTCTATATGAATGGTGGTTTCTCTAGAAATTCTGAGGTTTCGAAGAAAGGCGAAAAGTAGTTTTGTACCATAGTAAGTAGCTAGATATGGATAAGGAGGCATAGAATACATATGGTGAGCTACAAAAATGGTTAAAGAGCCTAACATAGCTAGGTTAATAGATAATTGAGCATGCAATGATGTTGTTAGGATCTCATATATTTCATACTATGTCCCTGGCCTATAAATGAACCTTTCTGGATCCCATCGAAGAAAAATCACCAATCACTGAAAATGGTATGGCCTATTTCAACATCTATCCTTCTGTTTGAAACTCTCGGAAGACTTATCAGGTCTATAGTCATTACTAGTCCTTATGGACTTTTGGCTAACTAAAAAATAAACATTACCTTCCATTATAAAGCCCTAAAAAAAGGAAGGCACAATAGAACAAACTCTTATCTTCCCTGAAAATAGGGTCACCTTGAAAGAAAAACTCGAATGTCCTAATCCTCAGGACGCCAGACCTCAGGATGAAAAATAGCACGTCTAATTCTGTATGAATACCCTTCTATCTAGTGTATGAGTAATCATTCTCAAACCTGTAAAAATGATTTGGAACAAAACAATGCTAAATCACAAATTTCCAGCGCTTACCGACAATAGAAAGACAATTTTTGTTCCGCTACACGAAGGAAAGAAGGCCGCGGGATCAAGTTGGGTGTCAAAGTTGAATTCAAGCCCACTTCTAATGGAAGCATAGAGAGATACAAGGCACGTTATATTGTTACAGGGTTTACCCTTTTTGACTTTACATAGAAGGGTGACATCGTAACCAGGTCTCGCTCCAGCAGTGGCCAAGATGAGTCAGAGTGTACTCTTTATTGCAATGAAAAAGGATTGGTTGTTGTTTCAATGTTGATGTTAAGAATGCCTTCTTGCATAGAGATAGATCATCGAAGAGTTAGTATACCCATAGCGTAGTACCACCTCTCGGTCTATTGAAACCTTCTCCCCCGTATGCAAATTGAAGAAAGCAATCTATGGACCCCAATATCCAGAGCGTGGTTTGACAAGTTCAGCACAGCTGTTACAATCCTCGAGAAGCAAGGCTGACTACTCAATGTTCATCAAGAAGAGAGCTCAAGGAACTACAATTCTCCTTGGTGTACGTTGATGACATTGTTCTCACTGGGGATGATCCAGAATCGAAGAGGTATCTAAAAAAATGGTCAATCCAACTACGTGATACAACAATCTTTTGGACCGCGTTCTTAGGCACCATGATGCAATCATATCACATCTCAATTGGGCATGTATCTTTCTAGGTTTTCATAGTTTTGTCTTTTATATTCATAATGATACCATGATTAGTAATAGTCAGGTCTGGAAATGTTGGAGAAGGAAGTAGTGGAGGCTAATCCATTCATTAGAGCTAAATCCACTTCCACTGGGTCAAGGAGAAGTTGGAAGCAATGATATTGAGATAGTTGAAACCTTAAACATCTGTTCACCTAGATAACCTCCTCATTGAAAAAGGTCCTTTCTCTGCTTCTAAGGTTAGGGACATGCACAATTTCTAAGGTCGACCTATACAAATTCTTTCTAAGGCCTGCTAGTGACCACAAGAGGCCCAAGTAGTGATCCCAAGGGTGTACCAATCAATAGAATTTACATAAGTTTCCTTTAAACAACAAATGATCAAGTAGGATGATAATTTCCTTATTTAACAATTGGAATTTACATAGTTAAATAAAAAATGCCCCTAGAATCCAACTTCCTTAGTGATATAGGATTTAATCGAATAACAAATTTGACATGTTATGAAATACCTATGTTTTACCTTAACTAACCATGTATTTTACCTTAACAAGTGTACACAAATCCCACCCAAAAGTGGATGGATCTTATCAAAATATAGTTTGAGATCAAACCCAAAGGATTATAGCTTTAAGAAGTAGTCTGATGAAGATAATCACACAAGAACTAGCATAAAACAAAATTTGTATTTGATTTAATTAAACTAAGTTCACTAATCACATAATTTTGAATTAAGGTTTTATTATCATTAGATGGAAACACCATAGTGGATGGATTTCACCATCACTACCAAATATTCACTATGTTTTTGAATCATAAACAACATGTATATACATATGTTGCGGCCAAGTAAATCCCCCTTTTAGCATTAGTATTAAAATAGGATATATATTACTCTATTCTCATTATCTTCTTACCTAAATATCATTTACCTATCCCCTATGCAAACACCTATCTAAAGTTCTGATCAATGATTTAGCATGAACCAAATGATATCCTAGATCTTTGGTTTAAAGTTCTCTACATCCAATATTAGATTAACATGAAAAATAGCTAGCCAAATAATATTTGTAAAAAAAATGTGTGTTCCATATCAATTAATGTTCATATATGCACACCAATACATCAAAATAGTTATAATGGATAGCGGGTATACTCCTCGCACCCTAGCGAGTGGACGATTTGCTCATGGGAAAAATGGTAAGTTTAACAAGGAAAAAGAGGGATATGGGGGTTGTCATAGTAGTGAAGGAAACACATCCATGATGTGTTGAAGTGTTTCTTCAAACATGGAGATGAGGGCATCAAACAGAAGCAAGAAATCCCTTTTACGTTCATTGAAGGTGAATTGATATACATCAATCTCTTTCATTGTGGCTTGAATTGGTCATAGTGATGGTACAATAGGTGGATGGTGATGGTGGAAGTCGGTAATCAGTTGATGTGGTCACCAACCAATGGAAATGGGTAATGGATGTTGGAGATGGATGCTCACTATGGGAACTAACAGCCTGCCAACATCCATATGAGGATCCTTTCTTTGGAGACCATGGTTTGTATTTTTAGATGGTTGCTAGGGTATGGAAATATCACATCTATATGTAGTAAATTTGTGGCGGCCATGAATGCAAAGTTGCGATTGTGCAATGAAGATGAAAGGTCTTGTGACATTCAGACTTCCCATTCATTTGCAAGGTTCATTGGTCGATGATCACCTAAAAATCTCATATTTTTGTGTGTAGGGACGCCATCGGTCTAGTGTCATGGGTTGACAAGCCAGCAATGAAAACCCACTAGAGTGGGGGTGAATAGGGTTTTATGATATTTTAATAATAATTTAACCAAAACAAGCAACCATAAAAATATTGGACGAGGGGACAAGGATTTAGAGTGGTTCCAACCTTAGCAAATACTAAGGCAGTCAATCCACTACCCGGTTTCTTACCCAACCGGGATTTTGAAAGTATTTAATTTTATTACCTCACAAGGATGTTACATAAAATTACAATACCTTCACCAAACCCTTCAGACAGCCTTCACCTAGAAGTAGTCTCACCAACCTCGAAGCAGCCTTCCTTGAAGTAACCTCAAGCTCCCCCTTGAAGTAGCCTTCCTCTTGAAGTAGCTTCCCATTGAGATAGCCTTCTTGAAGTAGTCCAAATTCCACCTTCTCCACCGAGAAGAACCTTCTCCAATCTACAGCCTCCAACCCTAGGAGTAGCAAGGAGAATACAAACAATATAAAGGAATAAGAAGGAAAAATAGAAATTATAATTACCACTTGTAGCACAAGGCTTGATTTCCTATATCAAGTGTTTTGATCTCCTAACCAATATATATGTAAGTGTTTGTGTAGTGGGTAGGAGATGCTATCCTATAGGACACGAATTTGGAGCAATGGAAATGAATAGCCAATGTTGGAATTGCTCAAATGCTCACAAGAATGAATAGTAAATTGTAAGTATATGCTCAAGTGTGTTTTGGGTGTCCTATGGCTTGTCTTGTTCATAGGAATGGCCTATGAATGCTTAAGGATGTTCTAGACACTTTCTATGGGGTTCTAAGTGCTCAACTAGCCGTTAGGTATCAATTAGTTGCTTTAACAATGACTAGTTAATTAATCCTGAAAATTGTAGATAGAGACATTCTCGGTCGAAGATTTGTCGACTGAGAGTCCTAGTCGGTTGAGGACTTGTCGACCAAGGGACTGTATGTAGTGACGTTCTGATCCAACTCCCAACTACTTTGTCTGCTGTGTCTAAAGGCTACCTAGGTCATTCTCGGTCGAAGAGTTTGTCGACCGAGAGTATCTCGGTCGAGAATTTTGTCGACTAAGATTAACCTTGTTTCAATGTTTTAAACTAAGTATTAAGTGTGTGTATGAGTGTGCATTTGTGACACTATTGTAGGGGATGACCTATCTAAGTGTTGTGATTGACTAGGGAAGATCTAAGCACTTGATTTACATGATATCTAAGTACTTGTACATTATATACTTGTACAAGTTTTTACATTTGATTACACTCATGACTTAAAGCAATTTTAGCATATAGATCTTCCAAGTGTTTGTCATCCACCTTATCCTGCAACACTCAAGTAGCACGTTAGATTCACAAGAATGAAATGTTTGTCATCATCGAAACAAAGGGATTATAATAATGTCCAATTTAGCCAACAATCTCCCCCTTTTTGAAGATGACAAACATTTCCTAAATATAAAATAATGAAATATAAATCATATGAGTTTCATACCTGAAGTTTACCTTTTGTAGTCATTCTTATTTTACAAGTGGGTGCTAGCCGAGATATTATGAAACTTGTTGTACTTTATATTTTTTATTTTATATTATTTCTCCCCCTTTTCATTTCAAAAAGATATCCAAGAAAATCATTTTGTATGACTTTTATTTCTCCCCCTTAATTTTATGCTATGCTCCCCCTAACTAAGATATTCAGTTTTTAAAAAGATTAATATAAATGTAAACCATTTATTGTCGAATTTAGCCACAATTTGTTTCTCAATCATTTGCAAAGGATGTTAAGCTTTGGAATGATATGAGATACTTTTAGATCTATGGCATATGTATTTTGATTTCTCATCCATTTTACACGGGATGTTAAGCCCTGAAAATGAAATGAGATTCCCTTAAGCTCATGATGGATACATATTGATTTCTCATCCATTTTGCAAGGGATGTTAAGCCTTGAAAATGACATGAGAACCTTATAGTAAAGTACATGAAAAGTATCTCTAACCAAATGCATGGGATGTTAAGCCCATATTTGTTTAGATAATTCCATTAGGAACAAAATATATCACATTCATGAAATTTATATTCCTTTATTTTCATAACCAAGATTAAAAATACTAAGGTCATAACATGTTTCATCTTTTCTTTATGACGTTCTCAAAATTTTGTAAGCTCCTTCTTAATCTTATAGTCAAGATAGTTTTTGTAAGCTCCCCCTTAATCTTATAATCAAGATGTTTTAAGGATTCTAAGGTCACAATAAATATTAGATCATAAAAAGTTATGCACTAAAATTTTTATTTTCAATATACTAAGATTAAGTGTAGTAAAATGATTTACAAATAAGCATTTTGTCAATCTTATTTTAGGTCGACCTTAACTTCGACCATAGCGCCCCTTGGTCAAACTTGATTTCAACCAAGACGCAATTTCTGTAGATTTCCAATTTGAACACTTACATGTGAAGTATAATTTCTGTAGATTTTTAATTTAAAATGCATTTGTGCCATGATGTTTTACTTTTTATGCAAAATGGCATCTCTATATTAGCTGAATCATAATAATTAAAAAACAATATCCATTTATGGTTTGTATATATGGATCAAAGATCATTTTAGACAAACCAATGAAACATAATGATCATTGCACAATGATTATGATAGAACAGTAGAAGCATATCCACTATACAATGATCAAGATGGAAGCATGTAATTTCCTGAAATACAATGATTATGACCATTTAAATTTTAATACACATGGTTCCTAGAGAGACCAAGAAATACTTAGGATAAACCATGTGGACTATGATAAAATAGTAATTTCCTTGATTATACCAACATGGTGCATAATTTTTTGTTTTAAACCATGTAAATCAAAATAATCTCATTCATGATTCATGGATTTTCAATTTGAAGACAAACCATGTAAATGAACAAGTTTAATAAACTTTTTCAATCAATGAATAAGGTTTGTTCAAAAATCAGTCTTCATATAATACTTTTGCAATATGTTTAAGGATTTCATATTCATAATGTTATACCTTAAATCATGATGCAAAAAGATCAATATGTCTTGTTTCAAAGATGGTCTCCAAGATTTATTCTTGATTTTGCATATTAAGTCAATCATTAATAACAAATTGATAGCAAACTAGATTAAGTGAAAATAGGTTCAGCAGAACTTTATTCGGTCGAACTGTTTGTCGACCGAATTTATCTCGGTCGACATTTTTCTCGACCGAGAACGTTGCTGTTTGTACAGGTTTTATCAGATTTATTGCAAACTTGAAAACAGTAACCTACTCGGTCGACTATTTCTCGACCGATAATGTTCTCGGTCGAATAGTTTCTCGACCGAGAATGTTTCTGTACTGTTTCAGAACTGTTTTCAGCAATTGTTTCCAAGTAAAACAAGAATATGAAAGTTAAAGCTCGATTGTGCTGAGATATGACATTTGTATATCAAGAATCAGTTTAGGTCAAATCTCAACTAGTCATATTCAAACTTCTAAATTTTAGGAACCCAAGCTAGATCAGCATTCCTTTTCTTGTATGGGCATGAAAAAGAGTAGTGTCCAAGATGCAAGCAATAATGACAACTAATTGAGTCAATATCATTTCTCTTTCTAGGAGTTGAGTTGTTCTTTGGTACATACATGGATTGATTCTTTAGCACTTGTGTCCTTCTCCAACTAGGTTTTTGATAAGATTTTCCCTTAGTCTTATAACCTAGTCCTCTCCTTCCAATTTGACGATAGGAATCATTTAAGATATTATCAAGAATATTATTGTTACTCAAGCTACTCACTTTTTGTTGTAACTTCATAATCTCATCCATTTTCTTATTGATATCTAATTTTTCTTGATCTAGATTAGATAACAAAGAATCTCTTTCTTTCACAATAATATCATAATCTAGATGTGTACACAAAACAGGTTGTTTTTGAAGATCATTTACTTGAGTTTGCAATTTTAACTTTTCGAGGGAAAGAAGATTGCAATTTGCTTCTAAAGATTTTAGCTTAATATCATAATCTTCAATAGCCTTTTTGAGATCTTCATTTTCAGATTTGAGAGCAAGAAGTTTAGCATTTAACTCATCATTTACTTTATTTTATTTCTTAAATTTCTTCTTGCACTCAATATATTTCTCATGTGTATCTTGAAGACTAGTAATTAGATCTTCTTTTGGAAGATCAAAAAGACGTACCTCTTCTTCTTCTTCTTCTTCATTTGTTGTAGCAATAAGACATTCTATGTCTTCTTTTCCGTCATCACTATCATCACTTGAATCATCCCATGCAGCTTTATATGCTCTTTCTTTCCTTTTGTGAGATGATTTCTTCCCTTTCTTGAGTTTTGGACAATAACCTTCCATGTGTCCCTTTTTGCCACATTCAAAGCACCTGGAAGAAGAAACACTAGAAGTTTTGTTAGTTTTAAAACTTTTATACTGCTTACCGTTTACAATGAGAGTTTCTTCTTCACTATCATCTTCACTTGTGTCATGACTAATCTTGGTTGATGCTTTGAATGCAATGTCCTTCTTTTTCCCTTGTTGAAGTTCACGTTCTTGTCTTTCATCCTCTTCTAAAGTTGCCTCATGTGCTTCTTCTAGGTTGCCAATGAGTTGTTCCATCCTTAGCCGAGTGAGATCATTTTCTTCTTCAATAGAAGTCACCTTGGGCTTGTACTTGGGAGGGAGAGATCTAAGAATCTTTGACACTTGGTCTTCCTCACTAATCACTTTGCCTAAAGCATTCAAACCATTCACAATAGAAGAAAATTTTACATACATTTCACTAACAGATTCATTTTGATCCATACAAAATTGTTCAAATTTCTGTTTAAGCATTCCAATTTTAGAATTCTTAACTTGAACAGTTCCTTCATATGTTATAGAAAGTCTATGCCATATCTCATATGCCGTTTCACAATTTGATATTCTATTAAAATCACCAACAGAAATTGAACAATATAGTATACTTACAGCTTTTGCATTCATTTGGGCTGACTTTACCGTATTAGCATCCCAATTTGCATACTCCGTTTGAGGAAGTTCATATGGAGTTGACATCATTCTCCATAAGTCCCAGTTGATTCCTTGGAAGTAGAACTACATCCTCCTCTTCCAGTAGGTGTAGTTAGTTCCATCAAAAGTTGGAGGTCTAGCCACGAGTGTTCCTTCCAAGTTGAGGTTGTTGAGTACCCCGTCACCCATTCTTCAAGACTTTGTTAGAGTTCCTTGAAGTCCCACTCTAATACCAATTGAAAAACCACTAGAGGGGGGTGAATAGGGTTTTATGATATTTTAATAATAATTTAACAAAAACAAGAAACCATAAAAATATTGGACTAGGGGACAAGGATTTAGAGTGGTTCCAACCTTAGCAAATACTAAGGCGGTCAATCCACTACCCAGTTGCTTACCCAACCGGGATTTTGAAAGTATTTAATTTTATTACCTCGCAAGGATGTTACATAAAATTACAATACTTTCACCAAACCCTTCAAACAGCCTTCACCTAGAAGTAGTCTCACCAACCTCAAAGCAGCCTTCCTTGAAGTAACCTCAAGCTCCCCCTTGAAGTAGCCTTCCTCTTGAAGTAGCTTCCCGTTGAGACAGCCTTCTTGAAGTAGTCCAAAGTCCACCTTCTCCACCGAGAAGAACCTTCTCCAATCCGCAGCCTCCAACCCTAGGAGTAGCAAGGAGAATACAAACAATATAAAGGAATAAGAAGGAAAAATAGAAATTACAATTACCACTTGTATCACAAGGCTTGATTTCCTATATCAAGCATTTTTGATCTCATAACCAATGTATATGGAAGTGTTGGTGTAGTGTGTAGGAGATGCTAGCCTATAGGACACGAATTTGGAGCAATGGAAATGAATAGACAATGTTGGAATTGCTCAAATGCTCACAAGAATGAATAGCAAATTGTAAGTATATGGTCAAGTGTTGCACAAGTGTGTTTTGGGTGTCGTATAGCTTGTCCTATTTATAGGAATGGCCTATGAATGCTTAAGGATGTTCTAGACACTTTCTAGGGGGTTCTAAGTGCTCAACTAGCCGTTAGGTATCCATTAGTTGCTTTAACAACGACTAGTTAATTAATCCTGAAAATTGCAGATAGAGACATTCTCGATCAAAGATTTGTCGACCGAGAGTCCTAGTCGGTCGAGGACTTGTCGACCGAGGGACTGTCTCTAGCAACGTTCTGATCCAACTCCCAACTACTTTGTCTGTTGTGTCTAACGGCTACCTAGGTCATTCTCAGTCGAAGAGTTTGTCGACCGAGAGTGTCTCGGTTGAGAATTTTGTCGACTGAGATTAACCCAGTTTTAATGTTTTAAACTAACTACTAAGTGTGTGTATGAGTGTGCAGTTGTGACACTATTGTAGGGGATGACCTATCTAAGTGTCGTGATTGACTAGGGAAGATCTAAACGCTTGATTTACATGGTATCTAAGTACTTGTACAAGTTTTTACATTTGATTACATTCATGACTTAAAGCAATTTTAGCATATAGATCTTCCAAGTGTTTGGCATCCACCTTATCCTACAACACTCAAGTAGCACGTTAGATTCACAAGAATGAAATGTTTGTCATCATCGAAACAAAGGGATTATAATAATGTCCAATTTATCCAACAAGTAATTCTATCGATTGATAGTCATTAAATTTCCATCAGTAGACATGCATGTGTTTTGTTGGCAAATAATGGATTCTCATCAGTGGAGAGAGATAAAAATCTTAGTCAATAGCATAACTTCCATTAATTGGTGAGAGACATAGAGACTTCATTTGTTGAAGCTTGGTTGAAGCTTCATTGGTTGTGAACTGATAATGCGTCAGAACGATGGCATTGTGGTATTCTCATTGGTCGATGAAAATGTAGAACGATGAGATGTTGATGGATGTCGACTCTGGGGGGGTATGAAATAGATCGACAGGCCTACTTGATGCAATCATTGACGAATGAGATATTCAACTGATGAAGGGTTAGATCAATGCAAATCTTATCAAATATAAAAAGTTTCTTCAGCCTATTGGTTGTTAGTGAGACCAACGCTCCTACGGTAATGTATAGAGAATGAAGCTCAAACCAGCCATGGAAATCAAGGAATATGATCAAATCTTACAAATTAAACTAGGAAAACAAATTAAATGTAAGATAATTCTAAAGTTAAATGAGGAATATAAATTTAAAATGATCTAAAAATTTAGCTAAAATTATAATAAATATGCATTCATATGGTCAAGATTACAGTCACACCAACCCTTCACTAATGAAAGTTAGCATACAACAATCATGTATATTAATTATTTATGAAGTTTCACATTGATCATATACTACTAGGATATTACTTGCATATTTAAAATACAATTTAAGGCTGAAGAAAGGAACATGGTCTCACAATAACTACATGTTCTCTTAAACTATTTAAAAGTGTTTTTGTACCTTCATGTGCAATTTCATCAATGTTTTTCTCATGATAATTAAAGATATCCTACGGTTTTGATGGGTTTACATCCAATATTTTGTTAGCATTGTAACTTACTTTCTTATGGGTGCTTATATTAAAATGTAATAAATCAAATATATGTTTAAACTTACACAATCCTTCCACTCATGGGTTTTTAGTTGGTTCACATCTACACTCTATTGGCATACACTTATAGGACTAGCATCTTGAGTAGTCTGAATATAAGCAAATGTAGTGGATGGTTCATATGACATTTTTCTTCATCTACTCATGTCTTCCTTCCCCCTTTATCTTGAAATCATCTTCTTCAATGTCATCTTTAAGTTGTATTACGATGGCGACAACTTTATTTTTGTTTGCATGTCATCTACAAGCGTACTAACATAGGGTTGTCATTTCATCTTTAATGTGATATATATTTGATGAAATGATAACATAATATATCACTACAGGAAACTATGACAATAACGATGGAAAATGTTTGTCATAATTGGGAAAAAATTGGTCGTTATATCTATTAAGGATGGAAAAAATTAGTCGTCGTGTGTTGTCGTTATTGGTCTTGCCGTTATTACCTGTGACGACAAAAAAATTCATTCCATCGTTAATATAAACAACGACAGAAAATTGATGTTATCGCTAATGGATATAACGTCAACTTAAAATGGTTGTCATAGTTGGTAATCAAGACAACATATTTCTATCGTAAATACCAATAATGACAAATTTATAAGTACTCTCATCAAGGTTTATTGGGACAAAAAACTCTGTCGTAAATAGTTATAACGATACATAATATTTTTATATAATTTAGAAAATTGATGTATGATATATTATATAACATTATTTCTTAACAATATCCATCCAATGTACACAATTGAACAAATCATGGAAAATTCACAAACTCTTTCCTTTATTGTATTGAACAAAATTTTGATGTACATATTGGAGGGCGTGAGCCTTTACCACCTTGAACAAATTACCAAATACAATATAAAAACGAACTTCATTTGTTACTATACAACTTATACAATTATAGATCATGTCCATATCTAAACTCTAATGCCTAGGTTGCACCCTGTGCACAAGTCACTACAATAAACCATCGATCTCGACCTCATCTCAAAGAAACACCAAGTAACACACCATCTACCAAATACTTTTCAGTAGACTTCCTGGCAGCAGCTCCAAGACACCATCCATTTGCTGACATGGAGCGTTGGTTCAATTCTGATCCTGAAACACCATCCAAGTGACCCAATTAAAACTCAAATGAACAAAAAATGTAAGAGTCACTATAGTTGTCCATGTGTAAATGGACCACAGAATCTTTTACTCATCATGGTGATTGATATGAATGAAGTTATACTGAAATAGAGAGCAGCACAAGCAAAACTATTATCATCATGGTAGGAATATATATAACCATACAACAGAATGAAGGGATCGGAAGACAACAATAGCTAACACGCCAGCAGGTCGGCCCAAAAGCAAACAGTAAATGAAGCATAGATAATTAAGCTAACACGCCAGCAGGTCGGCCCAAAAGCAAACAGCAAACGCTAGCTCCAACAACAGACATCATCAGACAAAAAATGCAGATCGTCCCAGAAGCAAGCAAGCTATCAACTTCTTCACAGAAGATGAAAAAAGGCGAGCAACCACCAAATAAACCACCTTTCAAAAAACCTTGCTGCCAAAACGACCAGGAGCAGGATAGGACAGACCAAAAGCATATAACCAGCCCACAAAACTCCAAAGAAAGCAGCCATCAGCAATGCACCAGCAACGAAACATTTGGGAGAGGGGAGCCTCACAATCGAGAGGATGGATACTCAACCTTCACCAATAAGATCATCTCAAACAGCAGCTAGAACACAGCAGCCAGAAAACAACCACCTCTCCAGGCTATAGACAACCAAACGGATAAAGCCAGAGAGACTCTATGGCAGGTGGATCGCCACCTTCACCCCCCGAGTCATCAAGAGAAGAACAACATAACTGAACCACCTAATAGCAGCACTTGAAAGCAGCATCCTGCATCAGCTTTACTCATCCCCAACTATTGCCTGCATCATTGAGAGTGAAATCATTAAATAAAGGGGTAATCGTTGTGACAAATAGGAGAGAAATAAACTAATCAATAGATTTATAAATCAAAAACGTTTAGATAAATCCACATTGAGAACAACAATATTCATGAAACAGCCAAAAATAAGACCAATCAGACAATGTAGTAACTTTAAGACACGGCAGCCACAAAGCAAAGTCAGGATAACATTTCAGCAACAAAACCAAATAGGGTGACTAGGATTGAAATCAATGGTAATACCAAGAAACTCAACCTATTGATAGAAAAAGTTCAACCTATATATTCAAAAATACTACTGAAATTCATCACGAAAATTCTCAATCTGCTGCCACAAAATCACACATTGAATCATAAGAATTCATAGTTCTCAGTCTGGACTTCAAACGAAATAGCAACAATTTATCATAAGACAAAAGAGAGACATACATGGATTTAATTACCCCATCTTAGACGGACAAAGAAGGAAAATACCAAGCCCCACCATATGAGTAACATGGTAGATAAGAATAGTAATATAACAAATATGCAACCAAACTGAAAAACAATATCTGCATTCTATCTAAATTTGCTTAAACAAAATTACCAATAAAAGAAGTTTAGAGAGCAATTTGTGAACAATCAATAATATGGCAAAAATTTAGAGCATTAATAGTTGTCACTCCGCAAAGATTTAAGTGTTTTTAATTTGATGTCTACAACTCTTTTCTAACACCTTGTATCAACATGACAGACCACACACATCAGCAGAATACAAGAGAAATAGATAAAATTCTCTACGGAATCAGCCTACAAACTGCTGAAGGAGGATGGGCATGGAAGAAGGGAGGGCTGCTGGGAGAGGCTGTGGCAGGGCAGATGCCCGAAAAAATTCAAGTTGTTCTTCTGGCTGGCACATATCCTTACGAACTCGAGAAGACAACACCACCACCTCACTACTGATGCCTTATGCCCCAGATGTTTGAAGGAGGAGGAGTCATCCTTACATGCACTTCGTGACTGCCCAGCGGCTAAGGAAGTGTGGCATAACAACAGAATAGAAGAGGACATACCAAATTTCTTCACAGGGAATCTGGAGACCTGGATGAGACGGTGTTTGAAGACAGATTAATGAGAGGATATCTTAGAGGAGGAACTCCGTTGATCACCTGTTGCACCATGTTTCTGAATCTTAAAAGATCAAGAGATGTTGAATTTGCACAACAACCCTATTATATATAGACTTCCACATCATCTATCATGACATACACATTTCTTGAGGAAATTAAGATTCCCAATCCTGATCACTAGTGGAAAGCAAAGATCTGCAGTCTGAGCATGGGATGTTGCAAGTCACATGATGGGTTTATGCCTTCAATAAATTTAACTCTACAAGAGACAAGAAGACTCCAAAATGAAGATCTATAAGTTTGTATAATAGGATTTTACTCTCAAATCTAGATTCCAAGTCAAAATTTTAAATTCTTAGAATGTCACAAAACCAAACCGTGCTGAATTTACACTAATACATAATTTTCTTGAAGAAATGAAGCTACAACATGTAGATATAAATGAGCATAAAAATTTGAACATGTCTACTTCTTTAGCGTCTTCTTCAACCATCATGACGAATGCTTGGCAAAATCCCAATGATCAGAAGAAGAAGATCATGAGGATTGAAACTTTGCTCACATCAAGATGAATGATGTTGGTAGACCATATGTGGCATGAAGAGAAGTTGTTAGACTACACCTCCATGCCAAAAGCAGCATCCTAGTGACCAGTTGAATACACCCTAACAGTAGTAGATGGATCCACTGTAACCACCTACCCTTGCGGTTCTAGAGTGAATACTAGATCCTCCATGGAAAAATCACTCATGCCTACATTAGGATTACACTAGGCTCCCTAGAAATCCTAACTCTATCCATATATTGGTGGTATACTTGAGCAAAGGAGTCTCTGACACTGCTCATATTAGCATAATGATCTTGAAAGGACAAGGTCCAACCAAGATCCATCTAGACAAACCTCCAATTTCTAAGTCACAATAAGATTGCAATCATGAAAAGTCATAAAAACCCTAGGCAACCATAGGCGAAGAGGGAGGAGTCTCAGGATGAAGATCTTACATAGGAGGAGGTGGACATAACAACTCATATCCATATTTGGTTTTCTCCTTAGAGGAACCATAATCAATCACTTGTGAAGAACATATGCCAAACTATTATGGTCAAGCAAACACATCAGAATAGAAGATAAAACCTTACCAGAGGAGCGCATGCCAGATGATAATATGCCTCCTGTGAGAATGACAATGGCTTACCATTTCAATAACACCACTCAAGATACACAGAATATTCTACTTTTCATCATATTATCTCATGTGCATATTGATTGATCTCGATGCCTAAAGAAACCAATCTATAAAAGGGTCAAAAGGAAGGTATTAACCATCATTCAGGTGATGAGTAGCACACTTGACCATGTGCAAGACATCCCCATAGGGTGGCTCAAACTGGACCCTACATGCATGCAAAGACAAAGCAGAAAATTTGGCAACACATGATGTACTCACCTCTCTGAGTTAAAACCTAGAGAAAATCTTAAATCTAATCTAGAAAGCACCAAACAAACATGGAGACAGCTAAAGTGCATCCATATGAATTAGATAGTACCATAGAAAAGTTCTATGCATACCTATCAAGATATCATCCTCTATATCTTGCCTCTCCATTGCTTGTAAGATACCATGTTGTTGTGTCTAGATCAATGATTATAGGTGATTAGATTAGCATATAGATAACCTCATGTGTCACTCAATGTGACAACTCTATTGAGATAGGAATTCTCATATCCCCAAATATACAAGGAGAATATTAGTTAAATAGGTCACAATAAATATTTTAATATAAGCAACAAAATAAGGAAAAATGCATACCTCAATCAAGCCCACAAAGCCACTACAACTCTTGGTATCCCTGAAAATTCTATTCATGGAGAAATTATCAAAAAGGCATCTCCTCAGATGCATCAATGGGTGGGTGTATACATCTCCATACCAATTAAGAGAAGGAACTACCTCCAAGTCAAGTAGATCGATGAACCAACCAATCTCTTCTACACTCCCAGCATTCCTACCAAAAAGGCAACTAGTAACTAGCACAAAAAGAAATGACCTAACTCACAAGGCAAATAGAAAAGGATAACTACCACCTCATAGTTTCCTATTCATACGAATAATTTCTGTGTAGATTGAAATTGAAGAGTGATAGTCAATATGTTTCACTTGGTAAACATGTTTTAGGGTCTCATAGTTCTCCAAATAAAGGATGCACCACAACATCCAACTGGACATAGGAAAATGGATGGAAAGGTTTTCATTAGATCAGTCTTAAAACCAATCAGGACTAGCCATTAAAAATATTAACAATTTTAATAAGCATATTCAAGTATCTATTTGTTCTTTAAAATTATGACAAATAAAATTTAATCTAGACATATACTCATGGGCGTACAACAGACACTTTGGAAGCATTGAAGAATTCAAGAACAGATCCACAACTTAAAGGGGGCATGAACTTGTGGAAGACCTGAAAATGAATGATAACATGCATGTGAGATGAAATTGTGAAGGTTGATGAAGCATCAGATTGTCGAGGTAGGGTATTATCACCTTAGGTTATATATTTCTCTCTACTCTGAGAAAATTCTCCATGAAATTTCGGTTCACGCACTTGATCTTTTCTGTTGTTGGTCTTCCACTCAACCACTCACATACCAAGCAATATAACCTGATTTTAGAGTTGTAACTTTGCTTTTAGCATGACCTCTGTTTTGAACTCCTATAATCCCAACACAAAGGTCTTGGATAGCTTGTTTGTCAGGTGCAATGGGAACCTAGTGCACATGAAAATGCATAGAAGTTATATTATAATGCAAACCTTATCAAACACATTGGCCATTGGGAACATAACTTGCATTTCCATTTTTGTAGTCCAACATCCTGCACACACTGGCAGGTCCAACAACCCAATGTTTCAGTAACTTGATTTTGTGCTGTAACTTTACTATCAATATGACCTTCGGCTTGAACTCCTATAATCCCTGCATAAAGGTCTTGGATAGCTTGTTTGATAGGTACCAATGGGAATGTAATGCATATAACAATGCATAAAAGCTACATTGTAACACAAACCTTGTCAAACATATTGGACTTCACAGCTTGTATCTGAGTTTTTGAGCCAAGGAAGTTGACATATGGTGGGTTGTTGTCGTGGCCTGTATCATTACGCAAAATAGAAGTTAAGAATACAAGAATGATAAATTAAGACTAGAGTTATAAAATATTTAATATAAATAGACAAAATATAAATCATGGGGTGATTTGTCTACCCTCTAGGAATAGCCAAAAGGACAAGTTGGGCTATTGATTTTAGATAGGGGAAATATGGGTCATGCAAAATGATTTCTTAATAACATCTCTATATGCAATTCTCAATTGCAAATGTTGACATTATCTTGGGAAGTAGCATAATGATTTCTGGATTCTAAGTAACTTATATACGTGTATGTTGCATACCTCTTTCAGTTTAAGTCCATCCTCTTTCTCCATTCTTCTTTGTCCCTTATTCATTAAGAAAATACAAAAGAAAGCAGAGTTGAAAAATACTAGTAATTGTTTTCTAAGAAGGTAATAATATATAGAGATGGAACCCATCCTCTTATAATTTAATATAACACTCTGCTTGACTTTTCACTTAAGTCATTGATCCACTCTCAATATTGCTTTTTGTTCCATTTCATGTGGATCCATGGAACATTGTTAACACATTATTACATATGATTGAAAAGAATGACAAATGCTAAATGATAACAACCCCTCATGGGTTACATACAACCAATTTGTAATCAAAGTGACACAACCACATTCATACTATGGCATTAGCTTAACCACAATCTAAACATCACTATCATTGGCCACCTCCCACGGGACCAAGTGTGGGGCCTACAAACCAACATATACAGAAAATAAACCAGTGTTATACTTATAAAAGATATAATTGATTTTCTCAATAAAACTTCACCAAACCAGTCTAGTAAATTAGCTACATCACAGCTGAGCAACACGAAATATAAGAAAAGGTGGAGAATGTCTAGAACAATAACATATAAACAGCAACGAAATATAAATATTAACAAGCTCTTCCTTCATAGTCTAATATGTTCCAGCTTAACCATATGATGGGATCCAAATGGTTAATAGAATTGGAGACTCCAATTCCTACAAGATAAAACAATAAAGCAGTTAGTTTCATTTCACCAATAGATATGTGTAATAGAAAACTATGATATGCAAATATATATACTATAAATAATACAATGGCAACAAGAAACATCATCAATTGGTGAACTGACCTCATAACTAATTTGAGGTATCATCATCTGAAATAGCCGGAGAAAAGGCACAACCATCATCATCCTCACTAAAATCCAAAAGTTCCTGAAATTTTTGATTGCTGATTATCCTATATAGTGCATTTTCCACATTTTCCAAACATTTTTGTGTGGCACATTTTCCATCTTCAACTATTTTAAGAGCTTTCTCTTGTACTTTCAAAGCTTCCTCCTTGTCTTTCAATGCTTGGTCTTTTGCTTTGAGTTCATCAAGTAAGACATTCTTTGTTTTGTATGGTCCTCTAACATATCTTGGCTTTACACCTCCACCATAACAGGATATGTATTTCTTTGTCTTTGATTCTCCATACACTTTTTTGGCGACCTCAACGGGGCGAAGGGATGGCTCTGCTTGTTGGATGGTTATGATTTTTTCCTGAATCAACAATTTATGTTAGTAACTAATGGACCGAAAATAGATATTTTTTCTTACTTACATGAACTTGAGATGACTCCATAGTAGCTAAGGTATCACCCTTCTTGTGGCTTTCAAAGTACATTGTTCCCAAGTCAGGTGGGTTCCCATCTTTTCCTCCCTATAGTACAACAAAAAAGTTATATGCATACCTAGAGACAAAGTATAGCATAAAGAGAAAATTAAACAACCTTCTGCCATGATATTTCTCTAAGAGGCATGCTACCAGTGCGATGAAGTAACTTATTGTTCAGCCCTTCTCTGTTTATGGAGTTTCTCTTACTCGATGCCTGCATTTAGTATAATGTGCATATCGATAGAAGAAAAAAAAGAAATATAAGAACAAATAATTTGAATTGATGTAAAGTTTTATAATAAAAAGGTCACCATAAACTTTTCACTGTGAAAAATCTCTTTCACAAGCCATTCCCAATCACTATCAACTTCAATTGCCATAGGTTTCTTTGATAGTTGTTGTTGCATGACCAACCCCTTGACAGTTTGATGCATTGATGCCCTCCACTTTATCCATAATTCTTTCAAGTGTTTTAAAGTGTGACCTTTGTGTTCCTCCATGTGGTCATTTGAGAATTTATCCTAATACATGTTTAATTACACAAGAACATCAATGCATCATGGATGTTTGTCAAATGATTATAACAATAAAGTGTAGAAGATATTACCATAACTGTAGCCCACATGTGATCTTTTTGTCTGTCTGTAACTTCATTCTAAGAATGCACTTTGATTGGACAAATATTTCGATCACGAACAATCCTGCCCAAATGTCTACTCCACACCTTATGATTTTTTCCAATAGGGCGACCTTGATAGAATGTGACATCTATCTTGGCACCTCCTCTTAGTCTAGCCACTTTTTTACATTTGTTACGTCCTCGACGTCTGACTGCCTTTTCAGTGGCACTGGCTATATTCAGTAATAAAAAATAAATAAAACAAGTTAAGGAATGTCTGACTCAAGCCCTTGAATCTGCTTATTATGAATAAAGGAAAGCGAACCTACACATTGAAATATCATTGATGACATTAGTGGACATCAGTTCGGTCTCCACGTTCTGTTCTGGTTCAATAGGAACTTCTTCAAGAGGTGTAGGATCAGCTTCAGTTCGTGGGGAAGGAACATTTTCAGTTGGAGGAGCATCACAGTCTTGTGGTGGAGAAACATTTTTAGTTGGTGGAGGAGTAATTCTTTTTGACATGGGAGCCATTCTAGATTGATCATGAATATTGCTTTGTTTGGAAGTCAAGTTGTTCAAAAAGGATAAATGATTATCACATGACTCCATGTAACCACGGCTTTTGCTACCTCCTATATGATTCAACAAGCGACTCTTAATTTGTAATCCATGATTACGTCCTTTCCCAATTACTGCTAATTGTTGTGGTGAGATGAACTTCTTAGCATTGGACTTAGCCATTGGATCTTTCCCATTTCTTGATGTGCTAGCAGCCAACTTCCTACAAAACTGTCAAGCTAGTTGTCAATATAATTGCTTGCATAAATCAGTATAAATGAAATTATAATTGCATAGAATGTAACAAGGAATAATAGAAGGGAGGTCTAGAAAGTGTGGGATACTGCTCTCTATGATTCAGAGAGCATGTATAGATAGTTGTTTTGTTCTGTACAACTCTCTTTTTTTGTTTTTTTCTTTTCTGTTTTGTACATATTTTTACATAGTTTCAATAAAGAGGAGCAAGCTGGTTACCACAAAAAAAACATTGTAATGAGGTACGAAAAAAACAAGTTTGACTATTATAATTGTTACACATTTAGAAGTACTTAAAGAGGAATAGTAATCTAGTTAACATTATGAAATAAGCATTGGATCATCATGTGCATCATTTGTATCATCAACTAGCTCCAACTTGTCCCCTGGATCGATCTTTATCACAATATGCCACCCCTTATTAATCTGATCATTCGCATAAAAAACTTGAGATGCTTGAGTTGCTAATATAAATGGCTCAACAGTTTTCCAAATACGCTTGCAATCAACACTCGTGAATCCATACGCATCAGTCTGTACTCCTTTAGCAACATCAAACCAATCACATAGAAATAATACCACTCTCTTACTGCCCAAATATTGCAATTCTATAATCTCAGTCAGTTGTGCGTAGTAATCTCTGCTAATTCCACTACCATCATCACCAACCACGGTTACCCCACTGCATTGTGACCTTGATCTTTCATCATGAGACTTAGTGTGGAACTGATAACCATTCACTATATATCCATAAAAACATTTCACGCATTTGAGTGGACCACGTGATAATGAAAGAAACTCATCTGTCTTCTTTCTTTTATCATTCACATGTTGATCTCCTATCTAAAAAAAGATAGTTAGTAGAAAAACTAAATCCAATTAGTGTGTATACAAAACCATATTGAACAAATCAGACCAACTTACTTTCATCTTAAACCATTCTATGAAATCCTCATTTAAATCCTTAATAGATATTTGATCTGGATCAACTCATTGAGCTTGATAATATTCTCTAGAATAAATTGAAAATGCATGTGATGAAGTTAGTAAACAAAATATAAAATCTATCAGCAAATGGCTCAGATACACAATTCAAGAATCACGTACTCAATGAACGGCTTAACTTCCTCACAATTGTTTAAGATGTATATGTGAGCTTTCTCCCACTCAACTGCATCAAGGTCCCTTGTTGTTCCACATCCTAATCCTCTTCCCTTGTATGAAAATACAGATAATGTTGCACATTCATTGACATAATCATCATAGTTTCTATCAAGACGATTGAACCTTGTCTCTACAGTATGCAAATATCTGGAACAAAGATTCATGCATTCTTCTACTATAAAGCCTTCTGCTATGGAACCCTCTGGACAACTTCTGTTGCGAATATAGGACTTCAATGTGTACAAATATCTCTCTATCGGATACATCCAATGATCATGAATGGGCCCACACAACATAGCCTCATGTGATAAATGAATAGGCAAATGTAGCATCACATCAAAAAATGATGGTGGGAAAATTTGCTCCAACTTACAAAGTGTAATTGCAATTTGAGCTTCAATTTTCTTCAGATCCCCCATATCTAAACATTTGTTTCCCAAAACCTTGAAGAAACGCGACAACTCAAGAAGTGGTTCGTAAACATCCTTAGGAACAAGGCCACGCAATGCAAGAGGGAGTATGTGGTGTAACAAAATATGATGATCATGACTCTTCAATCCTGAAAGTTTGTTTTCTTTAAGATTCACACACTGGGAAATGTTTGAAGAAAAACCATCTGGTACCTTTAGATCCTTCAAAAATCTGAAAAACCTATGTTTTCCGTCTACAGATAATGTGAATGATGCATCAGGCAGCACTGTTTTCCCTCCAATTATCATTGGGTGCAACTCTTGCCTAATATTCATTGCTTGCAAATCTAGACGAGAGTTATAGTTGTCCTTTGTCTTATTCTTCACATTCATAAGAGTTCCAAGAATACTATCACATATGTTTTTCTCAATGTGCATCACATCTAAAGTATGTCGTATCAATAGATCTTTCCAGTATGGAAGCTTAAAGAAAATGCTTTTCTTGTTCCAATTATCCCCTCTGCTATTGTGAGATACCTTTTTTGAACATTTGCTAAGATTATTCCCTTCCAAACTTTGCACTTGAATGAGGACATCATCACCACTTAGTGGTGTAGAGGGTGTGCCCTTCTCGATCGTGCCATCAAATGCAGATTTATTCTTTCTCCACCGATGATCCAAAGGCAAATAACGCCTATGACCCATAAAGCATTCCTTTCTACCATTAGTTAGCCTAATCGAATGAGTACCCTTATGTCAACACGGGCAAGCAAGTTTTCCCTTGGTACTCCATCCAGATAAAATCCCATATGCAGGAAAATCATTGATGGTCCACAACACAGCAGCACGAAGATTAAAATTTTGATGTGTAGTTACATCAAATGTTTGTATGCCATTATTCCAAAGCTCCAATAATTCATCTATTAATGGTTGCAAATAAACATCAATACAATTACCTGGACCATCAAGACCTGGAATCAGCATGGACAAAATGAGATTTGTTTGCTTCATGCACATCCAAGGAGGCAAGTTGTACGGAATAAGAATAATGGGCCAAGTGCTATATGATGACCTACAATTGTTGAATGGTTGAAAACCATCACTAGCAAGGCCTAGTCTGACATTCTTGGGCTCTGCAGAAAAGGTACCATGAAGCTCATTCAACTTTTTCCATGCCAAGGAATCAGCCGGATGATGTAAATTCCCATCATCTTCTTTATCGTGAGGCCACCTCATTAGTGAAGATGTTTTTGAGGACATAAACAACTTTTGAAGGCGGGGCTTTAGTGGGAAGTAACGCAAGATCTTTGCTGGTACTTTCTTGCCATTTGCTTTTAATTTCTCTTCCCCATTGTGCTTGTCATACTTCCATCTTGAAGTATTGCAAATTTTGCATTTATCAAGGCCACGGTCTTCCTTCCTGAACAACATACAATCATTCACACATGCATCTATCTTGTCATATGAGCAACCAAGATCTTTAATTGTCTTCTTTGCTTCATAATAAGAGGTAGGTAAGGTTGAATCACCTGGGAATAGTTCATCTTTCAATAATTCAAGTAGCAATGTGAAAGAATGATTACTTCATTTTCCAAGGCTCTTGAGATGAAGCAATTTCACCAAGGCAGATAATTTTGACCCCTTTGATCCCTTATAGAGAGGTTGATTGAGGTCGTCCAGCAACGTAAAAAACCTTTTAGCCTCAGTATTAGGTTCTTTTCATGATCATCGTGGTTGGAATTTCCCATTCCACCATCATTCCTATCAAAATTATGTGAACTAGGGTGCATTTCTTCAAGAAGATCTAGCATCTCATCATCATCTACATCATTATCCCCTTCATCGTTATTGACTAAAGTATCTGAATCAGACTCACTTTCATTTCCCGTCTCACCATGATGATACCAAAGAGTATAACTGCTCAAAATACCATAAACCATCAAGTGTGTTTTCACCACATCACGTGGGATAGAAGAAGTATTAACACAACGAACACACGGACATCTGATTTTATCTGCACCAATTTTTTGACATGCATAGGTAAGAAACTCTTCAACACTGATTTCATATGATGGATCATCAAGCCTATCATCAACATGTCTGATCCATTCCTTCTCCGGTGCCATTTTCTACAAAGAAGAATTCATGTTATTGTTTACAAGCCACATAATACAATTATTTCTTATTGGTGATAAATATAAGATTTCTTTCTCTTATTGGTTACCTTTATAAAAAAAGATCAAGATGTATAGCATGCAGCTCTATGCCCGAGTCCTTTGGGCATCTATACATTCAATGTTTAGCACTTGGGTTATGCAACACCTTTAAAAGTAATAAGGAAGTTAAGATAGGGTATACACATTTATATCATGCGACCATGATGCAGGAAGTAAAAATAGTTTTCCAATTTCGTTGTTGCAGACCATGATGCATGAAGTAAAAAGTCATATCATTCATTATTGCATAGAGGAGTGTGACTTGTTTTATATCCACTCACATCATGTTTTTTGTGAGGTATGATGGAGGATTTATCAGGGGAAAGGGTTGAACATAAACAAAGTTAGAGGACAAAGTGCAAGAAGACACCACCAATGAAATCCCTTCTTAGTCCCCCCCTGCGGCGTCTTCCCTACCCCCTTCTATGCACTCTCTGCCTAGAAAGAGACAGGTGGCCCAACTTGACACACTATGATAGCTCTTAGAGGATGAAGAGCAAGAAGACACCACCAATACAATCCTTCCTCCCTTTCTCTCTTTTCCTGCCCATGTTATATAATACATCAATATCACCTTGGTAACTATTATTTTCCTTAAGTTGTATGACCCTTTCATGTAGCAAACTCCTAGATTCATTTCTCAGGGATAGTCTCACAAAGTTTGTAGACTACATAGAGCTGTCTAGCTATGGTCTCAAACAAAGTGCTCGTGCTTAGTTTGACAAACTGATATCCTTTTTAAGACATGATTGTGATGCTCCCACTCTAATCACATGCTCTTTGATGAAAACTAGTGAATCTGTTATTTTTGTTCTACTTTTAAACATTGATGACCATCTCGTATCGGAGTGATGTCGGCATTCAAACAAGTATTCATGCAAGCATTTTGTTACAAAATGCCTTGGAATATTATGATATTTTTCTAGGCATTAGAGTCACCTGTAGTGCATCTATATTCGGCCTATCCAATGTTCTTATTCTTCTCTGTGGTACTGGTATACTTGGGATCATACGGACAAAAACACCTTTTAGCACCAATATTCCCTAGGACGGTGATTCCTCTTTGGCCTTCCCGAATAGGCAAAGATTATGCATGACACTAGGTAAACTTTTCTATCTCATTGTGACTCGTTCTGATGTCATTAGGGTTGTGGTGTTGTTACCTTGATAGATCAAGTTTGTGTCATTGGAATGTTTTATACCACATTCTTCTGTATATTAAAGCTGCCCTAGGAAACGATTGTACTATCCAAAGGATGGTCACTATAAAATCGCATGCTTCTATGTTGGAAGTAAGATAGACAGAAAACTAACATCTGGATTCTGTACCTTTGTTGGAGGCAATCTAGTCACATGGCGCAACAAAAAGTAGGCCATTTTTTCTAGGTCCAGTGCAAAGACTAAATATAGGGCAACGATACATTTTGCACATGAAACGACCTTGGTTTGAAGTCCTGTTTGAACTTCCTAAAATCTATATGCTCCTGCGCCTATGTATTGTGACAATGCTGCAACTATATTCATCTTCCAATTGAAGATTCCATGAAGAACCAAACATATTGAATTCAACTGTCACTTCGTGCGAGAAGCCATGGATGCTAAGAAGATCAACACCCTTTTCAAGAGATCAGAGTTGCAGATAGCAGATTGGCTTATCAAACCTGCGAGTAAATGGGTATTTTCTACTGTAGTTGACAATCTAGGCTTTCTTGATATCTATGCCTAGCTTGAGGGGAGGGGGTGTTAGAGTGTTGATGGGTCCTCTATTTAGTCCCACATTGGGGAGTACGAGAGCGCTACCCTGTCTACACTCCTATCTATACACTACTTGTAAGCACCAGTTAATATACTAAATATAATCCCAGTTAGCATTGTCCAATCCTCTACATATATCTATTTTAGTAGGGGCCAAAAGGATAATGACTTGAAAGGAAATGGAGACCACAGAATAACCAAAATAGAGGGTCCATTACTTGAACGATGCTTACTGGTTAAGTATTAACAGATGCAATTGAGTAGGGGGGAAGAGGCGATGAAGTCAAATAATTGGAAGATATATAGGTGGATGTCACATGACTCACACCTACCCTATCGTGCTAGTGAGGAGTTTCAATCATCAAGATTGAGAAAGGGATATGTATGGTTAATAAAGACAAATAGAGGAAGTCGACACATTCAAAGATCATTATTGATGCTGATGTCAATCAGTAGATACCTTTTTATATGTCTGCATGCTTTCCTTCATTTTAGGGGATTCATTTGATCTTGTGGAGTATTTTGTTTGACATCAAGAGATAGTTTCAAATACTTCAATTTGCTTCCTGAATTGCATTGCATGCATGCTCAACGATAACTGTGAATATGTGAACTTTACGTTCTTCACTTTCAATGAGTTTGTGTTTTCTATGACCAGGCAAGCATGGGCGAGTTGAAACAAGTTCTTTCTGATAGTAGCAGTACTGTTAGCCTCAAGCCTCTGGCCAAGTCAATTAAAGATCTTCGCAGGGCTGCAAAGAAAATAAATCTACAGAAGAAGGTATGGGTTATGCTAAGAAAACCACACACGATGAGTGAAGTTAAGAAACAAGAGTTAGTTATGACATTGTATTACATATTTTGGTTATTTTTTTAAAAATCCAGTTGTTGAAACTTCTGTACTTTTACTTGAATAGCCTATTAGCAAATTGAACTCATTGAACTTATATGTTGACTGCAAAACTGACGTAGTATATTTTTTTTTAACAAAGCAACATTTTTTAGCCTTCACGTCTATGACGCGTATGTATCAAAACGACCTAAAAATCTGTATATAGGCTAATCATACGATATGTAAGGATATTAATTGTTGGGAACAGTTCGAAAATGCAAATTGAGTGTATGGCTGTAGTGGTACACGAGTGGTAACTAGAAATGTCTCTATGCTTAATATTGTGAAAGATGACCTAAATATAACTTGGCAACATTTTAAGCATTCATGTTTCACTAGTTTGACTGGGACAGATATCACATTGTATGAAACTTGTTTCATTTTTTGACATATCGGCAAGTTGAATAGCTGAGTGTGGGTATGCCTCATTGTCTTTTTGTTTTTGTTTAAATACTCAGCAGCTGTCAAAGTTAGGTCGAGGTCTCACAGCTGGGTACTGGTTTTATGATAAGGTTTTGGGTTTGTGTCCTACACATGCAGGCCTCATGGTGCTGGATCTGCAGACCTTTTATTGCAGACTTCAATATTATCTTTTGCTTGATTTATTGCAGGATCACCAAAGAGAGAACTGCCTGCAAGCATGTCATTTTTTTGCTGCCGGTTGGGAATGAATATCATGCAACATGCCCATCCTTGCCAACTAAATCCATGGCAACAATATACTAGGAGCAACTGGACTCATGCTCCAATTCCTGTATTTTTGGGTTTCCTACCTGGGCCCACACCTTAATGAAACCCACTAACAACATCTCATCTTGAAGAGAGAAACATGTAGTGTTAAAAGTATATGTCTAATTTACCATCTTGCACATGAAGACGCCAGCAATGATGGATGTGTATGGAAGCAATGAATCAACAAGCAGAAATGTCTCTATGCTTAACTAGAAATGTCTCTATGCTTAATGAATAGTCAAATTAGTTGAAACCCCAAAGTCTATCCATATCAGGTTGTAATGTATGGGATTATCAATGAGAGTGTCAATTCATTTTAATCTCACTCATAGGCTAGTGTGACGAAATTTCAATTAAATTCTATACTAAAATTCAACACGTCCATAATAATATTCTAGTAAGGTAGATAAATTTGTTGGATCCATGTTGTAAACATCTAAAATACCAACATCTAAAGTAGAGTCCAAGCTCCCTAAGGTTACACTATCATCAGTTGTCAAACTATATATATCAATATGAGATTTCAATGACAATGGTAGTTGATGAGAGGGTTACCTCACATGTTTTTTAATGTGTTGGAGGCTTGTGTTTGAAATGTTCATTGCATGCTCATGTGGAATTCAAAACAACTCTAATAACATTTTAAGAAGTAAAATTTAGTTAGATACCTATTATGAACAATTCAAACACATACTTTTGAAGAAGACTCCAATGATCAAGTCCTTTGAATTCTCATATTTATCAATATCATATATGTAAAGATAGTGATTGTTAATGAGAGGGTAAGCTCTTAGAATATAGATAACCTTTAGAGGCCAGTGTTATGAAATGGCCATTACTTATTCCAATTGAATTCAAAACAACCATCATAACATTCTTTGAAGGTAGTGAATGCAGTTGGAGCCCTAGTATGAATATCTCATAAACCAACATTTGAAACAAAGTCCAAGATCCCTATGGTTACCTTTTCACCACAACCTCATTCTTAGTAATCTAAAACTTATTTCTATGAAATTTAAAACATGATGATTGTTGAACAGAGGGTAAGCTCATAGAAATTAATTCTATTTCAGAGGCTAATGTGATGAAATGTACATTACAAGTTCTAGTTGGATTAAATAAAACCTTGATTAAATTCTTGGAAGGTATTCAATTATGTTGGAACCCTACTATGAACATATTAAACACCAACCATTAAAGTAGATTCCAAGGTCCTTGAGGTTACCCTACATCAACAATCAAATTCTTAGCAAAACCATAATTATTAAATTGAGATCACAAAAACAATGACCATTTAAGAGTGGGTAACTCATGGAATTGAATCTATTTCAGATGATGGTCTGAAAAAAGGGTCGTTGCATGTTTTCAAGTAAGTTCAAACAACCCAAAAAAGACAAATGGTTGTCTGGAACCAGAAAGATATGAATGAATGTCCACAATTACTCATCACAAGTAACTCATTATAGGAAGCATTTGGATAGATGATTGTTCTCTGTTGCTTATTATGATTCACAAGATATATGAACAAATAGCTGTTCATATAGGGTAGTGGAAATATGTGAACATTAGGGGTAGTGAGCATGTATTACAACCCAAAATTTCAATTTTAGGGGCAAGCACATGAATCAGAACAACATGACCATCATATGATATTGAAAAATTGATATTAGATAGTTGAATGCTATTATAGACCTCACATTTATTGAGCTTTGGGAAATGCACATCATTGTGTAGTAAATCTAGTTATTCTCAAATATTAAAAGGAAACCAATCTTATCAAAACTAATTATTCTCAAAATGTTAAAAGAAAACCAATCTTACATGGAATAAAAACAATCACAAGAGATGGGATAGAAACAAATAAATAGAACCATTTCATATACAATATCACAATCATAGGCCGTTGATCTTGAACTCAAGCCCAAAATTAGGATTTTTAGGGGTCACATATGAATGTCAATGCATGATCAACAAAACAAATGAGATTAGATGTGTGAATGTCTATTTTCAAATCAAATGATTAGATAAATGAATCTCACATGTGAAAACTAAATCAACCATAGTGAATCATGTAAAAGAAAATAGAAGAAATTTTCAACTTTGATCACTCTTCATGTACCCAACCTCAAAATTAAGGTGTTTGGGGTAATAACAAGCGTGAATGCAATAACACAAAATCTTACCAAATAAATCGGAATTTATTGGTATCTCTTATGATGGACCTCATATATATGTGTAGAGGCCTCTCATTTGCATAAATATCAACCATTACATAAACTAGCACTAGTATCCCCATATATGGAAAAAAATCTCACATGTGTATCATAAATAAACCATAGTATATAAGATGATATCTATTCCAAGTAGTTCTCCCTCCCTAGACGGTCGTGGAGGGATGGTACAAGGCGAATGTGGTTCTATGAAAGCCATAAATAAAGCGACTATGTGTGCACAGATTCAAAGGAAGGTGATCTTCATATCTAATTACGGGCTTCTCAGCTCCTGATTTGCTGAGTGGTAGGACAAGCTCAAATTGAACATGGTACCCTAGCTCATGGAGCTAGAGGAGACATTCTGAAGCTATAGGTAACCCACATAGAAAAAAGAAAATCGCATACCCTCCTGCAACATTTGAAGCAAACATTAGTTCGATCGTCTTGGGTCCGTAGAGATCACCTCGCCTCTTGCCTTTGGGTCCACAGTCCTTTATCCTACCTTGGTTCGCCTAGGGCCATAGGCTGTTACTGCACGGAGCAGAGAGAAATAGAGGGCCACAGGATGTTACTACACAGAGCAAAGAGAAATAGAAGAAGTAGGGAATAGATGAGTTCAGAAGACATGACTGTGGGAGTGGAGTAGAATGATGGCCGCATACCTTGTTGTTCCTCCTACAGATCAATCACCAGCTCCTATCTAGGTTGACACTCGCCTCTGGTTCTAGATCGGGGTTCTGGTGTTGCTGTGATGCCTGGCGTCGCTGTGATGCCTGGCGCACTGCTCTAGGTCACCCTTGATCGGCCGCCAGAAGTACTAGATTGCCCTGATCATCATCGCCGAAGAGGAGAGCTTGGGAGTTAGCTAGCTAGCAAGCAAACCTAGTGTGAAATCAGTTGGATTGTCTGCGTAGAGAGCCAAGGATCTCTCTGCTCGTGGGTTGGAAAGTGTGGGAATTATCGGTGGAGTGGGAGAATGTGGGAGTCGGGCGGTCTTTGCCGCCACAGGGATCGGGTGTCAGTTCCCGGGTCGCGCGGGGGGGGGTGGGGGTGGCGTTTGCGGGGGTGGGACTGGAGGGAGAATTTTTTTAGCGACAGAATATACATCATATTTATGACAACTACTGTATTTGGCCGTTATTAACCATACTAATATCGACCATAAAAATGTGTGGTCACGATTAGGGTAACAATTACGACAAACTAATTATGTTGTCGCTACTTTGGTCGTTAATGTCTTGGTTTCTTGTAGTGTATACTCTTAGATATAATAATATTATTTTAGTACAAACTTCATTAGGAATCTCAATCAAACTTACTAGTTCAGATGAAACTATTAGTCCCAATTTGGTTGGGATGATATTCACTTAGCTTTCATCTTATCACTGAGATGAGTTGGTAGTTAGGGACTCAAGTCTTAAATCCAACCCCCAACTATCAAGTCTTAGTTTCATTAGTGATCAAATATTATCCATTATAAAGGTTTGAACCTAGGCAAGGCTTCAGTTGGTCTGATTATTTGAATTAATAAATAAGTTAGACCTATACATTATTGTAATTAGACAAGATAAAATTATACTAATACAAATATCTCTCTCTATAACTAGACCAGGAGATGCATATGCTCATGTGAAAAGGCTAATTTGCTACATCACCATTACAATCACCATAGGAGGCTATGCTCCTAGGCTATGTTCCACTTGTTCTGACAGATTTCCTTTCGTCCATCACGCCATTCAACTACCTCCCTAAATTAATGCTTGGCTTTAGATCCAATATATAGTTTTAGTTTGGTCCCAAGTTAACCTGATGTGACGCTACTTGGATCACACCCCAAGAGATCATCTGCCATCCTTTCAACACAACTTGTAGGAGTGTATAGACACGAGTTCCATTAGGACTATAAATAGGTAGGATATTACCTGTTTACCCACCACCCATACCCTGTAAGGTAGGCTAAGGGTAAGTATATTTTTCACCCACCACCCGTTTATCCTTTACCCGCTTTACCCGCATCTAAAGAGGGTAAAGGAGTACATTTGTCCCCCCCCCGCTTAACCCATCTATCCATTACTATAAATTTGAATTTACAATTTTTATTTGTAATGTATGTACTAATGCTTACTAAAAACCTAACAAACAATACAACTATTGTCTTCATTTGTACTATTATGACTCCAAAAACATTAATAAACAACAGGTAGCATGCCACACCTTTTATAGTAATCTATTAGAGAGAAAAAATGATTCATCGATAAGAAGTAGTATATTAAAAACGATATGTCTTGCTTTTTAGAAATGAAAAGAATTGCATATTTCTATTCTTGTTGTATATCACAAAAAACTTAACTTTTACTATAAAAAATTTAGTTTTAATGTAAGGAATATGAAATGAAATTGTTGTTAATAATATTATATACATATCTTTATGTTGGTTTTCCCGTTTCACCCGTTATCCTACACATTGACCTTGCGAGTAAAAAATGTGTACGAGAGGATAGGGTAAAGATTTTTATAAAAAGAGTAATTATCCTACCTTCTACTTGCGTCGTTGACACAATTAAGGATAAATATAAGCCTTTACTCTACCGTATCCTACCCATTTATAACCCTAGTTGTCATGGTACACAAGACATGAAGATCTCATCTCCAAAGAACGCTTAATAAGGCATTCCCATGTTAAAATAGCATATTTCTTTTGATTCAATATGCTGTAAGCCGCGTTGAGGAAAGGTGGGGGCACTCTTGAATTACTAAAAAAACGACGATTGGGATGTACGAAGCACGAGGGTATCTTTGTTCATTTGAGTTCCAAGTCAAGTAAGCCTCAGCATATATAACGTTGTCAAATCGTAGTTGTAGTGGCGGATTGAATATGGCATGCTCACATGCCAAGTGAAATTTTAATAACTCTTTGAGTAGCCACACCGCTTGCATTACATGAGAGATGTTAAAGCAATGGTGTGTGGTTTGGGGCGCATGTTTGGTGGTTTATTTAGTTTTTATCCTGTCAGTAACTGAAATCTCCTTCTCTCTCTTTCCTGATCCCATCCCTCTTGGATCTGCATGGACGAGGAGGGCTTCTTTCATACCGCCCTTGAGCTCCACTTCCCTTCCATTCCCTGAGCCTGAGCAACCGCCGAGCGTTAAGGATGCGTTGACTTTTCCCCTTGCGTTCCAGCCATTCCATCCCCCCAACGGAATGCGGTCGGGTGTCCGCTGCTCCTGCCGCCTTTTCTTGAGGGAAAGTTAAAAACACACAGTCACCAGCGTAGACGTGGCCCCACCATAAGGGACCATAGCGGGCAAGACACCCATCATCTGACGGGAGCACCACATGTCAGGCACCCCGGTACATCCGTACCTCCTAGTATCTTTCCTCTACTGCCCTCGTCACTCCGCTCAATGTGGCCATAAATACACCCAACCTCGTCCCCTTCTCTCTCTCTCTCTACCCAAACCAGGCCTTCCATCCACTCTTTGTTCCTTAATCATCTCGCCACCATCCAACTACCCACCCACCCGGACTCCGGGGGCCAGACAGGCAGGCCGAGGGCATCACCGCACCTCCCTCTTTCTCCTTCTTCCTCTTCCTGTTCAGGTTCTTCTTCATCATCTTCTTCCTCAGATTGTTCTTGGCTTTCTCGTCTTGTCTTTCTCCTCTTCTTTATCTCTTTCCTAACGCTGTCGCCGTCCCGTCAACCTCTCGATCTCACCGGAAACCACGAAGCCGAAACAATTGAGGTATACTTGTATTTTATGCATCTGGTTTTCTTTCTTCTGTTATGGGTCGCCTCCTCTTCCTTAACTCTATTTCATATCTCCCCTTGTATACGTCTAGTTCAAGCAGGGAAACACATGAGGATGGATCAGCCACAGCTGCAGCTGTTCCGCACATACCCTGACGGCGCAGCCGATCAGGGGCAGATACCCGAGGGCTTCCAGGTCCACTCCGTCACGTCGCCCAAGAAGGAGGTGGAAGTTGTCTCCAGCCAGCAAAAGAAGAAGCAGATGCCGAGGCAGCAGCACCATCAGAAGCAAACAGCGCAGGCGCAGCCGGTGCAGCTCCTTCTGCAGAAGAACGTGGACCTCAGCGGCATGGGGCTGGATTCTCTGACCAACCCCGCCCTCAACCTCACCGGCGTCACCAAGCTCGACCTTTCCAATAACAATCTAGAGGTAAATTCACTACTCCCTTACTCCGTACTGTTGTTACTATGCGGTCTACTACATGGACCTTCGAGATCCGTACCTGACTCCAGTCATCCTGTGTACCCCATGAAGTAAAATCCTGTGTGTAACAAGAAAGGGTCACCGGTGGGTGTTACCCTCTTTAGGCCGTTTAGCGGTTACCACATGAGGTGATGTTTGTAATTTCATATATGTGAATCGAATTAAAGAAAGGGTGTCTCTTAAAGGGGCCGTAATTTATTACCATTAACTAAGAGGCGGGGAGACGAAACGAACCCTGGCAATTAATTAATAATTAGAGAAAAGAAAGGCGGTGAAACCAGTCTGGGTCTGTCTACACTAGCCGACACCTTTCAGTTATTACACCGTTTTGGATGACGCTTCTTTTTTCCAAGTTTGTACGTTTTTCAGGTTATTGGATTTTGACTTTGTCGGACGATTTAGATTCACCCCTAGATATCTTTTCATTTTTTTTTTCTGTTAACAAGAAGATCCACCCTCGCTATCTAACTTTTCAAGCCCGTCCCTGTCCACTTTATATCCATGCCCCTTTAAAAGTGTCCCGTCCTTTGCAAACCACCCACCACAAAAGGCAAAATAGCAAAGTTAAATGGTCCCCGAAAATCAGAAAGATGACAAGGAACTCCATTTATCGTTTTCTTGTTCGTCTGTGATCGATCCCTCCAACGGTCCAACCTCCTTTTCTTATCCCTTCTCTACATCCATTCGGACTGATTAGCTTGGGTCTCGGAGATTGGATTCCATTTGCGATGGTGAATCTAGTAGGGCAAGTTCTTGGATCTTGTCAGTTTATAAGCAGTAAGAATCCCCGAAAACTGATGGGTTGTTGGCCTGACAAGTGTTTCTGTCTCTATCCGTTCTTGAATCTTGATTAGCTAGCCGCAGTTGAGCTCGCTAGCTCGCTCTTCATTCTTATCTATTGTCAGCCAAACTAGTAATTGTTTAATGAGACCCGCAACTGCCATAACCAACATCACGTCCATAATAAAGTCGGACTGATCATTACTGGATCTTATCTGCAGAATACCCGATAACAGTAATTATGCAATTTGGTCCACGTACAGCTTACTACATGATTCTCAGTTCACTAGCTAGTTGTTCTTCATGATTATAGCCTTAAGGAAATAATTATTCACTTTAACACAGATTTATATACACGTAACTTTTGTCAATATGGGACACCCTAATGTTTAGTTTTTTGTTATGTTATCAAGAGGTCTCAGATGCAAACCCCAACAACTACAAAAATAAAATCACTATTTTTTTAAAAATAAACATATACCCAATTTTAATTAAATAGTCCGCTTTAGTTACAAATAACTATCTAATATTAGGTTCTCTAGTCATTCTCCATGTTTATAACCTTCACCGCTATCCGTTCTAGCTAAATTATCACTTTGGTATACATTACACTATATATATCGATTGCAAGTTTTAAATATATATATATGAATTATTCAAGAGTCGCCGTCCACTGAATTTCTCCTGTTATTGTGCAGAGCATACCCGAGTCACTGACGGCGCGGCTACTCAACGTGATGGTGCTCGACGTCCACTCCAACCAGCTGCGATCGCTCCCGAACTCCATGGGATGCATGACCAAGCTCAAGGTGCTCAACATCTCCGGCAACCAGCTCGACCAACTACCGAAGACAATCGAGGACTGCAAGTAAGTACCAATCACGTACACTCTTATCTCCAAATATCCACGCGTACATGACGTGTACACGGTGGGATCTAATACTATCAATATCCGCATATACTCACCACAACACTGATCGTCATCCACTCAGGTCCCTGGAGGAGCTGGTGGCCAACTTCAACAAGCTCACCAAGCTTCCAGACACCATGGGATTCGAGCTCACGGCGCTCCGGAAGCTCTCCGTCAACTCCAACAAGCTCGCCTTCCTCCCTTACTCCACGTCCCACATGACGTCGCTCCGCGTCCTCGATGCCCGGCTCAACTGTCTGCGATCCCTGCCTGAAGGCCTCGAGAACATGTGCAGGCTCGAGGTGCTCAACGTCAGCCAGAACTTCCAATACCTACGCACCCTCCCTTACTCCATCGGCCTCCTCTCCAGCCTGGTCGAGCTAGACGTCAGCTACAACTCCATCACCACGCTTCCGGACTCCATGGGGTGCCTTACCAAGCTCAGGAAGTTGGAGTGCGTCGGAAACCCGCTCGTGTCCCCGCCCATAGAAGTCGTCGAGCTGAGCGTGGACGCCGTCAGGGAGTACCTGGCTGCCAGGATGAGCGGTCGCAGTGGTGGCAAGGGTGTCGGGATGGGTCCCGGCAAGTCCTGGCTCGGGAAGCTCGTCAAGTGCACCACATTCAGCGGCCGCATCATGTCGTCGCCGTCTAACAGCGCCGCTGCACATCTCAGGGCGAATGGGGAAAGAGAAGGGTTCTTGATGTCGGATTATCGCTCCATTGACGGGCTGGCGTCGCCAAGATTCATGAGCATGTTCTCCCCACGCAGACTCTTCTCGCCTAGGTCCACTGTCCTCTCCCCCAGTCGGCGGTGACCGCCACCAAATCTTATCGTCAGCATCCTAGCTTTATGCGTCTCCTGCTGCATTTCCTCACTTTTCATTTGATACAGTTTGCACTCTGTATGTACATATCCATCATTTCCCCTGCCTAGCAACGTGATTGCAACAGATTTTGTTTACATATATAGACACAATTATATATATGTATGTAGAGAGAGAAAGAGAGGCATAGAGTTGTTTGATGTAGTTCATTACTAGTATTGCTGCATGTAATGTGTGAAAATTATTCTCTCTTCCGGTACTTCTAGATTTGTGGCTAGACAACATTGGCAATATATACAATTACAAACTCTTTAAAACACATACATACATACGCACATTGCGTAGAGTGCGTTAGAGGAGTTGATGCCTAAAGACCCTACAAGCTTTGTCCTCTTTGTACCTAGAGTGAGAGCACAACCTAAGGTGTATTTTGCCTTGTGGTGAGTGGTATTTGTTCCATTCATGAGAAATATGATCTTGTTTCCACTGGTATTTCTGATATCCCACCATGATTATCTACATCAAACCTTATCCTTATATATTATGATATATCAAGTAATAAAAAGGTCATTTTGTGATGCCTTATTAAATAAATTAACAATTTTGAAACCTCCCGTCTAATTTTTGATCTCTTAGAAAAGTTACTTGTTTTATACCATTATAAAAATCCTTTGTATGTAAGTCAACAGATCCATCTAGTACAGATAATAAAGTGTGACTTATCTTCTCTATAAGATGATGAGATTTCTACATTATTCGTTCTCACAATTTGTAGCAGCCATCACGAGAAATAAGATTTACTTCCAAGATATATACAAGTGAAACTGTCTTCTTTCGTCTTATACATATTGAACTATGTTTTTTTTTATGTGTTGTAGCCTTCTTTACGTGAACGTGAATAGTTTAGAATGAGAATTTATTAATTTGAGAACAAATAACAAGGTTTTTACTTAACCATAGATTAGATCTGAATCATGGGTATGACAATTAGCACATTGAATCAAATATGAACATTTTATTATTGCACACCTTTTCTTGTATTAGTGGTTCAAACTTGAGTTCCTTCACTGGGAACACTTGAATTCACCAACCGCGCTATCATTCACCTATGGTTATGTGACTATAAATAAATTGAACTCGTCAATGGAATGATATTGTTTAAATGAAAGTGGAATTGCAATTTAAGTGCACCAGAGCTATGTAGATGATAGAAAAGGCATCCCTATTAAGCTATCATTTCGTCTACAAGGTGAAATGAGATAATAATATGTGTTTAGTGAGTTAAGTTGGAATAGCAGGACTTATGCTAGTCTAGCATAGTTGATTATTTACCATATTCTTCTTAATTGTTAAATATGTATGAGTCAGTTGGATAAATTTGTTGGTGTTTTGTACTCTTTATATGACATTTAGTTGTTCACATCTTGAGAGAGTTAACTACAATGCAATACTTGTCTTTAGAATGCCTCATAAGTACCTGTACATGGGGCCAATGCAGCAAGTTCATTATCCTATTACAAGGTGTAGCAACCTCATGGTTGGACTAAGGCATACTATTGAATTCTTAGGTTGACTAGTGCATCCTATGTTTGGGACAATGAGTCATTGATACAAGCATCAAACATGAGGATTTACAACTAACTTGTAATGGTCTGTAGTAGAAATTAGGGCAAGGTCAAATGAATATTTTATGCTATAGTCTTTCAAATTCTTATATGCCTATTCCATATTATATATGAAACTATAGTATAGGAAGTAGTCAATTAAAATTCAATTGAAGAAAATATATTCTCCTATTGGGATAGTTTTTGTGATATTTACTAGTAAAATATCAATCATTTATCTATATGTTGTGATTGAAAGCTCTTTGATCACTATTCCATTGACTCCTACTATATAATAATGTACGTGTTGATCTAGTTTACAAGAGAATAACTCTTATGACGAGTAGGTTTCCAAGTAGTATGATCTAAAGCTTGAGATGGGTTCTTCATTTTTAAATGGAGTTGTACTATGTATAAATAGATAGCATGTCCCTATGCACTTGGGTTGTGAGTTAAATGATTTTGTGTGTGGTGTTGTGTATCATTCTTATGATTGCGATTATATTTTTAGTTTTTTGTTGTTAACTTTTACCTACACCCTTGCCTTTTCTTCTTCTTCTTCTTTCCCAGATGCAATCTCTTCTTTTTTCTTATTTTCTTACATATTTTAATAGAGAATTGAATTGGTATATGTGTATCCATTTCATCACTCAAGCATATATAAAGTTATGTATGCATATTGGAAAATAGGTAATTTTATGTAAGATCAGTTTAAATTTTGAATTAAAATATCACCTTATAACATGATGTGAAGCATTTAGTGTGTTTTAAAAATGGTTATGTTCATTCGTTACGTATAGAGTAGTCCTACCTTCTCCATTTACTCATTGTATATACACTTTTCTTCATATATATATATACTATTCTATCAATCTAAGCACCACTACTTGTTTCTGTCATGTCAGTAGCATATACAAGTCAGGACTCTGTTTGGTCCTATAAACTCGGCGTATACGCCTTTACTCACATAGCCATAAGATACCCAATTAATGTTGCATTCGGCAATGCATTTGGTAGCGTCTCAGACAGCGGTAGTTCATTCTTTGTAATCACGTGCAATGTTTAACCGCTGCTACTAAAACACGAATTGCATGTCGCTCTGGTTTTCTATTCATTTAAACCGTTCCAATTAGATTTGTGCTTTGATTTTGTTGAAGGGGGATATGCTATAGCAAAATTTAGATAGGATGATGTGTGAGCCAACTTTGGTAACAAAATACTCAAGCATGGAGAGTTTGATAGTCTCACATTATGCTTGAACAAATATCCATATATGTAACATACACACTTCTTTATTGGATCAGTGGAATTGGATACTAATATGAATTGAAACAAAAGATAATGTATATTTATGATTATCTACAAATATTAGAAAATAACAATTTCTTTCTTTGTGAGATGACTGATGGACTATAATTTTGAATAAGAAATGATGGTTGATTGAACTTATGTTTCTACATGGTCATAATATTAGAAAATAACAATTTCTTTCTTTGTGAGATGACTGATGGACTATAATTTTGAATAAGAAATGATGGTTGATTGAACTTATGTTTCTACATGGTCATAATATTCAAAATACATAGGAATTATATAATAACTATCTGGATGGAAAATAAGTATTCATAACAATTGGTGAAATTTTGAAATATAAGTTAGTGAATGATAATATTTTACTTGAGGAGTGAAAAGATTGTTTTGATCAAAATATATACAATCTTAATATCAAATAACTGTAAAGAAAACTTCTCTTATATATGTCTTTCGACTCAAGTATAACTTCATATCATTGGCAAAGTGGGAACCATGTTCCCATCGTGTTCATCATACATTAGGGTAAGTTTATAAAAGTGTGAGATGGATTGATGCTTGAACGTATTCTATTAGAGATGCATATCTTATAAAAGGTGTGGAGGGCATCAATGCCACAATGTACATGATAATCTATTAGAAAGAAGTTAGGAAATAAGTAGTAAGATAATAAGTTTTGGTGATTGTTTGATTTAATGAACCAACCATACTCTAAATGAACTTGATGAAGTATGGACTATTCAAAAGGATAAAAAAATAAAGAGATCACAAAACACTTAGATTAATGGGATTTTTTTTACAATAAGTGAAATAGAAACCAATTTTTGAGTGAATTGATGGTATTCTAAAGAAGTCGTATAGATTTGTAGTGCTCAGTGAGTGAGATATAGAGGATCATCCCAATTCTCTCTCTCACTTTTTTTATAAGGCTACTCACAAACCTATAAGTCTGCAAGTTTTTTCACTTTGAAGGGTCAAGGCTCACAGGATTTAATGGAAATTATGCAAAGTCATGTTTACCCACTAGTATAACTCTACCGCTTAAGGTACCACTCCTTGTCTTAACCAACAGAAATTGATGGGAGAAAAACACTAATAGATACAGTGTTTGTAGTGATGTTAGTCAATCTAGGTCTAAAACTGAGTAATAACCAACTTATTGCTTCCTTCTGTTTCTTTTTTCTTCTCTAAATATCTATAGGTTGAGAAGACCTCTAGTATTATTCTCATATCTTCCTTCTATAATCTGATTTGACTCACATTTATTAGTTATAGATAGAAACCTAGAGGAATAAGTTGTAAATAAAAAACTAACCAAGAGTATTGGATGGAATTATAGAAATAGGTATTTAAACTTAGTAAAAACCTTTAGTCATGTGATAGGAGTTGTGTTAGTTCCCCTATATTATTTAATTGATTGACATGTTAAAACCTAATAACAAGTAGCATTCAATAACTAAATATAACTTGAGATAAATGGTTGGTTACATGTATTTTTGGTTTAAACCTATTAGTTCACTCACCCTATCCTTCTTGTACAAGCACTAGAACACCATTAACTACATAATAATGTGTGAAAGAAAACATGGTAGTACTACTATCATTACATTATAGTGTCTAAGGAAATCAAATCTAAAATTCTTGATAGGGGTTATGTATAGATACATCCATCCTTGGTGGTCTTACAGTGCAATTCAACCAAGCCATGTACAAATTGATTGACTCGACATCACACATATATTATATGAACAAACCATCTGTTGGAAAGCATCTAAAATATATTTTCATTACATGGATCTAGACATGAATAAGCATCATAATATTTTGAAATAACTTCTATTTTCATAGTTTAATCAATATCTGTAACAATTTGCATATTTCCTTCATGCCAACCATGTATAAAATCAACAATTATTCTTATATAACAAACTCTAATGTAACACATTTGGACTTCCCCATGTATGGTTTCTTCTATTATTTCCATTATCAAAGGATACTTATGATCTAGAACCGAACATTATTTCATCATTATTGTACTCCACCCATCCACATGGAGGAGAAATTCACATCTATCATTCTGTTGGTTATTCTCATTCTGATTCTCAATGTGTTCTTTCCATTCCTCCCAAATTCTACTAACCATGTGCTTTATGTAATTTTCATGGTACTATGTTTCTATCTCCTTCTTATTGAAGATATTTTTATTTCTATATTCTAGATGTATCATCAGCCTTCCATGAATACTATGTGTTGTTATTTAGGTCAATTCATAAAACTAGATTGTATAAGAATAAATTGCAAGATAAATGAGGTGTGATGCTTCTTAAAGCCCCCACACTTAAATTTCCTTATTATAGTTTCTTAGAACATTTATGGTGTTCAATATTTAAGAACCACACATTGGTTATGTGGGGCTATTCATCATCTATTGTCATTGCCTTCTCATTTTAGTTGGTATAGTTTCATGATAGGATAGACATCAGAAGGTTCTAGACTTTCTTAGAATATGAGGGTACAAGATTGTGTCCACAACCTGTTATTTGGGCATGCTTGCAACTATAAAGTTGGTTATAGGCTATTATAGTGTTGAAATTCCCATAATCTATCCTAAGACCAAACATACAATTTGATAGATCAAGTTGGGAAAGCAACGTTCATACTAATTGCACAATATTTGTGAATGCTTTTGGATTTGGGGGAAGGTGGCAAAATAGAAATGTATTTTTTCCAAACAAAACTCTTAGACAATAAATCCTTCTATCCATAAAATATTGATATACTAAAGAAATAGGAAGGATACCAAATATACATAGTACACACTAGGTGTCCAATAGCATGTCACATCTTATGTTGGCGTAGAACTCACAATTCTAGATCCAGATCTGAAGCAGTTGTTGTTGGCATCTCATCCTTACAGCAACACCTTGTTTTATCCTTGGAGAAATTTCTCATCTCAAGCTTACACATAAGGGCTTTGAACTCTACATCATCCACATAGATTCAAGAGCTCTTGGTGTACCACCTTGTGCTTCCAAGAGGAATCAATACTCATACTTATCAATGTGTCAATATAACTTGCTCATCTTCTCATCATATAATAAGCTAAGACACTTGGGATGAGTTTCTCTCTCTCTAAGAGTAAGAACTATTAAATAAATTGCATACCAATGTGTGTGTCTCCCTTTACATGTTCACCCCATTTATGTTGGACAGACATGGGCTTGGACTTCCAAAAAATCCTCGCATATATACTCACAACTCAAAATAGATTCAATCTAGGAATACTTGAAATAGATCCAATCTATAGACTAGGACTTCCACTCAAATGGTTGGCTAGATCAAGCAAGTACTAGTAGATATCAAATCAACCAATTCAATTCTCAATCAAACATGTCTATTTTTTATTGTTGTTTCATGGCTTATATCCAATCAACCGGTTGGGACAACTAATCAACGAATCGACCATTTTTCCAAAGTGCATATCAATCTGTCATCTGAAAATCAATCCAATAATTGATCTAAACCATCCAATTGATTGACAATATTTCTAATTCAACTAGTTGGCCACTTTCCCAAAGAGGAGATGAATTGGACATCTATAAATCTATCGATCAGTTGATGTAAATCAATTAATTGATAAATTGTCTTTCTCACTCAACCAATGAGTTGGAAATCAATCATAACATAATTAAGAACCACTTTAATAACATATCTGATTGTGAACTTATTATCCCTTTAAAATTTCTAATTTGTGTGACCCAAGACGTCCCAAATTACATTGTTAGTGATATCACTGACATAAGAAATAAAGAGAAGTATCTAGCAACATGTCAACACCAACAAAGTAATAGGAATATGCGGAGAATGACTTTAACCTATAAGAGACCAATATTACCATGATTGTATAAACTATTTGTCACAAATATCCCAACTAAAACCCAAGAATGGAGTATTCATCCTCTTAATATTCAATCTATGTTTGTAGAACTAGAGAAAATTGTTAAGATTGTGTGAGTTCAATATCAAGTATTGACTCAGAAGAGCATGGCCATGCTTTTAGTATGAAATTATCAAGTGTCAGGATAACACTCAAATAGAATGGATGAATTCAAGATGCATCCCTCATAATAATCCACGTGTCATAGTGCACCCAATTACTACTTATATTGCAATCCCTATCTAGAGTCACGTTGGTAGTGTTAAAGTACATAGAACAACATGTGATCACTATAGTGACTTTAGGTACAACAATCACAATAGCAAGTATCACGTTGAGATATGACTCAACTGTCATGACATGGTTTCATGTGTCATTCTCAAAGTGAGTCTATCTAATACAACACATTTTCTAACAAGTACTCATGTATCTCAATTGATTAAAATTTTATGACTAAAGAAACATAATCAACATCCAACATATACACTAGTCCTATGTATCATCACTTTCCTATAATATCCACATAATTGACTAGGGATAGAACCAAAATATTATACTCTTTATATACACATGATCTCATGCTCAGGTCCAAAGTCCAAACCTATGTCAACAAGTTATAACATTCTAGGACATTGTTAGATTCATTCACTATTTCAAATACTAAGACATACATAATAGGTGAAATTCCCTTTTATTAGTTAATCAAATCACATTGAGAGATATTACTATATTTATTGTTTTAAGCATATTTTTATTTAAGTTCTTTCTTTTTTCTGTTAACATGGGCCCTTGTATAAAGTGACCCATTAGGGTTTTCAATTCGTTTACTTGTACAACCTTCTATTTATAAGAGTGAGTTTTCTCCTTTGTGAATATAGAAACACGACCGCTTTCCACATGATATTAGAGTAGTCCTAATCTCCACTAGTCGCCTCTGCCTTCTCCTCCCCCTCTCTCTTTCCCTCCACCAGCCACTGCTGCAACATCCTCCATCTTCACCGCTGTTGATGATCATGCCTAAGGGGATTTACTTCTCCTTGTAGCCCTTTCTTGTTTTCCAACAAGAGGATCTAGGAACATGACCGATGACCCTTCCAATGCTCTTATGCCCTAAGGAACTATTATTTGGAAGAACAGTTCGGCAGATTTGGGGTCATTCATGACTACCTATTCTAGGTCTATGTACACTCTATTATTGGTATGATTGGGTATATCTAACATACCGTCCTTCTTCTTCTTGATAAATCATATAGTATTTGCCACTTATTCTGGGTCTCTTTTGACCTTATTCTGCTGGATTTGCCATTTGTGCTCCTGATATGCTACTTCTTCGACCTTTGACATGTCGTGTCCCTGCCAGACACACAATGTCCCAAATTGGAAAATCATCTACTCATTAATTGCTTCTTCCCTGACCTTTGACATGTGGTGTCTTATTTTTGACATGTCATGTCTCACACCAGCGAATCATCTAACATGCCATGTCTTATTTTTGACACGCCGTGTCTCTTTCCAGGAGACTATCTGCTACTTTCTAACATGCCATGTCTTATATTTAACACATCAAGTCTCTTTCTCGGAGACTATGTGCTTCTTTCAAACACGTCGTGTCTTATTTTTGACACACCATGTCTCTTTCTAGGAGATTTTCTATTGTTGTCTGATATGTCGTTTCCTTTCCTAACATTTTGTGTCTTTTCCTTAACGTCGTGTCCCTTTCCTCTAAAGAAGTATGTCCTCTCTTGGCACACCGTGTCATTTTATAGACACATTGTGTTGATGCCTTTGGAGATTTGTTGACTATCACTATTGCTCAATGGCTTCATCTTTCTATAAGATCATGGAGACACATGCTAGATGTGTCATTTCTGTCAAGTTCAACGGATCCAAATACATTTTGTGGGCATGATCCTTTTAAATTTATTCTCATTCCGTGAGCAAGTTTGAGCATCCCATAGAACTACCTCCTCCTAAACATGAAATGAATGACAAAAAGAAAGCTGAGTATAGGAAATGGGTAGAATGTGATTCTCAAGTCCTGTCTTGGATTCTAAACAACTGTGAATCCCATGTATCCACCAATAATCAATTTATTAATACTGCCAAGGAAGCCTGGGACCATATTCCTCAGATCTATTCTAGTAAGGGAAATGCCTCCCAAGTTTTTGAACTCTATAAATGTCTGCATTCGCTAAGACTTGACCAAGCTACATCATTTGCTTCACATTTTTATACCTTCAAAGGTATTTGGGTAGAACTCAAACTCCACCATCCATTATCTACTAATATCAATAAACTACAAAAACAACAAGATGAAGTCCAATTATGACAGTTCGTGGCATCCTTGCCCCAACTATGAAGTTGTCTGTCAACAAATCCTTCCATATGAAATATTAGCCATGTTGGACAATGCTAAGCTGCAGCTATCTCGCTCCATGTCTTCTACTACCAAAGAAGAGCCTACTAACCTAGTTGTTTCTAGATGAGGACATGGTAGCTATACGTGTGGATGAGGAAGAGGTCTTAAAAATAGTGGCAGAGGGCCTCCTCCACCTCAATCCTTTGAAAGAGTGCATTCTCCTCTTCAACCACAATATTGCAACTTCTGTAAATAGACTAATCATATCGAGGACAAATGTTGGAAGAAACATGGAAAGCCCAAATTGACAAACCAAGTCTCCACTAATGAAGCTGATGAAGAATCTCCTAGTGCTGCTACTCCTCAAATGGTAATAGTAAGTTTGTCTGACCTTGACAAACTAATCAAAGCCTTTTATGCACTTATGACAACACCTCAGGAAAATACTGCTCAACACTGAGGTGATCCTTCCTGTAAGCTCTGTCACATAATTTGGCCAATTATTGAAAAATTCGCGTATAATTCGTGCATATTTTCCTGGACGAATGCAACAGCTGAATTACGCCAGATTCACACACATATCCCGAATTTTACGAATTATTCACGAATAATTCGTAATTCACGTATTAAACATGTATAAAACGTAAAAGACGCACTTTTTTCCTGATATTGTCTAAAGTAGTCAGCTCACTTCTCGCATTTTATGTGGCCAGATGATCCACCTAATCTACCCCCGCGTAGCAACAACTCTATATACATTGGGATTAGATGTGCAATATGAATATCATGTTTGAGCTATGTATATGTTTTTGTATATTATGCACCCATGTATATAAAAAAATATGCACAAACATATAATATATATATGTATATATATCTGAATTTTATCCTTTTTTTCCGAATAGTTGACCGAACTTTTACCGAATCTTTGGCGATTTTTATCCGAATTTTCCGCATAATTCCCAAATCCGAATTTTTCAGCCTCGCCGAATGATTGCCGAATCCCGAATTTGTGACTATGCCTGTAAGGAGGCGGGATCACCCCCTTACTAAAAATTTTGAAGAATAAAACATCCATTCAAAACACACTCAAAGGTATGCTAGAATAGGTGCAAAATTTTCAAACTTTAATAAATGGTATTCAAAACAACCAAAGTATAGAAGTGAAATAAAATAATGACTATATTCAATTTTCACAAAAGATTACAAAAGTACATCATAATATCCCATAAGGTTTTACATGTATGATACAACATAAGGATCTAAGTAGAGGGAAATCTAAACCATAACAACTTTGTCTCCAAGCTTTAACTCCTTAAGTTAGTCCAAAACTTCATGCCTTATCATCCAAGTCCTTCACCTAGGGTTGGAAGCATACCCCAGCAAGAAGAGAAAATAGATGACATCAACAAAGGTTGGTATGTGCATACTAAATAGGAAATTGAGCAATATATGGAATAAAGGACATCAAATATAAAATGATTCCCATAGAAAGGATAAGGATCACCAATGACGGGTGGAGGCGGAGACGGACTGCCTGCGGCTGCTGCGGCGGCCGCTTCTTCCCACAAGCGAAGTTCCACCTCAGCTGCTACCCAGCAACCTCGTCCATCTGTGATCACCACCTCCTTTTCCCCTACCACCACCACCACCACCACCCACATCCCTGACCCCAGCCCCACCTCCACCTCCGTCCGTTTCCATTTCCGGTCTTGCTACTGATGTTAGAAAACCACCCCCTTCCCGCTGGAATGCCCCAGGAGCAGAAGTCACCCTTGCTAGAGAGTGGGTTTCGACCCGCGAGAAACTGCCACCGAAGGTCCGTGGCAGTATGGCTTCTGACCCAAAGAAAGGCTTCTTCAAGGAGGGAGATTGGAGACCCTGGACTCATTTCGAGAAGTCTGTGATCAATGAGATGGATGATTACCATAGATTTTTGGTGATCATCCAAGTCTTGGGATGGGACATCAACATTACCCAGCTTAAAGGATGGATGATCCGATCATGGAGGCCAAGGGGGGAGCTCGAGGCCTACACGCTAGTCAATGGCTTGGTGGTCGCCAGGTTCGCCAACGCCAGAGATCTGACACTGCTTGGTGGTCCTTGGTTCTTTGATGATCGTTTGGTGCTGGTTAGACGCTGGACTCCTGATGCGGATATTAGAAGAACAGCTTTAAAGACTGCTCCAGTGTGGATTTCCCTGCCGGACGTCGGCAAACTTTGGTCAGCTCGAGCGATCTCCTTCATTGCCAATGTGATCGGGGAACCTAGAGCCATACACAGGCGAGCGGATGGCTCTCTGTTGTACAGTGCTAGAGCTTGTGTGGACCTGTCGGCGGAAGAAGAACCACCCCCGGTGGTGATGGTGGAACTGCCGGATGGGGAAGAGTGGGAGGTTAATGTCAAGTATGAGGCATTACCCGATCGATGCAAGGCCTTCAAGGTTTTTGGACATTGCCCTGGTGATCATGATCCGACCATCAGGTTGTCTCCTCCCATCATTCCACCTACCATGCCCCCCAAATGATCTAAGAGGAAGAATACTAGCAAGGAAGACAGAGCCCCAAAGCCTTCCGAGGTGGTGGTTGTCGACCACGCAATAGCTGAAGAAGGAGAAATCCAAGGAACTGAAGGTCACACGGTAGTAATCAAACAACAGACGGTTATTGCTGCTGCTACACGTGCTATACACGTTACTGATGGAGTGGCGGAGAGAAGGGGAAAAATAGAGAAACAATCAATACATTTGAGATACTGGACCAATTGGGAGACAAAGAAATGGATGAAGATGGAGGACACCGGAGTAGGAGTCCCAGACAAACTAGAAGTTCCAAGCAACCTAAGAGGTCAGAGAAGAAGAAGGCACCCGAACCCAGTGGAGGGGGAGGGGAGAAAAATAAGTATTAATGTCCATCCTAGGATGGAATGTGAGAGGGGCTGCTCGTCCCTACACACAAAGAAAGATGAGGAATATTCTGAAACAAGCTAAAGTGGATCTATGTTTCTGTTTTGAAACCAAGATCAGGAGAGAAAAAAGAGACAGTACCTACAACATATTTCCTACTTGATGGCTATCTCTCAACAACCTTGATGATATTAATGGTGGAAGGATTGTGATGGGCTGGGATCCAAACTCTTGGACAGTGGAGATCATAAATTCCACAGATCAAACGCTGACTGTTAGCTGCTTCGGCAAAGATGGGTTCAGCTGCATTGCCACAGGCATTTATGGTGACAATGTGGAGGTAGAAAGGAACACCATGTGGGATACTATTACAAGTACCACACAAAATGAAATACCGTGGATTGTCCTCAGTGATTTCAATTGTATTAGAAGACGCTCTGAGAAAGTTCAAGGTAGAAGAGTTCCCGAAAGAATCCTACAAAAGTTCAATGACACCATTGACAGTGTAGCCATCCATGAAGTGAAGATGATAGGTGGAAAAATCACTTGGATGAATAAATAGAAGGCTAACAGAATCGCAGCTCAGTTAGATAGGGTTCTAGTCAATGATAAATGGCTAGAACTCTTCCCCCAACAGGTGGTCAAGTTGGAGAGCTACCCTTTCAGTGATCACGCATGCATGAGAATAGAGTTGAAGGAGGCGGAAATTCTTAAGAGACCGTTTAGGTTCCTTAACTACTGGTGTGAGTGGCATGGATTTAATGAAGCTGTGGAAAAGGGCTGGAACATAGATTTTGTTGGCAATCTGATGTATGTTTTCCAGAAGAAATTAAAGAATACGAAGCTAGTGCTGAAGAAATGGGCGAGGGAGACCAATAATCTTCCAAACCTGATTAGAGAGGCTAAGGAGAAATATGCTAAGGCTGCTCTTAATGCAAGGGAGAATCCATTAAACAATTATGCCATTTTGGAGGAATCGGTGGCTGAGGATAGATTGGTGAAACTTGAAAAAGCCCAAGAAGTCCACGCCTGGTAGATTAGTAGACTAAAATGGATCAAGGAAGGTGATATAAATACCAAAACCTATCAATCGGCTATAAAAAGGAGAGAAATGATAGAGGCCATCCACGAAATCACTGACAATAATGGTGTTATCAAAAGGGGCAGAAAGAATATTTCTGACATGATTGTGGAGTTCTTCCAAGGACTATACAATCAACCTTTGTCTTATGAATGCAGGTGGGACCACATCGTACCCGAAAGAAGAGTGACGAACCAAATGAATCATTTGTTGCTCAAATATACAAATGAAGAAGAGATAAATAAAGCTACCTTTTCCATTCATCCTTCCAAGGCTCCCGGACCGGATGGGTTCAACAGTAGATTTTATCAATGTAAATGGGATCTGATAAAGAACAATCTTTGTAAGGCTATCAAGTGGTTTCTCAAAGGTGGCAATATGGTTAGGGAGGTGAATCACCCATTCATCAAATTGGTTCCAAAGGTAAAAAAATCCTAGCACTTTGAAAGAATATAGACCCATAGCCTATTGCTCCGTTTTCTATAAGATCGTGTCAAAAATTATAGCCGGAAGACTGAAACTCATCTTACCCGACATTATATCCAAAGAACAGAATGCCTTCATCCAAGGTAGGAACATAGCCGACTGTGCTCTTCTGGCCGCTGAATTCCTAAATGATTTCGGTATCAACAAAGCTACTTCTAAGTCGTGTATCAAGCTGGATATTACTAAAGCTTATGACTTCATTAGATGGGATTCTATCTGGAAGATTATGATAAGCTTGGGATTTGATGAGGTCTGGATAAAGATAATCCAACAATGTGTGCAAACAACCTCGTTCTCCATTCTGGTCAATGGTGCTCCTGCTAGTCTTTTCACTGCTTCTAATGGCATCCGTCAAGGTGATCCACTATCACCTCTGATTTTCTCGATGGTGATGGAGGGGTTGTCCTGTGCTATCCAGAAGGTCGAGAGAGAAGAAGATCAAAGTGTTCAAGGTCAAGAATGTTGAGGTGATGTCCCACCTTATTTTTGCCGATGACATATTGATTTTCTCCACTGGCCATGCTAAGAGACTCCATGAATACAAAAAGGTGCTTATTCGATTTGGCAAGCTCACTGGGTTATACATTAGTGAGATCAAATCGAGAATTTATAACTCTAAATCCTGCGATCATAGAAGAGGCAGGCTTAAAGCTGCTTTTGGAGTGAAGTCTGGGCGCTTTCCCACAAGATACTTGGGTATTCCACTGACTTGTGGAAAAGGACATAGCAAAGATTTTGGTATGTGCATAGACAAATTTAGAGAAAAAGTTAATAATTGGAGTGGTCTACACATTTCTCTTGTTGGACGGCTTGTTCTTATCAGATCTGTTCTGCAAAGCACTATTAGATTCTGGGCTTGCCTTAGTGAAATCCCTGGACCTTGTTTGGATAAGATGAGAGCCATCACTGCTTCTTTTCTTTGGGGTGGTAAAGCACACAGAATTTCTTGGTCGGAAATTTCCAAAACTTTTAAAGAAGGCGGGATGCAGCTCATGGATCCTGATGATATCATGGAGGAAAGAAGACAGAAAAGAATTCAGAAATTCATCACTAAACCTAATACCACGTGGGTTAGATGGATGCGAGTTAGATGTGATAACCATATCAGGATGGCAACAAATGGTAACCCTTCACAAGTTTGGAGGGGAATGTGCATGTCCTATGACAACATTGCTAGCAGATTTCAAGTTGATATTCAAGGTATTGGGGTCTTGCTAGACCCAACAACGCAGATCAAATTGATCCCTAGACCTGCAGTCAGCTAGTGGAAGATTGTTTGGGGCAAGTTCTACTATCCTAAATGGAGCACATTAACTTACAGAATTATCAAGAATCACATCCCTACCAATGATAGACTGTTGAGTTGGGGGCTGATGGTGGACAGAGTATGTACACTTTGCTTGAAGGAAGATGAGTCTGCCGAGCATCTCTTCTTCAAATGCAGCTATACTATTCTGCTTTGGAGAATAGCTTGCATTAGGAATGGTTGGGGCGCAGATCTGCCTTGTGATATGGTGGATATTCTGCTTTGGTGCCAAAGTAAGTTTGCGGATCCTTGGGCTCTCTCCTTTTGTGGCATTAGTGTTAGGAAGCATTTTGTTTGGGATATGGAAGGAAAGGAATACCAGAAGGCATGGAGGCTCACCCAAAGATTTTTTGATTCTGATGAAAGAGATCAATAGGGACTTCAGAGCAATGTGTGTAACCAGAAAACAACTCGTTGTACGAATGGGTTGCAATGCTAGAAAATGTTGGGGTTTTGTTGATACATCCCATAATTTTCTATAATGTCACATCTTACGTTGGTGTAGAACTCACAATTCTAGATCCAGATCTGAAGCAGTTGTTGTTGGCATCTCATACTTACAGCAACACCTTGTTTTATCCTTGGAGAAATTTCTCATCTCAAGCTTACACATAAGGGCTTTGAAATCTACATCGTCCACATAGATTCAAGAGCTCTTGGTGTACCACCTTGTGTTTCCAAGAGGAATCAATACTCATACTTATCAATGTGTCAATATAACTTGCTCATCTTCTCATCATATAATAGGCTAAGACACTTGGGATGAGTTTCTCTCTCTCTAAGAGTAAGAACTATTAAATAAATTGCATACCAATCTGTGCGTCTCCCTTTACATGTTCACCCCATTTATGTTGGATAGACATGGGCTTGGATTTCCAAAAAATCCTCGCATATATACTCACAACTCAAAATAGATTCAATCTAGGAATACTTGAAATAGATCCAATATATAGACTAGGACTTTCACTCAAATGGTTGGCTAGATCAAGAAAGTACTAGTAGATATCAAATCAACCAATTCCATTCTCAATCGAACATGTCTATTTTTTATTGTTGTTTCATGGCTTATATCCAATCAACCGGTTGGGACATGTAATCAACAAATTGACCATTTTTCCAAAGTGCATATCAATCTGTCATCTGAAAATCAATCCAATAATTGATCTAAACCATCCAATTGATTGACAATATTTCTAATTCAACTAGTTGGCCACTTTCCCAAAGAGGAGATGAATTGGTCATCTATAAATCTATCGATCAGTTGATGTAAATCAATTAATTGATAAATTGTCTTTCTTACTCAACCGGTGAGTTGGAAATCAATGATAACATAATTAAGAACCACTTTAATAACATATCTGATTGTGAACTTATTATCCCTTTAAAATTTCTAATGTGTGTGACCCAAGACGTCCCAAATTACATTGTTAGTGATATCACTGACATAAGAAATAAAGAGAAGTATCTAGCAACATGTCAACACCAACAAAGTAATAGGAATATGCGGAGAATGACTTTAACCTATAAGAGACCAATATTACCATGATTGTATAAACTATTTGTCACAAATATCCCAACTAAAACCCAAGAATGGAGTATTCATCCTCTTAATATTCAATCTATGTTTGTAGAACTAGAGAAAATTGTTAAGATTGTGTGAGTTTAATATCACGTATTGACTCAGAAGAGCATGGCCATGCTTTTAGTATGAAATTATCAAGTGTCAGGATAACACTCAAATAGGATGGGTGAATTCAAGATGCATCCCTCATAATAATCCACGTGTCATAGTGCGCCCAATTACTACGTATATTGCAATCCCTATCTAGAGTCACGTTGGTAGTGTTAAAGTACATAGAACAACATGTGATCACTATAGTGACTTTAGGTACAACAATCACAATAGCAAGTATCACGTTGAGATATGACTCAACTGTCATGACATGGATTCATGTGTCATTCTCAAAGTGAGTCTATCTAATACAACACATTTCCTAACAAGTACTCATGTATCTCAATTGATTAAAATTTTATGACTAAAGAAACATAATCAACATCCAACATATACACTAGTACTATGTATCATCACTTTCCTATAATATCCACATAATTGACTAGGGATAGAACCAAAATATTATACTCTTTATATACACATGATCTCATGCTCAGGTCCAAAGTCCAAACCTATGACAAGAAGTTATAACATTCTAGGACATTGTTAGATTCATTCACTATTTCAATACTAAGACATACATAATAGGTGAAATTCCATTTTATTAGTTAATCAAATCACATTGAGAGATATTACTATATTTATTGTTTGAAGCATATTTTTATTTAAGTTCTTTCTTTTTTCTGTTAACATGGGCCCTTGCATAAAGTGACCCATTAGGGTTTTCAATTCATTTACTTGTACAACCTTCTATTTATAAGAGTGAGTTTTCTCCTTTGTGAATATAGAAACACGACCACTTTCCACATGGTATTAGAGTAGTCCTAATCTCTACTAGTCGCCTCTACCTTCTCCTCCCCCCTCTCTCTCTTTGGAGAAATTGAAGAACAAAGGGACCAACTAAGGCTTAAGAGACTTTCAATCTTTCCTAGTGGGGTGCCATGTACCTAGACAATCCTGAGTATTGACATCATTTTATTATGAAATTATGCATAAACATGATGCAGTTTTATGTTGACAAAAAGCTATGTATGAATCAGTTTCACTAGTTTTGCAAAGTGTTTCATTTACTTTTATTGCAATGGTTATCATGTTTGTGACACTCCCAGATAAAAAAAAATTATTGCTTCCGCTCATGTGTTATGAAAACCTGGGTGTTACAACACTAGAGCTAGGCTAGTGTTGGCTATGTTCCTAATGCGGAGTCTAGGGTTGAAGGGTTTAAAAGGGGTCTATTTTGTGATTAATCTAAGTGAACAAGCAAGAAAGGCAAAATTGAACCTAAGTTATATTGAACAAGAAAGTTTAATAATCTAGGTTAACCAACTAGCTGAGCAAGAGCAAAGGTAAATTACACTACACTAGAGGAGAAAGAAGCAATTTAGAAACTAAGTTAACCACTAAAGCAAGAAAAGATCTAAATTAACCCTAACTATCTAAACTGAGCAATTGACTAGGTTAAGCAAGAACAACTACCTGATAGTTCTTTATCATACAATCTTTTAGATGGGAAACTCAAGATGTTAGGGTTTCATCAATGTTAGGTTTAATCAAATCAAATTAGGATGCTAGAATTGACAAGTTTAAATCTTATTTCAGCATGCATCAAAATTTACTGAATTGGGTCAAACATTACGATTAGAAGCACAAATATATGCAAGAAAAAGTTTTGTTCATATCCTAGGATTTACATAAAGCATTACATAAAAATTTGTTCATATCCTTACCAACAACAAGAACGACCGTGGATGTGTTGGCCTACCACGGCCCTACTGGACAACACGGCCGTGGTAGGCCAACACAGCCATGGTCGTGCTTGCTGTTGGTAAGGAGCTAGGAAGAAGGAAGCAAAGAGGATAGGGCTACCTGGAGCTAGAGTGGAGAAGAGCGGCGGCAGTAGTGGCAGTGAGCATGCGAAGAAGTGGCGGCGAACAGTAGTGGCACCGGGAGAAGAGCAGAGCAGCGACGAGCAGAGGTGCACCAGCAGCAGCGGCGGGCAGCGGCGGCGGCGAGCAGAAGAGCACCAGCAGCAGCGGCGACGAGCAGCAGCGATGTGCCCCAGGAGCAGACATCACCCTTGCCAGAGAGTGGGTTTCGACCCGTGAGAAACCGCCGCCGAAGGTCTGCGGCAGTATGGCTTCTGACCCGAAGAAAGGCTTCTTCAAGGAGGGAGATTCGAGACCCTGGACTCGTTTTGAGAAGTCGGTGATCGATGAGATGGATGATTACCACAGATTTTTGGTGATCATTCAAGTCTTGGGATGGGACATCAACATCACCCAACTTAAAGGATGGATGATCTGATCATGGAGGCCCAGGGGGGGAGCTCAAGGCCTACACGCTAGTCAATGGCTTGGTGCTCCCCAGGTTCACCAACGCCAGAGATATGACGCTGCTTGGTGGTCCTTGGTTCTTTGATGATCGTTTGGTGCTGGTTAGACGCTGGACTCCTGATGCGGATATTAGAAGAACAACTTTAAAGACTGCTCCAGTGTGGATTTCCCTGCCAGACGTCAGCAAACTTTGGTCAGCTCGAGCGATCTCCTTCATTGCCAATGTGATCGGGGAACCTAGATCCATAGACAGGCGAGCAGATGGCTCTCTGTTGTGCAACGCTAGAGCTTGTGTGGACCTGTCGGCGGAAGAAGAACCACCCCCGGTCGTGATGGTGGAACTGCCGGATGGGGAAGAGTGGGAGGTTAATGTCAAGTATGAGGCATTACCCGATCGATGCGAGGCCTGCAAGGTTTTTGGACATTGCGAGGGACATTGCCCTGGTGATCATGATCTGACCATTAGGTTGTCTCCTCCCATCATTCCACCTACCATGCCCCCCAAATGATCTAAGAGGAAGAATACTAGCAAGGAAGACTATAACGACCCGCACTTTTGAGTGTCTAAAAGACCTTAAAGTCGCAGATCATTAATCATATACTCCAGGATCAGATTCATGAAATAATACAAAATAGTAAACAATTTCCATTAAAGATCAAATATTTACATGTTTAGATAAAAAGCTCCTCTATGGAGTTACATAACTTTTGAACAGAATTAACTTTTATAGGTGTGAAGATAAACCATTAAGACTAAACCTTCATGATTAAATTGTAGTGTCTTCAACATCTTTATCAGTACCCTCATGTCCACGAATCAAGTATATCTGATACCTAAAACGCCGACAAACAAATACGCGATCAGTATATTTCTATACTGGTACGTGGGTTCAAACAATAATCACAAGTACAGATATAAGCAAACATCTTTATCTTGCATGCAAGAATATAAACTTATTTTCATATTCTAACCCTTATCTTGTCCACTACCTCAGGTGTAATCACTGTCCTTCCGGGGCTCATGTGCATTACCCTTTAGATCAGTCTGACCCAGGGTACAAAATACTATTATTTACTTTACATGATACTCATATGCACTTTATAATTTGCAAGAACTAAATAAACAAGCAAGCAGTTTATTTGTCATTCAATCTCATCGAGAAACATCGGCAATCTCGGAATTCGATACATGTATTCATAAGCATAACCACGTATCTTTGTCATCGCAGAAACCATGCAGAACATCTTATGTACTTTAGGAATGCAATCCAAACATCCAGGCAATAGAGCATGTAATCAACAAGTTTCTGAAACAAAGCATACTACAGGTGTGTCACCATGTATTCACATTACATTACCCAGATCTAGATGTGATCCTAAACTAGGGTTTAGGGTTATCTCGTGTTTGAACTAAGGATTAGGATTACAAACCCTAATCGTCAACTTAAGCATATTAAGCTAGTCATGACATCTAGATTACATTATCATCATTAGATCATAGAAAGATGTTGACATTGATTTTTACACCCTAAATAACATGAATAAGATTACTAATCTAGAATCATCCATTATTCATAATTATCAAGGTTTTACTGATTATACATGGCAAGATCATGTGTTAGCCTAATATGAACGAATCTATTCAATTAAGCATTATATTAAGCAAAATCTAGGTTTTTCCTTTATTCTAATCACATTTAAACATGTATTGCATATCCTTTCAGAACATAAAGCTTAATCAGACTCTAATTATATTTTATTTGGATTCTACATGTTCTGCTGACCAATTTTCATATATTATATGTTGCAATATGAGTTATCAGTAATTATCTATAATTATTTTAAGTTAATACTTAATCTAACCAATAGTAGAGTGCCACATAGGCAAATTACCTCTCATACACTGATCTCTCGGGTGAGCCTCGTTTATGATGAAAAGACTTGGATGCCCTTGCTCTGTGAGTCAAATCTTCATGTGACTAAGGGGTAATCTGGTCAAATGATTATATTCATCTTTCTCCTCGTGATCTCTCCACGTGAGACCAACTCGTCCGCCGTTGTCTGTCTCCGCTCGATGCCTCGCGCCCAGCCACTGCATAGCGGCCATCTTCCTCACACGCAAGCCACCCAGTGGAGCTGTGCCTCCTCTCCTGCAACGGTAGGTTGATCTCTCTCCGCACTGAGCGAGACTGCCGCTCATACGCTGATCTAAAGCACTAGATCCATGGCTGGCTAGCAAGAAACTTGGTGAGCCACCGTAAGTCGGCTCCAACCTTCTCCATCTCTACCATGGCAACAGGTCTAGGACCTTTAGCTCCACGCCATTGACCTTCTGCTATTCTCATGTTTCCTCCGCCTTCACAGTCGCAACACCAGCTTCTACGACCGTCGGTGTTCTTTTATATGGATGCCTTCTGCTCAGCGGCCAACTCTACCGCCTACACCTACGCTGATCTCGGGTGGATGGCGACGCCAAACCTCCACCAGTGTTCGCCGTCTTCAATTCATCATTTCATAACAATGTTGCATGCAATCCACCGCGTGAGGCCAGGATCTGATCACTGCCGTCACCCCCAAGAATCCTGTTGAGCAGCCGGCAGCCAAGGGCACCTGCCCAACACTGCTGCAACAACTCATCCTCGAGGTCCACCTCTCGCCAACTCATGCCGATGGCACATCCCGCTGAGACTCTCTGAACCAATACTACATGTAGGGCTTGAGCCCCGGCCATGGCAGTGTCGCCTGCTTGCGAGGCAAGCTGGGGAGTTGGCCCTCCGCCTCTTCCCTGATCTCCTCCCGTGCCGCCAAACCTACTACAGTGCAACGACTGTATACAGACTAGGCACTCGTCATCCATCTTCCCTACACGATGTAAAAAGAATATGGAAAGAGGACTGTAGGTCCAGTCTCTCCTATTGTTGTGAGGTTCCATTCTCTATATATAGATACCATAGAAGGAACCCTAGGGGTAGAGAAGGAACGAGAAGGGACAATAGTCCTGGTTTCCTTTCTCCTCGATTAATTACTTTCCAATTTCATCATTTACTGACATGCCTAAGATGGCTTAGTCTAAAACTCTTCCTTTTATTAATCTCCCTCTCTTCCTCATGGTTAATACTAAAACTTAGGAAAAAGGCATGCACGATTGTCAAGGTAGGTCTTCAATAACTTTCCATCTATATATCCACATATATCCACGATCCCGTCTTACTTAGTTGGTATATTCAAAAGCCTTTAAGAAACACATAGAAAACATGGTACTTTGAATAATTTGATCATGGATTTGAGATTATTATTTTTCCTCTCTCTTTGTTATGTTCCTTAAAATAAATATAAGAACTCATTAATGTAATCCCAAAACATGTGTTGTCAATCTGGCTAGATAATTACCTTTTGATTATCTAAAACACCATACACCTTTTTCATTTGGAAACTTACATATTGTTCCATATTTCTTTTATGAAATATTCATCCCTTCTCGTTCCTTATCTATCCCTAGGGTTCCTTCTATGGTATCTATATATAGAGAATGGAACCTTGCAATAATAGGAGAGACTGGACCTGCAGTCCTCTTTCCGTATTCTTCTTATATCGTGTAGGGAAGATGGATGACGAGTGCCTAGTCTGTATACAGTCGTTGCACTGTAGTAGGTTTGGTGGCACGGGAGGAGATCAAGAGAAAGGCGGAGGGCCAACTCCCCAGCCTGCCTCGCAAGCAGGCGACACTGCCATGGACGAGGCTCAAGCCCTACATGTAGTATTGGTTCAGAGAGGCTCAGCGGGATGTGCCATCGACATGAGTTGGCGAGAGGTGGACCTCGAGGATGATTTGTTGCAGCAGCGTTGGGCAGGCGCCCTTGGCTTCCGGCTGCTCAACATGATTCTTGGGGGTGACGACAGTGTTCAGATCCCGGCCTCACGCGGCGGATTGCATGCAACAATGGTCGAAAATGATGAATTGAAGACGGTGAACACTGGTGGAGGTTTGGCGTCGCCATCCACCCGAGATCAGCGTAGGTGTAGGCGGTAGAGTTGGCCACTGAGCAGAAGGCATCCATATAAAAGAACACTGACAGTCGTAGAAGCTGGTGTTGCGGCTGGGAAGGCGATGGAAACCTGAGAATTGCAGAAGGTCAATGGCATGGAGCTAAAGGTCCTAGACCTGTCGCCATGGTAGAGATGGAGGAGGTTGGAGCCGACTTACGGTGGCTCACCAGGTTTCTAGCTAGCTGGCCACGGATCTAGTGCTTTAGATCAGCGTATGAGCGGGAGTCTCGCTCGGTGCGGAGAGCGATCGACCTGCCGTTGCAGGTGAGGAGGCACAGCTCCACTGGGTGGCTTGCAGGTGAGGAAGATGGCCGCTGTGCAGCGACTGGGCGTGAGGCATCGAGCGGAGACAGACAACGGCGGCCGAGTTGGTCTCACACGGAGATATCATGAGGAGAAAGATGAATATAATCATTTGACCAGATTGCCCCTTAGTCACATGAAGATTTGACTTACAGAGCAAGGGCATCCAAGTCTTTTCATCATAAACGAGGCTCACCTGAGAGATCAGTGTATGAGAGGTAATTTGCCTATGTGGCACTCTACTATTGGTTAGATTAAGTATTAACTTAAAATAATTATAGATAATTACTGATAACTCATATTGCAACATATAATATATGAAAATTGGTCAGCGGAACACGTAGAATCCAAATAAAATATAATTAGAGTTTGATTAAGCTTTTTGTTCTGAAAGGATATGCAGTACATGTTTAAATGTGATTAGAATAAAGGAAAAACCTAGATTTTGCTTAATATAATGCTTAATTGAATAGATTCATTCATATTAGGCTAACACATGATCTTGCCATGTATAATTAGTAAAACCTTAATAATGATGAATAATGGATGATTCTAGATTAGTAATCTTATTCACGTTATTTAGGGTGTAAAAATCAATGTCAACATCTTGCTATGATCTAATGATGATAATGTAATCTAGATGTCATGACTAGCTTAATATCCTTAAGTTGACGATTAGGGTTTGTAATCATAATCCTTAGTTCAAACACGAAATAACCCTAAACCCTAGTTTAGGATCACATCTAGATCTGGGTAATGTAATGTGAATACATGGTGACACACCCGTAGTATGCTTTGTTTCAAATACTTATTGATTACATGCTCTATTGCCTGTATGTTTGGATTGCATTCCTAAAGTACATAAGATGTTCTGCATGGTTTCTGCGATGACAAAGGTATGTGGTTACGCTTATGAATACATGTATCGAATTCTGAGATTGCCGATGTTTCTCGATGAGATTGAACGACAAATAAACTGCTTGCTTGTTTATTTAGTTCTTGCAAATTATAAAGTGCATATGAGTATCATGTAAAGTAAATAATAGTATTCTGAACCCTGGGTCAGACTGATCTTAAGGGTAATGCACACGAGCCCAAGAGGGACAGTGATTACACCTGAGGTAGTGGACCAGATAAGGGTTAGAATATGAAAATAAGTTTATATTCTTGCATGCAAGATAAAGATGTTTGCTTATATCTGTACTTGTGATTATTGTTTGAACCCACGTACCAGTATAGAAATATACTGATCCCGTATTTGTTTGTCGGCATTTTAGGTATCAGATATACTTGATTCGTGGACATGAGGGTACAGATAAAGATGTTGAAGACACTACAGTTTAATCATGAAGGTTTAGTCTTAATGGTTTATCTTCACACCTGTAAAAGTTAATTCTGTTTAAAGGTTATGTAACTCCATAGAGGAGCTTTTTATCTAAACATGTAAATATTTGATCTTTAATGGAAATTGTTTACTATTTTGTATTATTTCATGAATCTGATCCTGGAGTATATGATTAATGATCTGCGACTTTAAGGTCTTTTAGAAACTCAAAAGTGCGGGTCGTTACATTTGGTATCAGAGCACCGATTCATCAATTAATACTTAATAGTATACAATTTCAAATTATCTTTAGAGATTTTAAGAGAAAAATTAAGTTCCTCATCTCACATTTTCATCTACTTCTCATCTATTTGCTTAATAAATCTTTGAAAAGAAAATGTTAATAAGAGAAGTAAAATGTGAAACTTGAAATTGGCAATCAACATGGTGTGGTGGTATGGGACACTACCCATGTGAAAATCTAAAATCGGTAATCAACATGGTATGGTGGTATGGGACACTACCCATGTGAAAATTTAAAATCAGTAATCAACATGGTGTGGTGGTATGGGACACTACCCATGTGAAACTTGAAAGTGGTAATCAACATGGCGTGGTGGTATGGGACACTGCCCATGTAAAATTTGAAATCATGAATAAGAAAGATAAGGGATGGTTTAGGTAACCTAGTCTCCCATGCATGTATGCATGAGGAGCATAAAACTTATGTGATAAGTCTTAAGAGATATCAAAACCCAATATTTGAATATATCAGAAAATGAAAAGTTTGAATATAACTTGCTCAAACTCCTCATGTTGTCTCTAGGAGTTTAGTAATGGTGGCCAAGCCCCTGGAGGGGAAGGCCGGGGTAGCACCAAGCCCTGGAGGGAAGGTGACCCAGGTTCATTGAATGAATAGAGACCATGAGGGGGTATTCCAGAAAACACGGGTTGATATGTTATAATGATAACAGTTATACTTAATGAAAACAAAGAGATATCTATAAAACCTTTAGGGTTAGGAGAAAACCTAGGGTGGGTCAACCTGAGAGTGGGAATATGACCTATGAGGGAGGTAAAACCTAGATCTTGGGATCAGGTTGTGGCTAGAGAGCCTAACTCCCTCCTATGAGCCAAGAAGGCACCCTAGGCTAGGACTTTCCCTTAAAAGGTAAGTGAATAAACATATTTAAATATTGAGATAACCTTAATCCTCACCTAGAAGAGTGAAGAGTTAAAGATTAAAAAAAATGAAAGCACTTAAATTCTTTGAACCCAAGGATGCCAACTCTGAGTGACACAGCTAGTCAAGCCCAGGAGGGAAGACCAGTAAGGCACCAAGCCTAGGAGGGAAGGTGGCCTATGTGGACGACCAAGCCCAGGAGGGAAGGTCATGAAATGGTCAACCCCAGGAGGGAAGACCAGGCAGGCACCAAGCCCAGGAGGGAAGGTGGCCTAAGTCCACAATGCAGTTGTATAGGATCAAGCCCCTGGAGGGGAAGATCACAGAGGTCAAGCGCAGGAGGGAAGACCAACATGGCACCAAGCCCTGGAGGGAAGGTGGCCTGAGCCCAATGATGGGACAACACTGCATTATGTGTACTCAAAAGAGAGATATGAAGGCAATTCTGGTTAAAGAATTAAATAAGAGAATAATGTGCTTAAAAGATGTGACATCTCAAAAGAAACCCTTAGGTAGGGTAGAGTCCTAATGCAATCCTAGGGTCAAGTAGGGTGTATTAAAGGTACATAGGACCGATGGGTTGGGAGTTGATATGCCCTGAATGCACATGACCAAGTGGTCGGGAGGTAACAGTTGGTTTTCCCTAGGCCCATGTCTCAGGAGGTTGGCCACCTAACTGATGTTCATGTGGCCCAGTAGGGTGAATGTGAAAGACACTCCCTTGATGCATACGGATGAGATCACTCCAAAAGAGTACCTATACCCCTAGAGACCCCAAGGATTTGACTAAGGCTCATAATGATACATGAGATGTAAATATAAAATATATAAAGAAGTCATGAAAAACTTAGAGAAGTTGTGTCTTAACATAAGAGTAAGAAAAGGGACACTTGACTTCATGGAACATAAGAATGCTATAAAATTAAGAACAAGTAAGATTAGAGTCATAACTAGTATGATTCAACTTAATGTGTGAAATTGAAAGGTAATGTGTGGATGTACTATCTCCGCTCTTGGAATGGATTGAACTTTGTGTTTGGGCTGCAGCCAAATGCTTATTTCATTTCATTATGAGGGAGGGAGATTGGATAGACACACGTTATGCTTAAAATTTTGATAATGAGGATGAATATCCTGCTTTGAATGTGTAATGACATGAACTAGGGTTAGAGGTGTCACCTCACCCTTGTGTGAAAGTAATGAATAATAGGTTGGAAACCTAGGTGAAAAGAGAAATCACCAAGTAATGATGAAATCATCAAGAAATGATGTGACTACTAGAGATATGGATATACTTGAATTTCAACTCCAGTGCCAATATTAGTAATGAAATGAAAATTGATTAAGTAGGGTCTTAACCTTAAGTTTTAAAAATAATGTGAGTTATCATTCACCTAGGCTTAGTGGGCCTGCATTTTGGGGACAAAATTCCTTTTAAGGAGGGGTGAATGTTATGTCCTCAATTTTGGTAAAATTGAAGGATATGAATGTAAAGCTTGGTTGGATAAACAATTTTGTCCAATGATATAATTGATGGAATAATAGTGTTAATTGCCTTTGTGGCATGGGTGCTCGTGGCACAAGATGAATAAATAGAAAGAATTCATACATGAATAAAAGATAATGATTTTTGAAATATTTCATAAAAGAAATATGGAACAATATGTAAGTTTCCAAATGAAAAAGGTGTATGGTGTTTTAGATAATCAAAAGGTAATTATCTAGCCAGATTGACAACACATGTTTTGGGATTACATTAATGAGTTCTTATATTTATTTTAAGGAACATAACAAAGAGAGAGGAAAAATAATAATCTCAAATCCATGATCAAATTATTCAAAGTACCATGTTTTTCTATGTGTTTCTTAAAGGCTTTTGAATATACCAACTAAGTAAGATGGGATCGTGGATATATGTGGATATATAGATGGAAAGTTATTGAAGACCTACCTTGACAATCGTGCATGCCCTTTTCCTAAGTTTTAGTATTAACCATGAGGAAGAGAGGGAGATTAATAAAAGGAAGAGTTTTAGACTAAGCCATCTTAGGCATGTCAGTAAATGATGAAATCAGAAAGTAATTAATCGAGGAGAAATGAAACTAGGACTATCGTCCCTTCTCGTTCCTTCTCTACCCCTAGGGTTCCTTCTATGGTATCTATATATAGAGAATGGAACCTCACAATAATAGGAGAGACTGGACCTACAGTCCTCTTTCCGTATTCTTCTTACGTCGTGTAGGGAAGATGGATGACGAGTGCTTAGTCTGTATACAGTCGTTGCACTGTAGTAGGTTTGGCGGTACGGGAGGAGATCAGGGAAGAGGTGGAGGGCCAACTCCCCAGCTTGCCTCGCAAGCAGGCGACACTGCCATGGCCAGGGCTCAAGCCCTACATGTAGTATTGGTTCAGAGAGGCTCAGCGGGATGTGCCATCGGCATGAGTTGGTGAGAGGTGGACCTTGAGGATGAGTTGTTGCAGCAGCGTTGGGCAGGCGCCCTTGGCTGCCGGCTACTCAACAGGATTCTTGGGGGTGACGGTAGTTTTCAGATCCCGGCCTCACACGGCGGATTGCATGCAACGGTGATCGGAAATGATGAATTGAAGACGGCGAACACTGGTGGAGGTTTGGCGTCGCCATCCACCCGAGATCAGCGTAGGTGTAGGCGGTAGAGTTGGCCGCTGAGCAGAAGGCATCCATATAAAAGAACACCGACGGTCGTAGAAGCTGGTGTTGCGGCTGTGAAGGCGGAGGAAACCTGAGAATTGCAGAATGTAAATTGCATGGAGCTAAAGGTCCTAGACCTGTCGCCATGGTATAGATGGAGGAGGTTGGAGCTGACTTACGGTGGCTCACCAGGTTTCTTGCTAGCCGACCACATATCTGGTGCTTTAGATCAGCATATGAGCGGGAGTCTCGCTCGGTACAGAGAGCGATCGACCTGCCGTTGCAGGCGAGGAGGCACAGCTCCACTGGGTGGCTTGCGGGTGAGGAAGATGGCCGCTGTGCAGCGGCTGGGCGTGAGGCATCGAGCGGAGACAGACAATGGCGGCCGAGTTGGTCTCACGCGGAGAGATCACGAGGAGAAAGATGAATATAATCATTTGACCATATTGCCCCTTAGTCACATGAAGATTTGACTCACAGAGCAAGGGCATCCAAGTCTTTTCATCATAAACGAGGCTCACCCGAGAGATCAGTGTATGAGAGGTAATTTGCCTATGTGGCACTCTACTATTGGTTAGATTAAGTATTAACTTAAAATAATTATAGATAATTACTGATAACTCATATTGCAACATATAATATATGAAAATTGGTCAGCGGAACACGTAGAATCCAAATAAAATATAATTAGAGTCTGATTAAGCTTTCTGTTATGAAAGGATATGAAATACATGTTTAAATGTGATTAGAATAAAGGAAAAACCTAGATTTTGCTTAATATAATGCTTAATTGAATAGATTCGTTCATATTAGGCTAACACATGATCTTGCCATGTATAATCAGTAAAACCTTGATAATGATGAATAATGGATGATTCTAGATTAGTAATCTTATTCATGTTATTTAGGGTGTAAAAATCAATGTCAACATCTTGCTATGATCTAATGATGATAATGTAATCTAGATGTCATGACTAGCTTAATATGCTTAAGTTGACGATTAGGGTTTGTAATCATAAGCCTTAGTTCAAACACGAGATAACCCTAAACCCTAGTTTAGGATCACATCTAGATCTGGGTAATGTAATGTGAATACATGGTGACACACCCGTAGTATGCTTTGTTTCAGATACTTGTTGATTACATGCTCTGTTGCCTGGATGTTTGGATTGCATTCCTAAAGTACATAAGATGTTCTGCATGGTTTCTGCGATGACAAAGGTACGTGGTTACGCTTATGAATACATGTATCGAATTCTGAGATTGCCGATGTTTCTTGATGAGATTAAACGACAAATGAACTGCTTGCTTGTTTATTTAGTTCTTGCAAATTATAAAGTGCATATGAGTATCATGTAAAGTAAATAATAGTATTCTGAACCCTGGGTCAGACTGATCTTAAGGGTAATGCACACGAGCCCCGGAGGGACAGTGATTACACCTGAGGTAGTGGACCAGATAAGGGTTAGAATATGAAAATAAGTTTATATTCTTGCATGCAAGATAAAGATGTTTGCTTATATCTGTACTTGTGATTATTATTTGAACCCACGTACCATTATAGAAATATACTGATCGTGTATTTGTTTGTCGGCGTTTTAGGTATCAGATATACTTGATTCGTGGACATGAGGGTACAGATAAAGATGTTGAAGACACTACAGTTTAATCATGAAGGTTTAGTCTTAATGGTTTATCTTCACACCTGTAAAAGTTAATTCTGTTTAAAAGTTATGTTACTCCATAGAGGAGATTTTTATCTAAACATGTAAATATTTGATCTTTAATGGAAATTGTTTACTATTTTGTATTATTTCATGAATCTGATCTTGGAGTATATGATTAATGATCTACGACTTTAAGGTCTTTTAGACACTCAAAAGTGCGGGTCGTTACAAAGACAGAGCCCCAAAGCCTTCCGAGGTGGTGGTTGTCGACCACGCAACAGCTGAAGAAGGAGAAATCCAAGGAACTGAAGGTCACATGGTAGTAATCGAACAACAGACGGTTATTGCTGCTGCTACACCTTCTATATAGGTTACTGATGGAGTGGCTGAAAGAATGGGAAAAATAGAGAAACAGTCAATACGTTTGAGATACTGGACCAATTGGGAGACAAAGAAATGGATGAAGATGGAGGACACCGGAGGAGTCCCAGACAAACTAGAAGTTCCAAGCAACCTAAGAGGTCAGAGAAGAAGAAGGCACCCGAACCCAGTGGAGGGGGAGGGGAGAAAAATAAGTATTAATGTCCATCCTAGGATGGAATGTGAGAGGGGCTGCTCGTCCCTACACACAAAGAATGCTGAGGAATATTCTGACACAAGCTAAAGTGGATCTATGTTTCTGTTTTGAAACCAAGATCAGGAGAGAAAGTAGAGACAGTACCTACAACATATTTCCTACTTGATGGCTATCTCTCAAAAACCTTGATGCTATTAATGGTGGAAGGATTGTGACGGGCTGGGATCCAAACTCTTGGATAGTGGAGATCATAAATGCCACAGATCAAATGCTGACTGTTAGCTGCTTCAACAAAGATGGGTTCAGCTGCATTGCCACAGACATTTATGGTGACAATGTGGAGGTAGAAAGGAACACCATGTGGGATACTATTACAAGTACCGTACAAAATGAAATACTGTGGATTGTCCTCAGTGATTTCAACTGTATTAGAAGACGCTCTGAGAAAGTTGGAGGTAGAAGAGTTCCCGAAAGAATCCTACAAAAGTTCAATGACACCATTGACAGTGTAGCCATCCATGAAGTGAAGATGATAGGTGGAAAAATCACTTGGATGAATAAACAGAAGGCTAACAGAATCGCAGCTCAGTTAGATAGGGTGCTAGTCAATGATAAATGGCTAGAACTCTTCCCCCAACAGGTGGTCAAGTTGGAGAGCTACCCTTTCAGTGACCACGCATGCATGAGAATAGAGTTGAAGGAGGCGGAAATTCTCAAGAGACCATTTAGGTTCCTTAACTACTGGTGTGAGTGGCATGGATTTAATGAAGCTGTGGAAAAGGGTTGGAACATAGATTTTGTTGGCAATATGATGTATGTTTTCCAGAAGAAATTAAAGAATATGAAGCTAGTGCTGAAGAAATGGGTGAGGGAGACCACTAATCTTCCAAACCTGATTAGAGAGGCTAAGGAGAAATATGCTAAGGCTGCTCTTAATGCAAGGGAGAATCCATTAAACAATAATGCCATTTTGGAGGAATCGATGGCTTAGGATAGATTGGTGAAACTTGAAAAAGCCCAAGAAGTCCACGCCTGGTAGATTAGTAGACTAAAATGGATCAAGGAAGGTGATAGAAATACCAAAACCTATCAATCGGCTATAAAAAGGAGAGAAATGATAGCGGCCATCCACGAAATCACTGACAATAATGGTGTTATCAAAAGGGGTAGAAAGGATATTTCTGACATGATTGTGGAGTTCTTCCAAGGACTCTACAATCAACCTTTGTCTTATGAATGCAGGTGGGACCACATATTACCCGAAAGAAGAGTGACAAACCAAATGAATAATTTGTTGCTCAAATATAGAAATGAAGAAGAGATAAAGAAAGATACCTTTTCCATTCATCCTTCCAAGGCTCCCGAACCGGATGGGTTCAACAGTAGATTTTATCAATGTAAACGGGATCTGATAAAGAACGATCTTTGTAAGGCTATCAAGTGGTTTCTCAAAGGTGGCAATATGGTTAGGGAGGTGAATCACTCATTCATCAAATTGGTTCCAAAGGTAAAAAAATCCTAGCACTTTGAAAGAATATAGACCCACAACCTATTGCTCCGTTTTCTATAAGATCGTGTCAAAAATTATAGCCGGAAGACTGAAACTCATCTTATCCGACATTATATCCAAAGAACAGAATGCCTTCATCCAAGGTAGGAACATAGCCGACTGTGCTCTTCTGGCCGCTAAATTCCTAAATGATTTCGGTATCAACAAAGCTACTGCTAAGTCATGTATCAAGCTGGATATTACTAAAGCTTATGACTTCATCAGATGGGATTCTATCTGGAAGATTATGATAAGCTTGGGCTTTGATGAGATCTGGATAAAGATAATCCAACAATGTGTGCAAACAACCTCGTTCTCCATTCTGGTCAATGGTGCTCCTACTGGTCTTTTCACTGCTTCTAATGGCATCCGTCAAGGTGATCCACTATCACCTCTGATTTTCTCGGTGGAGATGGAGGGGTTGTCCTGTGCTATCCAGAAGGTCGAGAGAGAAGAAGATCAAAGTGTTCAAGGTCAAGAATGTTGAGGTGATGTCCCACCTTATTTTTTCCGATGACATATTGATTTTCTCCACTGGACATGCTAAGAGACTCCATGAATACAAAAAGGTGCTTATTCGATTTGGCAAGCTCACTGGGTTATACATTAGTGAGATCAAATCGAGAATTTATAACTCTAAATCCTGCGATCATAGAAGAGGCAGGCTTAAAGCTGCTTTTGGAGTGAAGTCTGGGCGCTTGCCCACAAGATACTTGGGTATTCCGCTGACTTGTGGAAAAGGACATAGTAAAGATTTCGGTATGTGCATAGACAAATTTAGAGAAAAAGTTAATAATTGGAGTGGTCTACACATTTCTCTTGCTGGACGGCTTGTTCTTATCAGATCTGTTCTGCAAAGCACTATTAGATTCTGGGCTTGCCTTAGTGAAATCCCTGGACCTTGTTTGGATAAGATGAGAGCCATCACTGCTTCTTTTCTTTGGGGTGGTAAAGCACACGGAATTTCTTGGTCGGAAATTGCCAAAACTTTTAAAGAAGGCGGGATGTAGCTCATGGATCCTGATGATATCATGGAGGAAAGAAGATAGAAAAGAATTCAGAAATTCATCACTGAACCTAACACCATCTGGGTCAGATGGATGCGAGTTAGATATGATAACCATATCAGGATGGCAGCAAATGGTAACCCTTCACAAGTTTGGAGGGGAATGTGCAGGTCCTATGACAACATTGCTAGCAGATTTCAAGTTGATATTCAAGGTATTGGGGTGTTGCTAGACCCAACAACTCAGATCAACTTGATCCCTAGACCTGAGGTCAACTGGTGGAAGATTGTTTGGGGCAAGTTCTACTATCCTAAATGGAGCACATTAACTTACAGAATTATCAAGAATCACATCCCTACCAATGATAGACTGTTGAGTTGGGGGCTGATGGTGGATAGAGTATGTACACTTTGCTTGAAGGAAGATGAGTCTGCCGAGCATCTCTTCTTCAAATGTAGCTATACTATTCTACTTTGGAGAATAGCTTGCATTAGGAATGGATGGGGCGCATATCTGCCTTGTGATATGGTGGATATTCTGCTTTGGTGCCAAAGTAAGTTTGCGGATCCTTGGGCGCTCTCGCTTTGTGGCATAGTGTTAGGAAGCATTTTGTTTGGGATATGGAAGGAAAGGAATACCAAAATGCATGGAGGCTCACCTAAAGATTTTTTGATTCTGATGAAGGAGATCAGTAGGGACTTTAGAGCAGTGTGCGTAACCAGAAAACAACTTGTTGTACGAATGGGTTGCAATGCTAGAAAATGTTGGGGTTTTGTTGATACATCCCATAATTTTCTATTTTAGTTTAGCTCTTACTCATACAACATGTTTTGTATAACCTGGTATGACGATGCTCAACCGAGTGTGGCTACCATGTAAAGTGTAGCCAAGTTTTTTGGCAATACTATTTTTTTACCTATTCCAAATAAAAAAGATAAGGACCACCCAAATAGGTATTAAGAGAAAAGGAATTGAAATCATATGATAATAAAAGAATACTTGCAATTAATAAAACATAAAGATTGTTCCACACAAGCACATGTAAAGAATTAGGGCACATACCCCATTTCATCAACATAGCCCTAGAACAATATAAACACAATGGTGGCCAAGTCTCATAAACTTGAAACCTGATGGAGAAGTGAATACTTCCAATCTCCCAAATATATAAAACATGGGCCAAGAATCACACATCTTGCCCTGGGTATGAGGTTCCTTTCCATCCCAAAAGAGCACAAAATATCACATATGCTCGGCAGGTTATAACATATCTACCATAAAACCAATGCAATTACACTACTCTAGTGCTACTGAATCACATAGCGTGTTAAATGTAGAGGCAAGTAGAAAGTATAGTCAGAATATATAAACTAGTCACCACATAAGTGACCAACATATACATCCACCGTATAAGTGGGCAAAAGACATCACATGTCATCTTTTAGAGTTCCATCATGAACAAAGCATAAGATAAGATTTCAAAAGAATATCCATGATTAAATGATCAATATCAAATAAGGTAGTTCACATGAACCATGGTTTTCAAAAGAAATACATTGTGTATAGGCTAATGTCCATAGGACAAAGAGGCTGAATAAGCATAGGTGAATTGCTCAACATAGAAGAATATGAGATACATCATACCTCAACTTTAGAGTCTAAATAGTACAAGTCAGTCCTAGATCCAAGCCTAGGCCTACAAAGAACCTCTAGGGAAGGTGGATAGGTCTAATAAGTAAGGTTCCCAAGCTTAGAGAGGCTGGTTTCTCCAACAAATCTCCTCTCTCAATCAAGAAGCACCTTCTCCACTTTAGAGTTGAAAAACCCTAACAAAAGAACATGGAGATGGGGTGTTTAAGGGCTCTAGGTGGGGTTTCACCATGGAAGACTAGGTTTCCGACCTGGAGGAAGGTGTAAGTAAGACTAACAACATGAAAATAGTGAATTATAGGAGGATACTTACTAGTTTTGGTCAAAATAACCAAGGAGGAGCTTAAGAAATCCTAAATAGAGAAATTTGGAACCCTATGAGCCTTCTTCACCAAGGTTGGCACCTCCTTTTTCCTTGGGTCAGCACCTTCATGGAAAAATAGAGTAGGAATGATTCTCTAAGATAGAGGAAATAAAGGAGAGAAAGAGTTTTCGAATTGGGAGTTGGGAAGGGGTAGGCATGGCTTTATAAAGAAAGAGGTCAAGTATGAGGTATCCATGAGAATTTCCATGTGTCATGTATAAGGGTGTCCATGGACATGCAAGCCATTATGGGTAAGGAAGAAGTCAAGCATGAGGTGTAAAGTTACTTTCCATGTGTCCAATGCTAAGTGTGCCTATGGACATGCAAACCTCTATGGATAAGGAAGAAGTCAAGCATGAGGTGTCCATGGAGCTTTCCATGTGTCCTTAGCCTAGGCATTTCATGGCCATGCAAGAGGACAGCTCATAGAGACTTCTTGAATATCAAATTTCACTTTATGGACACTTATAGGACATACCAACCGACATCCAATCAAAAAATAACCCCATTGGTTTATAACTTCTAAAGATAAACTCATTTATAAAGAGAGTAATCCCTAAAATGCCCTTGGAAAGAAACACCTTCAAACCAAGGTGCAACTAGGCACCCTATGGTTAAAGAACTCAAGAATGGTAAGGGAATATATAAGGATTATAATGCATGTGACAATTTGCAAAGAAAACCTCCCAATTGGGTAAATTGCAGAAAAGTCCAAAATGTACCTAAAATTGCATAACTTGCACAAACAACATCCAAATTGGACCAAACTTCATCCACAAGTTATATTTGATGTGTTGAATATGAATTTGAAATTATTTACATATTTTTAAGTTATATAATCGCATTATTCATTACTTATGCCTTTTACTAATATTCTCTCTCCTAAACGTATCCTAATATTTCAAGGTTGTCCAAATTAGATGAAATTTGACATGTATGCTAATTTTGATATGTATATTTCGAATTTGAATTTTTTTTCCAATTTTGAGACTTATTTTTATGATATATGTCATATGGCCCATTAACGACCTATTATCTAAATTATTCATCCAATTAAGTTCTTTATCTTCATATTACCACCAAAATGAGTTATGTGGCATATTTTATGTATCCATTATAAACCTAAGATTAATCTTTGAACATTAGGCTACATTAAGGTGATGTATACATGCATTATCTCATTGGGGTTATACTAAACATCTATTTAGGTCTAACCTTCAACCTTGTTTGGCTAAGTCCAAAATGTCAACTTCCGGGGTAGGGTCTGATATCTAGTATGTTAAACTTCATGTCTTCAAGCTTCTTCTTCTTCAACAGAAGATTATTGGATTGTTGATTCTGGTGCCATGGCTGATGAGTGCATATTCATTCCAATTTTAGCTACATTATTAGTCTAATTTAGCTTAGTTTTCCTCAATAACAACTTTATTTTGATCTACTTACGTTCTTATGCTAATTTGAAGGAATTTAATACTTTTCTTAACTCTCTTTGCTCATTCTGAGCACTTCTAGAAGGCAGATTGATACACAATTTTTGTGTCTAAGGAACAAATCAACCATTCAATTGACATAACAATCGATCTTCAAAATCATTATTTATCAAAGCCATTGACTCAAGGTTGATAGCCTTGTCGACCTCCCTGCTCGACACACTAAATGCTCGATAGATTCATAGACCTCCTTGGTCGATATACAAGCACTCAACATCATTATTGGCCCTCAACCGATAAGAAATCATACCATCGGTCGATAGTGTTGTCGACACTCTTATCAACAACCATAACTGCCTGACAGCCTTATCAACTCTCTAGGTCGATAGTCCCATTGACCTCCAAGATCGACAAACTGATGACCATAAGTCTAAAAGTTATCAACCGATAGACCCATCGATTGACAACCAATGGTTGACACTGATGGAAAGAGGTCAACAACCTCGACCCTTAAATAGGCCCCCAGTGCAGCCACATAAATCATTTTAAAATTTTGGAGACAAAAATGTCGAAAGGCTTCCGCTGAGATCAGAGCAAATATGAAATATATCGACCAAGCTAGTTCTATCGACCTATCTTGGTGACATCTACCGAACTCCAGCATAGATCCACAAATCTCTTTCATCTACAACTCCAAGTCGTCGACCTCCCTTCTTGGGCATTCAAATTTTTCTTCGAGTTGTTGTCCTCCACCTACTTCTGCTTCTAGTCAGGGTTAATACCTGAGGGAGAAAGAAGGAAAGAAGTCATCCATCACATACTCTGTCAATCCTCTTCTGTTTCCGTCATGACCGTGATGGTTTCCTCCTCCTCTTCTAGTGATATTAATCTCTCGATGTCAAGGGAGTAGTCTTTTCAGTGGGGTGTGAGGACTAGCCCCACTACCCATTTCATGGAATTTCTTCCAACTCTTATATGAACTCATTTAATCCATAGCTAATCATTTATTGCATGTCTTGTAGATTGATCACCCTCTTTACGTGATTTATTATAATTTTTTACCGCGAGAACTTCAACATTTAAGATTTGAATACTAATAGCTTTGGTTGACACCCTGACAAGAACTTCTGACGAAAAGTCTTCAGCGTAGTGGATAGAAGATTTGTAAGTAATGAGACACCGAGCTTACAAGGATATCTACTAATGTGAGTTTCTGATGTTGGAAGGGGAAACTTGCATAACTTGAATTATATCTTCATACATGTTTGGATTTGAATGATTGCATTTATTCGAGTAGTGGAGGTGAGACCCAGTTCCACCCTAGTGTTTCCAACCATGGATAACTGGAACCTAAATCTAGCTCTTTCTATTCTTGCACAACTTAAATTAAACAAACCAATCTCAACTTTTGTGATAAATAATAGTTCTTGCTAAGTTGCTTCAGTTAGATAATTGTTAAAAATGTTATCCCTTGGGATTCGATCCTCAACTATACTATGATAAAATCCATCCACTTACGAGTGGCATTATTGCACTTTGGTTTTAGTAAACTCTAGAAATTTCTTTCCCATTAAATTTGTAGTGCGATAATAATCCATATCAGTGGCCCATAGGACTCGTAATAAAAATCTTTTTACCCATCTAAAAAAATCTACATATCATCATCTGGTGTGTTTGGCAGATGGATCTACTTCTCTGGTCACTGGAGTAGGGGATGTTAACAACGATCTCCTTAACTCTATCCTATTTGTGCCCATATTTCCTTTAAACTTGATGTCTGTTAGTAAAATTACCAAATCTTTAAACTACAATACCTTATTCCCTTACATTGTCTCCATGTAGGATCTCAGGACAAAGAAGACCATTGGTGGGGGATATGAAGGTGGAGATGGTTTTTACTATCTAAAGACCTCATCAAATTTTCCTGCTACTACTCTTATGGCTCACTCTACATCTTTGTATCAATGGAACGTGTGGCTTGATCACCCTTCATCCAATAACTTGAAATCCTTATTTCCTAGCTTGTCTTTTGAAAAATTTACATGTGAATCTTGTCAACTTGGAAAACATCACCACTCTGTGTATTCTACTTGTTGTGAAAATAGGATTCCTAATTTTTTTTATTTAATTCATTCCAATATCTAGGGACTCTTCCATATTGATAATTGTACTGGTGTGTGATATTTTGTATCTTTTATTGATGATTAGTCTCATGCCACTTGTGTATATCTTTTAAAAGATCGCTCTAAAATTTTAGGTGTTTTCTCAAATCTCTTGAATGAACTCAATTTTCTGCTACTCCAAAATTTATCCACACTTATAATTCTTTTGAGTACGTGCAACATAATTTTCAGACCATTTGTATCTCTAAATGAATTGTCCATCAAACCTCATGCACATATAGTCCACAACAAAATGGTGTTGCTGAAAGGAAAAATAGACACCTTCTTGATGTTGCTCGAACTCTCCTCATTGAAATGAAGGTTCCCAAATCCTATTTGCCTGATACCATTCTGTTAGCCAACTACCTCATCAACCTCATGCCTTTGTCCATCCTACAAAATAAAATTCCATATCAACTTCTCTACCCACATGAGCCTATTTTTGCCCTATGACCAAAAGTTTATGTCTTCCTTTGTTCTATTCACAATCAATAACCTTTTCTCGATAAATTGTCTCCCTGAGGTGTTCGTTGTTATTTTATTGGATACTCTAGAACACAAAAGGGGTACATGTATTTTGATCGTATTGTACATCGATTGTATGTTAGTAGGGATGTAACATTTTTCGAAGATACTTCATTCTTTTCTGAACCAAGTCAAGATGTATCTTCTCCTAATGTACCACTCCCTAATGTACCACTTCCTAATGTACCTCTTTCTACCATCCAATCCATCAATGAGTCTTCCACCCTTGTTTTGAAGGTATATGAGTGGCAGAGCAAAAGACCTCTACCTGAAGAATCCCCTATTATGACCTCTTTAGAGATTGATGATCCGCCACTAGTTCATGGTGATTCTTTGGATTCTAGGCAAGTTTTTGATTTGGACATGCCTATAGCCTTATGGAAAGGATGTTGATCTGGGGAAAAATATTGCATTTCTAAACATGTTTCTACAGATCATATAAATGCCTCCATGGCTAAATTTATTGTAGCAATGTATAGTATATTTGTTCCAAAAAATGTTCAGAAAGCACTTCTCCATCCTGTATAAAACATATCCCTATTTCAATCACCACATGATGGATCTTAGGGCATAGAACCAACAGTCCCCCATTAACACTAGAGTAAATCAATCAAGAATAAAAATCCAAGTGATCTAACATGTCCATAATGATTATGTAGTGAAAGTTCTTTTGTCAAGGGATCAACAACAATGATTTGAGTTGGTACTCTACCAATCTTTAAATCTCTTTGTTGTATGATCTCTCATATGAGATTATAAATCTGTAGTATCTTCTTGGAACACTAATGTGATATGGGTTCCTTATCATGTGCAATGGTCCATTGTTATCATAGTAAAAATCTATTGCATATTAAGAAGTTAGAACCATCCCACGTTCAGTAATGAACTTCTTAATCCATACTACATCCTTTTCTACACTATATGTGGAAATATATTTAAATTCTATTGTAGAATCAACCTCCAACTTAAAACACTACCATTTAGTCAAAACACAAATCCCAATTGCAATCATTAATCACACTTTCCAATTTGAAAACCTTCACTAGTGGAACCCTCTATTACTAACTCATGTTCACATACATATATCAAGAATCAATCCTTTGTTCTTATCAAGTACTTTGGGATATTCTTCACAACAATCCAGTGACCTTATTGCGGATGGATATGGAATCTTACTCATACATTTCTATGCTAAAGAGATGGGACATTGTGATTTAGAGAAACTTATTTCATGATACAAAGGGTATTTTTCTCTTAGAATCTGACACACTAAACTTTTTTAGCACTTTGCCAATGTATGTATTATGTCTTATCTCTCTAGATCCTGATTCCTAGAATATTGAATGCTTTTCCTATTTCCATCTTGAAGAAGGTATTTCACAACCAAGTATTAATCAATTGTAAAATAAGTTTGTCATTTCTTGCAAATAATATTCTATCCACATTTAGTATGAAATATACAATTATTCTCCTACTAACCTTCTTATAAACACAAGGTTCATCTTCATTTTTGATAAATGCAATCTTCTTTACTATTTCATCAAACAAGGATTCCAACTTATAGATTTCATTAGCTTCATTTGGAGGGCTAAACCCTTTGGGTTGTATCATGTATACATCCTTAAGAATATCCTCAATATGGAAAGCATATCTAATGTCCATTTCAAATGGTGATTTTTTTTATCATCGTCAACAATTGAACTGGTTTGAAACCTTTTAGAATCAATCATCTTTTATAGGTTGGTACATTACCATCCATGTCAGTCTTCTTTTTCAAGACCTGTTTTTTCCCTATAATTGTACTCCTTCAGTTCATCTACCAAAGTCCATAGTTGGTTGACGTACATGGATCCCATCTCGGATCTGATGGCCTCAGATCATTTACTAGAAGTTGGTCCATCAATATCCTCATTGTATGTTGTTTTATCATCATCATTCTTGACCAACAAATTGTCTGGTTGAGTCACAAGAAATTTGAATCTCTCTGGCTCTAGACATTTGCTACCAAATGTTCAAGGTTGTTGTTATACATGAGGAATTTTAGACTTCACATCATCTTATGATAGACTCAACATTTCCTTGTTAGCCTCAAGCTTCTTTTAGATCTATTTTCCTTCCATCTTTTCATTTGTAAATGAAATATTTTTCAACGAATACAACAATGCTAGTGACAAACACATTATTTTTAGATGGAACATAGAAGTATAACCCTTATTTTCCCTTGGGGCATCCAACACAAGAAACATTTATCTGATTCAGGTCTAATTATTTTAGATTACTATCTCTTGGCATAATCTTTGCATCCTAAACTAATTATAAAGGACATCGAGACATTTCCCCTTCCATATTTTGCATGGTGTCGTATGAAATGATTTTGAGGGAATGCAATTAAATATAAACATTGTGGTTTCAAGAGCATATTCCCATAATAAAGTCAGAAGATTAGCTAAGTTAATCATTGATCATACCATATCCAACAACATGTGATTCCTTCTTTTCTGATGCACTACTATCTTGTAGTGTTCTAGCTGGATTCAACTGGGATACAATACCACTGCCTCTCAATAGGGCCTCAGACTCATGCATTCTCCACCACATAGATTGTAGTCCTATAATATTATTCACAAGTTGGATCTATACTTCATTATGAATTCTTTGAATGTATTAAGGGATTCTAATTTGTGTTTCATAATATGTACATATTCAAGTCTACTAAAGTCATTAGTAAATATGGCGAAGTACTTATACCCACCTCTACCACTTATGCTAAAAGGTCCAAATACATTAATATGTATGCCCTGTAATTGTTTCCCAACAGATAAGATTAACATGTCTCTATTTATTCAAAATTAATAGAGTCTGGATAACGATACTTATTGAGTTTATATATGCATTTGTTATTGTTTTCTCTAGACAACAATGCCAAATATATGTTTTGTTTGAGAAATTGAATTTCAACTTCTTGGTATTCATATGATATACACATAATGCAAGATCAAAAAAATAAATACCATAGGACATTGGGAAACATTCTTAGAGTATCTCATATCTCATATCTCAACTCAAAGAGATGATTATTCTTTAATAGAATCTAAGAACCACTATTTTCCAAATAAGATACAAAATAATGTGTCTACATATGGCATGCACATAATATCACTCTCTAAGTCCGTTACAAGCCCACTGGACTGAGATAAAATAGGTGCCTACATATGTAAAGACAATTCTTTCTCAATTGGCAACTCCTAGATCCACCTCTCCCTTCATTGGAGGTTTTTGTAAGAACTTGTTACACTAAAGGAGATTACTCAAAACATAAAACACAATCGATCACCAATTAACCACATACCCCAAAAATATGGTGAAATTAAAACTGATTTCAACATCAACATCCGCTCATAAACATTTGCATAAGAGCTCAATATCTTTCTTGTATCCATACTATGACAAGAATTTGATACAAATTGTTGTATCACCTTAGCAATATCATATATACACAGGAGAACAATATTTTTATATGCCACACAAATAAGCATTAACATTCTAACAAAATTCTGATTCGTTTGAAACACCATATACAAACTTTTCCTGCCCAGACCTAAGAGTACATGGATGACTCTAGGACATACTAGACATCTAATCAACTTTCTCAAAGATTCATTACTAGCTCCTCTTTGCTGCCACATGTTTGTTTTTGTCACTTCAAATTACCTAAAAAGATGTGGTGAACCACAAGGGTGAGACCCATGTCCCAGTAAGAGATAAAACCTCCAAAAATGTTTATTGATTTCAACATTTTTAGGTAATGAGATAGTTTAAGAAATTTAATCATATATAACAAATAATCTCAACACCATTGATGATTAACAAGATACATAAAGGAGAAGATAAAAACTATCTTCATTAGCCAGACTATTCTCATATCCCTATTAACAGTATAGGGAGCCTAGAAGCATGAGCATCTCTAACATCATGAATAAGTCTAGTATCATAAGCATAGCTAACAACATAAACATGTCTATCAAGTTGAATATATCAACATCATAAGTAGAGATGACTATATAAGCATAACTATCTGCATAAGCATGATTAGTATTATACACATCTCCAGTTACAAAGTCATAGCAAGCAATATATGCATATCTAACAACATGTGATAACGAATGTCATAATCATAACCAACAGTAATAATATATCTATCAACTTAAACGTGATTATTATATTTACACATTTTTAGCATGAGCATATCCACAACATAAGAATATATACTATCTTCTAATGCATTAAACATCATCTCTATGTATAGAGAACAATAAGGGTTATCATCCAATATGAAGTGTCATGCATAACCCTAAATAGATTTTCTATATGGTTGTATTACATCTTTTATTATGCCCTGTGGAATTTGATTCGTACCACCCAAAGTACAACCAACCCCTATGAAGGGCTATTCAGTTCTGTACAAGATCAAGGAGTGTTGGTATCCTAAGATCTCTTCCCCTTGGTCAGTACAAGTAAAAAGGCAGTGACATATCCATCAAAGCTGCCATTACAATGACATATAGTCAAGCTGCTAACCACTAGTCTGCCCTTGGTACAGGTCACAACACTAGAAACTAGGGTATACAAAACCCTCGAAGTTGAGGTACAACCACAGTTGTCCTCAATCACATCAAATGCCTGAGGCATGATCATAGCCATCCTCCATAACCTGCATTATGGATGATAATGATATATCCTCAACTTGCCACCCACACATACTCAACAATATGCACTGTGAGTTTCCCTTAGGAATACTCATTTCACCATCCAATAAGTTCTGACACTGAAGATGGCTCTAGGACACACGACACTACATGATTAGAGTTGCACTTGATTAGTTATGCCAATTGGGTGAATTAAGGTTGCATCAAACAAGTGGACATACAAACCCTAATTCACTTCTAGCAAACATATAAATATCACAAATTCAAAAGATATAAAACATGTGAAACATAATTTCTCATCTCATCATCAGATGGTACTATTTACTTTCCATTCATGAGACTACACTAGTCATCATACTATCACAAGATATAAATCCTTTTCACAATATCACAGGGTATCAACCCTTATCAATACAATAGGATTACACCTCATTCAAGGCTCAACCATGCCCAAAGTTCATTAAGACCATCATACTATTCTCTACAAGATCATCATTATCTTTCCATGCCTTATAACAAGGCTCAACAATATCACTTACATATAAAACACCGAATCAACACAATATTGCATTAGTGAGCTAGGAGATATTCATAAACAATCATAACTGGGTTATATTAACATTAAGAACATTCTTTTATTACATTAACATGTAGGGAATCTAGATATGATTAATCCTCATCATATTCATAATGCACAAGTTTAGCATAAGAAATTATGAACCATGTGGCTATGATAACCACCAATTAACATATTAAGGTTATGATCATATTAAGGTGGTTATTTCACCATCATTCCATCATATAAGAATGTTAAACATGAATACTCATCTTTATCTATTAGCTTTAGTGTTAGGTTCAACAAGATAAATTATATTAATGTACTAATCAACACTTATACCCAAACCCTAACTCACGACATCCCCATTGGAACATTGATGCATAAGGTGAAGTATCACCATCACATTCCATACTATTCTCAAGTATGAATCCACACATAAATCAAGGTGTAACCATCGGGTTATATCATACTAAGGTTTCAACAATAATAAGAGAGTACTCCATGATTCTATTAATCATTCAAGGACAATTCATACCCGATTACCATCACTAGTATAGAAATGATGTATAACATCACATTTGATGTTGTCAGTTGGTGCACAAAAACCGATGCCATTAGCCTAAGATGTCGGCTTATAAAGACAAATGACACCTATATGTGAAGATCAGATGATTTACGAAAGACACGAGTATCACTTTTTCTTAACATTGATTTTTAATAAAAAAACTGATGTCCAAAATCACCCGCGAGATACAATTTTTCAGCGAAAAAATTTTCCTCCAAAAAATTTAAATTCGGTGTTGGTTGTGTTAAATCAAACGACACATGTTCTGCGCCAAGCCCCACGAAAGTTTTTATCCCCTAATTTGTCATCGGTTTTTTTTAAAGAACTGATGACTAAGTATCCTACGTGAGGCAAAATTCATTCCCTTATTTATCGTCAGTTTTGGAGGAATAACCGACGCAGATGTGTTAACTTAGTAGCACCTGCGCGAGCTAGACTCTTCCCCTTCATTGTTTAGTTCCTAATCTTCTCCAACCTAGCTAGGTGTAGTGATTTTTCTGCCGCCTCCCCTTCTGTGCATACCGCCTCCGCACACCGTGATGATGAGGTTGAAGGTGCTCGCCACCTCCGCATGCCGCCATGACGAGCTTGAAGTTTCATGTTGCCTCCGCGCGCCGATGCTAGCTACTCACGTCGGAGCTGCAACTGCTATCTAGTCTCCGGCCACCACCACCTGCTCCCATCGCCTCCACCATCTACTCCAGGAGGAGTGAGGAGCCTTCCTCTAGCCACCTTCATCTGCTCCAGTCACCGCCACTGACCACCGCCTGCACCTCCTCTGCTTCACCTCCAACACCGGCCACCTCCACCCCCAGGCACCACCACCACATCCTGATCGATCCACCAGTGTGGTGAGTAGTTTAATCAGTACTAGATTTGAACTTAGGATTAATAATGCCACTGTATAGTTGATTACGCTTGATTAGGGTTAATGATGCATTAATGAACTTAATTAATTAGATTTGCACTTAGTTTCTCTTAGATTGTGTAGTTGATTAATATTGAATTAGGGTTTAATAATGAATGAATAAACACAAAATGGAAGAATGAATTCAATTCATTGATGATGATGATGATGATGATGATGATGATGATGATGATGATGATGATGATGATGATGATGATGATGATGATGAGATCATCATCGTCAATCATCATCATCATCATCAATCATCATCAACATCATCATCATCATATCATCATCATCATCATCATCATCATCATCATCATCATCATCATCATCATCATCATCATCATCATCATCATCATCATCATCATCATCATCATCATCATCATCATCATCATCATCATCATCATCATCATCATCATCATCATCATCATCATCATCATCATCATCATCATCATCATCATCATCATCATCATCATCATCATCATCATCATCATCATCATCATCATCATCATCGTCATCATCAATCATCATCATCATCGTCCTCATCCACATGCTCATCCTCATCCTCATCATCATCCCTCATCATCATTATCATCATCATCCTCATTCTCATCATCATCCCTCATCATCATTATCATCATCAATTATTCATAATCATCATCATCCTCATGTGATGATGATGATGAGGATAATGAGGATAATGATGAGCAGAATGATGATGATAATGACGAAGATAATGAGGATAATGATGATGATGATGATGATCATGATCATGATGATGATGATGATGATATGAGGATAATGATGAGGATAATATTCATGAGGATGATGATGAGGAGAATGATGATGATAATGATAAGGATAATGAGGATAATAATGATGATGATGATGATGATGATGATGATGATGATGATGATGATGATGATGATGATGATGATGATTGAGGATGATGATGATGACGAGGAGGATCATCATCCTCATCCATTATCATCATCAATCATCATCATCATCATCATCATCCTCATCATCATCCCTCATCATCATCCTCAATCATCATCATCATCCTCATGTGACGACGACGACGATGATGATGATGAGGATAATGATAAGGATGATGATGAGGATAATGATGAGGATAATGAGGATGATGAGTTCTCTTTCTCATCCTCCTCCTCATCATCATAGTCATCATCATTATCATCCTCATCATCATAATCATTATCCATCATCATCATCATCATCATCATCATTATCATCATCATCAATTATTTCTCCGTCATGAATATGAAATAACCAATGTTGTTGTCTGTTGTTAGTACTTACATTTATATTACTTTTTGTCAAAATTTTACATTATTGTAGGCATAATGGCTTAGGCCTCTACCCTAATGTTACTATTCCCTATTGAAGAATAGTTGGACATCATTCTAGACGACCGTTCATTAGTACAACTCACTATACCTAAACATTGGCATTATCTAAATGGAAGATGCTACACGGCTGGTGAAGTGACCCTAAATTTTAGAACTTGAACATCTGTTATCGAGGTTAATTATGATGTGGATGGAAATCTTGTATCCACATCCTGTTGGTGTGAGTGGGTTAGGAAGATGCTATTGGGCTGTAGTGACAAGATGTTTCTTCATCCGGTTGGCCATAATACCATCAAGGTTTGGATAACCAACATAAAAAACGAGATTCCCAATCATCTGGTCTGATTTGAGTACTTGACAAGGGATAACACATATTTAGACTCATTCAATGAGGCGAGCACACCCAATTTCCCTTCTATTCCTACTATTGGTACCGTCCATTTTGCTATCACCATCAATTCATATTCATCTAACAATGAAGAGCTCCGCGACACAGCAACGTCAACAAAGTAGGTCCAAGCAAAAAAATTACTTTCCCATTTTATGCCCAAGTTTAGGGGTGTACATCAAACCCCTTGTTTAGTTACTGTCATGTTATTTCTAAACTTTGTTGTCATAATTAGTATTTTGATAACATGTTCAACTTTGAAAGACTATAATGTCTAAATGATTTTTTTTGAATTGCCTTATCTATATGTGTTTGTGAAGATGGAATGAATGAATGTTTCCGTGTGTGAATATTGAAAGAGATGAAATGAATTAATGGAACTGCAAGTTGCTAAATGTGTGTGAATATGAAATGGAACTATAGGTTTCTACATGTGCATGTGATGAGTCATATTTCAAATTAAATGTGCTTATACATGTGTGTGAATCACATGATCCATATATAATTATATATGATTGTAGATCTTGTTAATATATGCAGGTTTGCTGCCTGTTGTTGGCTGAAATCAAAGCATGTTGTAAACCTACAATTCAAAACTGAACTGCAGGTTTTGCATCCTGCTGACCAGCTGGATGGTAGGCCTGGGATCTGATAAGAAAAAAAAACAAAACATCGGCGTCGGTTAAAGCCAACAACTGATAACAAATGCTTAATTGTGTCAGTTGTTTACTAGAAACCGACGCTTATGGTCCGACTACTGGCACTTTGTAATCAAGAACGACTTTTTGTCATTAGTTATGTAATCGACACTGAAGGTGTCTATTTTTAGTGTTACTCACTTGGGTTTTTCTTCAAAACCAATGAAAAAAGTCTTAACTGATGCTAAAGGTGTTATCTGTACTAGTGCATCATTTAGTTATATTAAAGCTAGGTATAAAAAGCTATACCTCATTAGGGTTACCCATTAATTCATTATGGTGATTATCAATCATAATCATATGAGGGTAAGGGTAAGACTACAATTTTAAGCCATTGAACCATCAAAATTCTCATCACTAGAATCATAACATTACACTATAGGCTTCACCCAAAACAATGAGAATATTAAGGCATTGACTTCTAACCATTAAATGTTGAAAATGTAAAGACATTGGTTGTTTACATAAGTAAACATATTGGACAAACTACCTATGAAGTCATCGAGTTGTTCTCTAGAAAGAGTCACCATATAACCCTAGACATCCCTTGATTAATAACATAAAAAGTTCCATTGAGAGAAGGGTAAGACCCACAAGTGATTGTTTATTTTAAACAAGTCATCAATAAATGAGCTTCTTAAGTTGATCTAATAAAGGAAATCATCTAAATAACTTTATTAGGACCAACATATTACATTAGTCATCATTCCAATTTATTGGATGAAGAATCATTAGATCTTAACCATTGGGTCAAGTTCATATATTAAAACCATCCATTGGAGTGTAGGGCCAACCGTTGCATCAAATGACCCAAGAAACCATTGGTTTAAGGCTTAATTGATGCTACAACTAAATGATGAAATCACCATAGGTTGTGGAGACCTGATCCACCATCAACAGTAACCATTGAGTCACAATAGGTTTTTAGATCAACACTATATTCATTAATCATCATCGGATATCAAGCTAATGTCACCCTTGATTAATTGCATCATTAGGGTATTTAGTTATTAATCACTAAGCTTATAATTAGGCCAACACCTGACCTAACGGGTGAACATCAGTTGACACCCTTAGTCACCACCATCAGTTGTCATGAAGACAACACCATAGGGTTGTTACAATGGTACCACCATAGGGTCATGAATTTATAGAAGAAATCAACTTAAAACCCTAAAATTGACCATTGGTTGATAGGTGTTTAGCACCATCGGTTGTCAAACCAACCTTATCCAAGTCATATTATATCTTAGGAAAAACGTACAAATGAATACAAGTTCATCTAGAACTGAAATCAGAACATGGAACTTTATAAAAATTGAAATCCAAGTCAATCATAGCCTTTTAGTACATGGATCATCATTTTCAAGCAAGAACATGAGATAGCAAGCTTATGGTAAGAAATAAACATGGAACAAGTTATAAAACTTGCCTCTAATTAGAAGATAAAATCCCAAACAGAAGAAAACCCAAGCAGGTAGGGTAGAAAATCCAAGAATAAGCTGTGAACTCATCCATCTACCACCTTTCTTCATCAAATGAGCAAACCCTAAGCATAAGGAGCAAGAAAGGTAGGGCTTTAGAGATTTAGAGCAATTTCTACCATAGAACAGCAAGATTCTGACCTGGAGAAAGGTAGGAGGAAGGATAACAAAGAAACAAATGGAGGAAATAAGGGGATTCTTACTCTTTTAGTTCAAGATCACTAGAAGGAAGCTTTTTAAACCCTAAAAGAGAGCAAAACAAAACCCTAGGAGCTTCCACCAAGAAATTCACCTTCTCCTTCTACCTTGGACAGTTACTCCACAGATAAATAGACAGGCAACGAGGTTCTTAGAAGGAGGGAAGTGGTGGAAATAAAACTTTCATGTGGGAGCTCAAAAATAGATATATAAAGCTCTAGGATAAGGGAGAGAAGACGCATGAGGTGTCTAAAAATCTCTCCATGCATCCATGGCCTTAAAATATTAAGGATGTACAAGAAGACACATAAGAAGCTCCCCCACCATCCATAGAAACCTACTTATATCTCCTTTGTCGTTTTTCCAAGCCAATCAAATAAATCATTGGTTGATAGCTCCTAAAGGTAGTTCATCCATAAAGGGGTAAACTCTAGGATACCCTTAAGGAAAATACTTCCAAACCAAGGTTCAACTAGGCTCCCCATGGCTCAAAAAGATTAAGAATGATGAAAGAACATCCAAAGAACATAATTCAAGTGATAAATTGCAAGGAAAACCTCTCAATTGGGTAAATTGTAGAAAAGTCCAAAATGTGTATAAAATTGCATAACTTGCACAAACAGTGTCCAAATTGGACAAAATTTGAATATTAATCTTGTATTATGATTAAAAACCATATCACAAGGTTATATTAAGGTTTTAAGCATTCAAGTATGATAGTTAATTATGTTCAATACTTTAAGAAAGGTCAGAGGTCTCTTGTAACAACTGGGCCCACTGCCCAAGGCTATAGTAGAGTTTCCGGAATGACGACTGGCCCCACAGACCACCACTAGCCTTAACTGCGCACTTTGTCCACACTGACGCGCAAGCCAGGATCAACTTCCCGACTAGTCACCCATCCTAGTACTACTCTAAGCTGAGCACGCTTAACTATGGAGTTCTTTAGTGATGGGCTCCCGGAAAAGGAGGTGCACCTTGGTGATATGGGTAGTCCAATCATTCCATAGAAGATCATGCTATCCGAGGCATCAAATCCTAGGACGTTACAATCTCCCCCACTTAGACTCTTGACGTCCTCGTCAAGGCTCAACTATATGGCCTCATAATCTGACCCCATTTCAGTGCAGACCCACAATGGCCCATAGACACCCAGCTCCCGTCCACGGCTACCAGTGCAAGGGCGGCTCCATCTCGTCTCTACGGATAGCCCTTTCCAACTTGCTTGTACCGCACGGCTCAAGACTGGCATGCCACATGCCCATGTGGGCCCCACCTACTAGAGGGGTTATGGCTCTGATACCATTTGTAACAACTGGGCCCACTGCCCAAGGCTATAGTAGAGTTTCCGGAATGACGACTGACCCCACAGACCACCACTAGCCTTAACTGCGCACTTTGTCCACACTGAAGTGCAAGCCAGGATCAACTTCCCGACTAGTCACCCATCCTAGTACTACTCTAAGCTGAGCACGCTTAACTATGGAGTTCTTTAGTGATGGGCTCCCGGAAAAGGAGGTGCACCTTGGTGATATGAGTAGTCCAATCATTCCATATAAGATCATGCTATCCGAGGCGTCAAATCCTAGGACGTTACATCTCTCAACCATAAACCCCAAATAGGGACTTCGCCCCTAAAATCCAAGGTAAACAAAGATGGATACTTCTCATGCACGTCATCCCCAATCTTCCACATGGTAACTTTAATCTCATGATGATGACACATTATTCTCATAGAAGTCATATTCTTCTCCCTCAACTTCTGCATGTGTAACCTTGGTACATCATAGGAACTATTGTACCACATGTACAGGTCTGGTAGTATGTTTCAACTTTGGGACTCGATTGTCATCTTGAACTATTCTATCTGTTGTATCGCACATCACTCAGAGGACATACTCACTGGATTTTACCAAATATAGAACATCATGTATCTCTTATCATATGTAACTTTACATGATTTCATCTCTATACCCCTTTAATGGTTGTTGTAATTAACAACTCAATCAACCAGGTATGCATCTCCTAATTTTCAAGAACTATGAAGCATATTTTTTAGAGGATTCTCTAATCATCTCAATGGTGAAATAGCAATCCGTTAGGTTGAAGAATCATACATTTGTCTATAACCGTTAACAAATATAACTTCCTGATTGACCTTGCTAGGAGTAGAACAATGACACTATCTTCATCTTATTAGGATTCCCACAACACACTTTACAGAGATATCATAACTCCAAGAGGGTACTTTAGTCAACCCCAACTCACTCTTTTTATACTTGTCACACATAAGTACAGTTGCTTCATTATTCTTAAGGTTTTACAAAGATATTGACCATGTTACTGACCATCTCTAGAATACTTTGAGATGTTATCATTCAAAGCTTGCTACAACTTATAAGACATGACCTGAACACTCTGTTCCTCCTATTCATAAATTCTATTGGTACATGGGTTAGTCTAAAGGACATAACCATAAACTCATCATAGTCATGTAACTTATGCCATCCACTCTAACTCTTATGCATTGATATTTGATCCTAGGTTTATCTTAAAGGAACACAGTAGCACATGTCTACTAATCAACAAACCATCTATCCTTGATAGTGGTCTTGCCCAACTATCACTGAATCATACACAACATTATATAATCACTTTTGTTTTTCCTTCCAAACAACATTTATAGGGTCATCATCAACTCTCTCTCTCTCTCTCTCTCTCTCTCTCTAAGGGAGAGGGATACTTGGAATGTTCATTTAATAGACATCTCCAACCTTCACATACTTCCATACTGTTGATACATCTTGGATACTAGGATTCATTACCTTGGTATCCACCTCATGCACTATAGGGAACTCACATACTTATCTCATCTACTTTTACCAACATAACAACTCTCAAGACATATAAGAGGAGTCTTCTTAATTATTGGAAGGCACAAAAGTAAACTCATCACAAACTTTATGATCTTGGAACCATAGTCCAAGCAACCTTATTCTCTAATAAAATATCCATCTTTATGTTTACAATGAATCCACACATACCAAGTGGAAATAATCCACTTGAAAGTTATGACCTAGAAAGGAAAGGCACAAAGGGAAACACACTTCCCTTAGCAAAAAGGTAATCGATTCTATTTTCATTATCCATGTTACAACTTCTTATGGATCATTTTACCTTTTTCATTTCAGGTTCCTTGCCATTAGCATTGGAATCATCATGATTAACATATCTCATTACTCCTTCCTTAATGACTATTTATAACACTTGGATATGTTCTGTTGTTTTATTATATTTTTCAACAACTTATCCAAAGGTAATTATCATATTCCTAATTTTCTTCATTAAACAAGGATCATCTCCCTTAATTTCTTTCACATGCCGTGCTGATTTCACATTAAAATTTTCTTACATACATAGGTTGGTATGAGATTAACTCAGGTTCCACTTTATTTCTTTGTCATTGTTCCCATTCATCTTCTCATTTTATACTTATCATAGGAATTCTCTCCAACTTATGTGAATTTCATACCTTGAATCACTTTATAAGAACAGACATCTGTCTTTTACTTTATTATCTTCTTGAATTACATCTTCAAGAACTCCTCTTTTTCTTATTTGTATTTTGATTTAGATTTCATGTTGTTGTATCTTCCTCTTATTGTTACCAAACATTCAAGTTTTGATAGTTAATGATATAATTCTCATATTCTCTTGAGGTAATATTGAGTTATCTGCACCATGATTTTTGATTCATTATTCTCTTTAGATTGTTTCAAAATGACTACTTGATCGGAGTAATAAAAAAGATAACAATCTAAAAGTTCCATACTTACCTTTTCTTCAATAATTGAATACCTACCTAGGGCACCCAAGTATTGAGATTAGGCAGTATGCACCATGTTTATCTGTCATGTTCCTAACTTAGACATCATCCTAGTCCTAAGACCTAGTGTCCCTATAGACTAAGCAAAGCTAAAGCTCTGATACCAACTTATAAAAACCCGTTACAGTAAATGAGATTAATCAAAACATAAAACACAATTGAACACCAATTAACCACATACCCCAAAAATATGGGTAAATTAAAATCGGTTTCAACATTAACACCCACTCAGAAACATTTGCATAAGATCCCAATATCTTTCTTGTGTCCATACTATGAAAAGAATTTGATACAAATTGTTCTATCATCTTAGCTACAAAATATATACACAGGAGAACAATATTTGTATATACCACAAAAACAAGCATTAACATGCTAACAAAATTCTGTTTTGTTTGAAACACCATATAAAACTTTTCCTGCCCAGATTTGAGAGTACATGGATGACTCTAGGACACACTAGACATCTAATCAACTTTCTCAAAGATTCATTACTATAGATCCTCTTTGCTACCACATGTTTGTTTTCGTCACTTCTGATTACCTCAAAAGATGTGGCGAACTACAAGGTTGATACCCATGTCCCAGTAAGAGATATAACCTCCAACAACGTTTATTGATTCCAATATTTTTAGGTAATGAGACAGTTTAAATAGTTTAATCATATATAAAAAACAAGCTCAATAGCACTGATGATTAACAAAATACATAAAGGAGCATATAATAACTATCTTCATTAGCAGACTATTCTCATATGTCTATTAATAGTATAAGGAGTCTAGCAGCATGAGCATCTCTAACATCATGAATAAGTCTAGTATCATAAGAGTATCTAACAACATCAACATGTCTATCAAGTTGAACATATCAACATCAAAAGTAGAGCTAACAATATAAGCACAACTATCTGCATAAGCATAATTAGCAGTATACGCATCTCTAGTTACAAAGGCATAGCTAGAAATATAAGCATGGATGACAACATGTGATAACAAATGTCATAATCATAGCCAACAGTAATAATATCTGTATCAACTTAAACATGACTATTATATGTACACATTTATAACATGTGCATATCCACAATATAGAATATCTACTACCTTTTAAAGCAATAAACATCATCTCTATGTACAGAGAACAACAAGGGTTATAATCCAATATGAAGCGTCATGTATAACCCTAAACATATTTGCTAGATGGTTGTATTTCATCTTTTATTATGCCCTGGGGAGTTTGAGTTGTACCACCTCAAGTCCGACCGACCCCTGCGAAGGGCTATTCAGTTTCGTACAAGATCTAGGAGTGTCGGTATCCTAAGATCTCTTCCCCTCGATCATTATTAGTAAAAAGGCAGTGACATATCAGTCAAAGCTACCACTACAGTGACATATAGTCAAGCTTCTAACCACTAGTCCACCCTTGGTACAAGTCATGGCACTAGAAACTGGGGTATACAAAGCCCTCTAATCTGAGGTTCAACAACAATTGTCCTCAATCACATCAAATGTCAGAGGCATGACCATAGCCATCATCCATAACATGCATTGTGGATGACAGGGATATATCCTCGACTTGCCACCCCCACATACTCAAAAGTATGCGCTCTGAGTTTCCCTTAAGAATACTCATTTCACCATTCAACAAGTTCTGACACTGAAGACGGATCTACGGAACATGGCACTACATGATTAGAGTTGTACTTGATTAGTTATGCCAATTGGGTGAATTAAGGATGCATCAAACTAGTGGACATACAAACCCTAATTCACTTCTATCAAGCATATAAATATCAAAACTTCAAAATATATAAAATGTGTGAAACATAATTTCTCATCTCATCATCAGATGGTACTATTCACTTGCCATTCATGAGACTACACTAGCCATCATTCTATCACAAGATATAAATCCTTTTCTAAATATCTTAGGGTATCAACCATTATCATCACAAGAGGATCAAACATCATTCAGGGCTCAACCATGCCCAAAGGTCATTAAGACCATCATATTATTCCCTGCAAGATCATCATTATCTTTACATGCCTTATAACAAGGATTAACAAACATCACTTACATATAATACACCAGATCAACACAATATTGCATTAATCAGCTAGGAAATTTTCATAAACAATCATAGAAGGGTTATATTACCATTAAGAGCATTCTTTTATTACATCAACATGCAAGGAATCTAGATATGATTAACCCTCATCATATTCATAATGCACTTGTTTAGCATAAGAAAGTATCAACCATTTGGCTATGATAACCACCAATAAACATATTAAGGTTATGATCATATTAAGGAGGTTATTTCACCATCATTCCATCATATAAGAATGTTAAACATGAATACTCAACTTTATCTGTTTGCATTAGAGTTAGGGTCAACAAGATAAATTGTATTAATGTCACTAATCAACACTTAAACCCAAACCCTAACTCACAACATCCCCATTGGATCATTGATGAATATGGTGAAGCATCACCATTACATTCCATACTATTCTCCAGTAAGAATCCACACATAAATCAAGGTTTAACCATTGGGTTATAGCATACTAAGGTTTCAATAACAATAAGAGAGTACTCCATGATTGTATTAATCATTCAAGGACTATTCATACCTAATTTCCATCATTTAGTTATATTAAAACTAGGTATAACAAGCTATACCTCATTAGGGTTTCCCATTAATTCATTATGGTGATTATCAATCATAATCATACGAGGGTAAGGGTAAGACTACAAGTTTAAGGCGTTGAACCATCAAATTCTCATCATTAGAATCATAACATTACACGACAGGCTACACCCAAAACAATGGGAATATTAAGGCATCAACTTCTAACCATTTAATGTTGAAAAGGTAAAGCCATAGGTCGTTTACATAAGTAAACATATTGAACAAACGGCCTATGAAGTCATTGAGTTTTGATATAGAAAGAATCACCATCTAACCCTAGACATCGCTTGACTAACAACATAAAAAGTTCCATTGAGAGTATGGTGAATCCCACAAGTGATTGTTTATTTAAAACAAGCAGTCAATAAATGAGCTTGGTAAGTTGATCTCATAATGGAAACCATCTAAATATATTTATTAAGACCAAAATATTACATTAGGCATCATTCCAATTTATTTGATGAAGAATCATTAGATCTTAACCATTGGGTCAAGTTCATATATTAAAACCATCCATTGGAGTATAGGTCCAACCATTGCATCAAATGACCCAAGAAACCATTGGTTTAAGGCTTAATTGAGGCTACAAATAAATGCTTAACTCACCATAGGTTGTGGAGACCTGATACAATATTAGAAGTAAACATTGAGTCACCATATGTTTTTAGATCAGGGCTATATTAATTAATCATCACCAGATATCAAGCTAATGTCACCCTTGATTAATAGCATCATTAGGGTACTTAGTTCTTAATCACTAAGATTCTAATTAGGCCAACACCTGACCTAAGGGGTGAACGTCAGTTGATACCCTCGGTAACCACCATCAGTTATCATGAATACAACACCATAGGGTTGTTGCAATGGTACCACCATCGGGTCATGGGTTTAGAGAAGAAATCAGCTTAAAACCCTAAAATTGACCATTGGTTGATAAGTGTTTAGCACCATCAGTTTTCAAACCAACCTGATCCAAGTCATATTACACCTTACGAAGAACATACACATGAATATATGTTCATATAGAACTAAAATCAGAATAGGGAACTTTATAAAAATCAAAATCCAAGTCAAGCATAGCTTTTTAGTGTATGGATCATCATTTTCAAGCAAGAACATGAGCTAGCAAGCTTATGGTAAGCAATAAACGTGGAGAAAGTAATAAAAATTGCCTCTAATTATAAGATAAAACCCCAAACAGAAGAAAACACGAGCAGGTAGGGTAGAAAATCCCAACATAAGCTGTGAACTCGTCCATCTAGCACCTTTCTTCATCAAATGAGCAAACCCTAAGCGTAAGGAGCAAGAAAGGTAGGGTTTTAGAGCTTTATAGAAATTTCTGCCATAGAACATCAAGGTTCTAACCTGGAGACAGGTAGGAGGAAGGATAAAAAAGAAATAAACAGAGTAAAGAATGGGATTCTTACTCTTTTAGGTCAAGATAACTATAAGGAAGCTTTTTAAACTCTAAAAGAGAGCAAAACAAAACCCTAGGAGCTTCCACCAAGGAATTCACCTTCTCCTTCTACCTTGGATAGGTCCTCCATAGATAAATAGGTAGGGAATGAGGTTCTTATAAGTAGGGAAGTGGTTTAAAGCAAAACTTTCATTTGGGAGCTCAAAAATAAATATATAAAGCTCTAGGATAAGAGAGAGAAGAAGCATGAGGTGTCTAAAAAGCTCTCCATGCATCCATGACCTTAAACTGTTAAGGATATACAAGAAGACACACAAGAAGATCCCCCATCATCCATATAGACCTTATTAGCTCTCCTTTATTGAATTTCCAAGACAATCAAATAAATCATTGGTTGATAGCTCCTAAAGGTAGCTCATCCATAAAGGGGTAAACCCTAAAATATCCTTGAGGAAAATACTTCCAAACCAAGGTTCAACTAGGAACCCCATGGCTCAACGAACTCAAGAATGATGAGATAACATCCAAATAACATAATAATAATGATAAATTGCAAAGAAAACCTCTCAATTGGGTAAATTGCAAAAAGTCCAAAATGTGCATTAAATTGGATAACTTGCACAAACAGTGTCCAAATTGGACTAAACTTGAAACTTAAGCTTTTCTTATGATTAAAAAGCATATAACTAGGTTAGATTAAGGTTATAAACATTAAATTATTATAGTTAAGTAAGTTCAATACTTTAAGCAAGGTTAGGGGTCTCTCAGTTTTCTTCTCTACAACTCTTTCATTTTAGAGAAAATGTGAGATTACATCATGTATCCAAGGTGAAGAAATACACATGTTTATATTTTTAACACAAATACCCTAGGTGATGATCTCCATACCCTCCTTATTTAGTTCCAAAGGTAAAGAAGGAAATTTCTTTTCAAATGACCAACCTTGTAACAATGGCGGTAATTGTGTTCCTTGTCTACTTCACCTTTAAATTGGAGTGCATACAACTTTGGATTTTATCTTACTTTATAAATGTTCTTCGATTTACCTTTTCCCATTAACCATCCCTTTCCTTTTTTCACCATTGAAGTAGAGCATTTCTTGTATTTATATGTCTAAGTCTAAACATTTTTCAACATGTAAAACTACTTTGATAGGAACAAAGTTGTTCATTTTGTGGTTCTTGAAAAATTGACTATAAGATTCAGACAAGGATTGCTAAATTACATTAGTGGACAACTCTTGACATAGGGGAATTCTAGTCTCACTATGATTTCAACATACCCAATCAACTTGAGCACATGGGACCCAATGATATTGCCCTCAATCAATTTACAAATAAATAAGGCCTCAAAGAGATGGAAACTTCTTGCCTTGCTTGTTATTAGGATATATTCCTAAGATTTTGGACATATTTAGAACTCTCATGCTCTCATGTTACTTCTAAAGCTCATAATTCATGGAGAATACCATGAGGCACTAAATTTTAGTAATATTGGTTGTGTGACCTAAGTGCCATCATGTTATCATTGTAATAGGGATACATTGTGTACGATTTGATTATTTATAAAATGCATTTATAATTATTACATTTGTTTTGGTTTTGAGATAATGTTAAAAACTTAATAATCTCCTAAGAATGTCTTGACTCAATGACGTATGGTTTGGGTTAAGGACTTGAGAATGATATCATATATATGTTAAAGAGTACTCATTCTTATTATGTACCTAGTCGGTTATTAGTGTGAATATCATAGGACAAACATAATACACAAGACTAGTGTGTATGCTAAGTGATGACTACATCTTTAATTTTGATATTTTATATCAACTCAGATACATGGGTACTTGTTAGTTAACAAGTTATACTAGAAATTCCCACTTTAAGAATGACATATAGAATCCATCTAATGGTAGTTAGAGTTATATATCAATGTGAAAATGCTGATTTTGATCCTTATACATAAAATCACTACAGTAATAACATGTTATTTTGTGCTTTTTATCACTACCCAAACTTTGAATAAGGGTTTTCATACAAGTTGTGATTGGTTACACTGTGATACTTATCGATTAAATGGGTCCTAACGAATAAGACAAACATGGAAGGTAATGTATAAACCTATAATGGAAGATTTTTCACAAAAGATTTCAAACAAGTTCAAGGTGTTGATTATGATTAGACATTTTTCACTAGTTGAATGGTTAAACCCATCAAGATCATGCTTGCAAACATAGGTTATCAGCCAAGCATAACTTCAATGACTTCCATTAATGAGAATATTATAGAGGATGTACATGACCCATCTTGAAGGTTTTACCGCTCCAAACGAAGCTATCGAAGTATGTAAGCTACAAAGAAAAATATAAGGATTGCAATAAGTATCTAAAATCTAAAATGATACATGATGAAACAATCAACATGCTTATATTTATTAAGGATGAAGATGAGCCTTTTCTATACATGAAGATTTGTAGGAGCATAATTGTTCTCATATTAGATGTGGATGACATATTACTAATGGGAAATGAGATACCTACTATACAATTGGTTAAGTCTGGATTGGTAAATACCCTCTATGAATGAGTTAGGTGCAACATCCTACATTTTAAGAATCAAGATCTATAGAGATATATAAGAAGAATTCTTTCCCTATGACAGAGTACTTAAATTGACAAGGTGTTGAAACAATTCATCAGGTAGGATTTTAAGAGAAGAACTAACCCATGTGTCATGGAATAAGTCTTTCTAAATTTCAATGTCCTAGATCTTTGAAAGAGAGGGAATGCATGCTTAATTATCCATATTCATATGAAATTATATCTATCATGTATGCAATGTTATCTAAACACCTAGAAGTCTTGTATGCTCTAAGTATGACAAGAAGATAACACTCAGATCATCAAGAAAGTCAAGTGATTTCCATGTTTAATACCCTAAATTATTTGATAATAAAAAGGATCAATTATTGATGTACATAGGTAGGGAAGAGATAGTTGGAAAGGGTTACATTGATACAAGATTCCAAACAATCTCAATCACAATTTGTGTATTGCCTAAATGATAGACACATAAGCTAGAAGAGTTCCAAGCAAGAGACATTGGATGATTCTACAATAAAAGCCAACTATGTTTCTATATCCAGTGCATCAAAGGAAGTAGTTAGTATCAAAAAGCTAATTAGTGAAATTTGGGTGGTTTCTACCATTGAGGATGTAGTAGATATTCATGGTGACAACAATGGAGCTATTTCACATGGTAAGGAACCATCAAAGTTCAAAATACACACTATAATGATATCATTTCATGTAAGATATTTTCTCAGAGAGGTGAGCTAAAGATTTTTGGAGTACAAAACTAAAAACAATGTTTCTAATCACTTGACAAAAGAATTTTCACAGCAAAAGTACAATAGTCATATCAGATTTCTTAGAAATTGATTCATGTGTGATTGATTCTAGTGCAAGTGGGAGACTATTGGATGTATGTCTTGAAAGCCCTCAAGTGTTGATTGTAATAAGGATACATTGTATATGTTTGGTTATTAATAAATGAAATTCTAGTTATTATGTTTGTTTTAATATTGGGATAATGCTTTAGTATTACAATGTCATAATAATTTTACTGACATATGGTTTAGGTTGAGGACCTAAACATGAGTTCATACATATACTTAGATTATTCATTCTTGTTATATATGTAGTCATTTTTTATTGTGGATATTATAGGATAACAAAATACATAAGAGTAGTGTGTATGTTACTATGTATCTTTAGTCATGATACTGGATAACAACTTAGATACATGGGTACTTTTTAGATAGAAAGTTGTACTATAAAGACCCACTTAGAGTATGACACATGGAAGACATAACATGGTAGTCAGTCTTAGAATGCAACAATGGTGAGTGTGATCCTTAGTTCTAAAGTCACTACCAATGTTGTTTTGTGTACTTCACTACTACACAACTTGACTCTAAATAAGGGTTTCCATATATGAAGTAATTAGGTGCACTATGACCCATGTGGGTTATTGTGAGTGATATAAATGGAATTTGTCCCTCCATTGGAATGCTTTCATGGTCACTTGAGAAGTGATACTATGAAACATGTGGTCACTCTCATGCGGTCAATATAATATATTGAGCTCGCGCAATCTCAACAATGTACATTAGTTCAAGAAACATGGATTGAATATTAAGAGGAAGAAAATTCATGCCTTAGTTCAATCTGGATATTTGTGAAAAAGGGATTATACAGTCATGGTGACATTAGTCACTTTCTAGGTAAAGTTGTTATCCAACTTATTTCTATTAGTTGAGTGTCAATGATTGTTTCTAGATACCATCTTTTCTTATAATGTTATGAGCATCACTGTTAATGTAATAAGGAACCTACATGGTCACACATATAAGGATGCATAAGGGAATTACAGTTCACAAAAAAACATATGATTAGAATGGTTCTAAATCATGTACACACTGGCTTCCTACCTAATGAGTCGAATGGGAGAGTTGATCCATCAATTGGATGGTTTGTATCAATGGGAAGATTGATTCTCAATCAATCAACAAATCACTAGTTTAGCAAACTGGCCAGTTGGTCAATTGGGTATCCCAGTTAGTCGATTGAGTATCCCATTTGATTGAATGGATTAAAGTCATGAATCAACTAGAAAAATCAGTATGGAATTGAATTGGTCAACTGAAATAAGATTAGGAAAGGCAAATCATGTGAATTTGCAAGCCAACTAGTCAAGTAGATGACCAAACTACTCACATCTAGTCAGCTGATCAACGAATGGGAAACTAGAATTCCAGGAAATACTCTAACATTGACACTGTTTTGAGTTGCGATTAAGAAGGGGATATAATTTTTGGAAAATTTAAGCCCTTGACTTTGCTAAATATAGGGTTGGACGTCCATGGAGAGAAAACTTGTCTAAGAGTTTAGAGGATACACAAACTCACCCCAAGGAAAACAACCCTCAATAGGAGGGGAAAGAGAGCAAGTAGTTCTAGCACGTTGACAACTCTGAGTTCCAATTCCTCTTGGAGACCAAAGTGATGCACCAAGAGTTCCCACATCAACATGAACAATGTAGAGGCAGAGGTCCTTGGGTGGATGATTGAGGATAAGTAACTCTCCAAGGAGAAGACAAGGCGTTGCTATGACAACTAGGCAATAACATCAACAACCACTTTAAATCTGGACACAAATGTTCAAGTTTTACGCAGACATAAGCCATGTCTAGTAATTGAATATTGAATGTGCACTAAGGTATATTTGACATCCCTTGTATGTCTTAAATATATCAACAAATAATTGCTACGAGTGATTTGTTGGTTAGTAGTTTTATTGGGAATTTTTTTGTTCTTACACTACTCCCCCTTCCATCAAAAACCTAAAATGTATCCCTATTATAATAATGACATGATGGATGTCAGGGCATACAACCAAAACATACTATTAAGAAATTTTGTGCATACTACTTGCACAATGTTTTCCGTGTGAAACATATGTTTTCTATGATGATTTGCACAAGTTTGCTTGTGCGAATATAGTGAGGAGTGTGTGCTATGTGGTGATAGATCCCTTCACCAGACCCTCGATCCATTTATCTGATCCTTGATCATTGCCATGAATATATAAAGGTGAAGTCAAGACTATCATCTGTCATTCTATGGAGGCTATTTGGTGTGTGCCATTTAAGTTTGGGTCTTCATTAGAAACGTTTCTAAATTGGTTTGTTTCAACACTACCATTTCGGATTATGTGTCAAATGTAAGTTGTCAGCTACCCCCAATGGTTTCAAGATTATAGATCTTGAAACATTTTGTTCTTAAGGTGATGTGGAATCCATCAGAGTCCTCCCCATGGTTGTAATAGTAGTTGAAGTTACTTGTGATGCACAATGGATATTTTTTTTATATGATGGAGAATATAACATCCCAAATTTCATAGCTATATAAACCTTTAATGTGGTTTTTCTTAATATAAGTCCACTAAGGGACCAAATAAACCTAACCGTGGTTTAATATGTAACGATATCATAAAAGATGTATCATATGAAACCTTGCTCACAAATACATACATAATGGTTAAATGTGTACAATTAGTAATCGACGATGTATGAACATGAATGAATGTTTCATATGTACAATAATGTGACTAATAGCCACAAAATGATAATTTGATACAAAAATAAATTTCTAAGAGATTTTATATATATTTTACAGTTAAATGTGTTGACCAAGAGGTTATACATTGTCCATATTTTGATAATGACTCAACCATTCCATTTATATGTATCTAATATGTGTATTCAAGATTGATCTTAGGTTTTAGGTACATGAAAAGGATCAATTTACCCAAGCCCTAGCTTGTCAAAATTCAAGTCAAAAGCAATGCAAGTGTGCTAATAAGGAAATTCCTTCAAATGACCTTAGAATTTTTTTGTAATCACTTGTATTGATGATGTGATTTGTAAATAAGATGAGAAAAATATGTGGGACACTTTGTACCAAGTTTTAATCACTTTTTAGTCAAATTAGAAAATTGATCATAGACTGTTGATCGGTCGAGTTCCAATCTTGACCGATCCCATGGATTGATTTTCTAATGATATGCATCGGTTGAGTTGTGCATTCACATGACTCGACCGAATGGCTTACTGACCAAATGTGATTTTGGCTAATCGGTCGAGTTTTCTAGGACAAACTCGACTGATAGTTTGAAAATTGGGTTTGTCTTTTAACCGATCGGTCGAGTTACCTTTATTAGACTCGACTGAATGTATTATACTGAGAACGCAGAAAAAGTGATTCTAACCGTAGGAGACTTGTTTGGATGAAAATAGATCTGTTACCTTGAGCAAAAATGGCTATATTTCGGCCCTAAGTGTTCCCCAACTCAAGGGATCACCCCTAGCTATAAATAGGACCCGTTGGAGTTCATTTCAAGTTTGCTCATTCACTACATTCAAGGTCCTTGCTATAGTTGAGTGTGCTAATATTCCTTGAGCCCCTTTCTCTCTCCAGTTTACATATCATTTTGCAATTTGTGAGTGAGTTAGGATTATTGTAAGAGAGATCCACCTTTGTGCATGTAAAGCTCCTAAATCTTCCTCTACTTCCCTATCCCCTTCTCTCATGAAGAAAAGCTGATGCAAGCTCCATCGAGTGAAGAAGGAGTTGTAGTTGGTCCTCTTAAAGGGTGTTGTAGAGGTGGTGATCTTCTCCAAGTGAATAAGAAGGCAAAGGATGAATATCTAAGAGGAGAAGCAAAGTCCTTCAAGGCAGAAGACTTGCGCTTGAGTGGATAAGACCTTGGTGAAAGCTGAAGACTCAAGCTAAGTGGGTAAGTTCCTTGTTTAGGTGGAGATATCCTTGTGGTTGGATGGGTAAGTCCTTTGGTGTTCTATTGCTATAAATATCTGTGGTGATGTAATAGAGAAAAGCACGTGCAAATTCCTAGAGGTTGACCTCTCTAGGTAGTGGACTGACTCATTTCTAATTTGAAGTGTGGAACCACTCTACATTCCTTTGTCAAGTGCTTGCTATCAAGCTCTCTCACCCTTGTTATGCTTGTTAGATAGGACCTCAAATTGCAATTAATCTTTTGCTCCTAATTAATATAATTTGAAGGTCTAATCTATTTTGTGAGAAATTTTGTAGCTCTATTCACCCCCCTCTAGAGCCCTTAGATCCAACAAGTGGTATCAGAGCGAAGGATCTTCAACAATAATCTCCCACAAGACGAGAAGATGGGCGACAACATACTTGGTTCACTCAACCTTGAGGGAGGCTTCTCCATGCACCCTCCGATCTTTGATGACACCAACTTCCTCTAACAGAAGAGATGGATGTAGTTCTACATTCAAGGGCTAAACTTTTATATGTAGAAGGTGATGGTCACACCTTACAAAGAGCCAACTAGTGTTGTTGCAACATGGAGTGAAGTTGCTCTCAAGGAGGCTCGATTCAATGCAAAGGCCATTAGCATCCTCTATGCATCCCTCACTCCCACGGTGTTCAATCGGATCTCATCATGGGACACCACCTATGAGCTTTGGGACAAGCTGTGTATCACATATGAAGGAACAAAGAAAGTCAAGGAGGCAAAGATCTACATGTTGAACAACGTCCTAGAGAACTTCAAGATGGAAAAGAAAGAAGGCATTGCAGAGATGTATTCAAGGATCAATGTCATCATCAATAGGTTGGTTGCATTGGGTAACACTTTGGATAGAGATGTCATCAACTCAAAGATCTTGAGAACTCTTCCAAAGAGATGGGATTCAAAGGTCACCTCCATTGTAGAAGTGAGGAGCCTTGGTGACATCCCAACTAAAGAACTCATTGGCAATCTTCAAGCCCATGAGCCTAGACTTGACAAGAAAGAAGAAGAAGCTAAGCAAGAAGAGAAGGAAGCCAAGAAGATCAAAGATAGTGCTTTCAAATCACAAGTAGAGGTTGTCATCCTTCAACAACAACTTACTTTTCAGACTTCTCCCTCCTCCTCTAGTGAAGATGAAGGATCTAGTGAGCATGAAGCCAACTACATCAAGGGAAAGCACTTTAAGGGAAACCAAGACTCCTCCTCCTCTACTCTGAGATGCTACAAGTGTGGTCAAAAGGGGCACTACTAGAGTGAATGCCTAAAGTCAAGAAAGTCTCACCACAAAAGCAGCTCAAGGAAAGAAGAAGATTACAAGAAGGAGAGCAAGCACAAGAGGAAGGACAAGAAGGAGAAGAGACACAAGAATGTAGCTCATTCGGCTTGGGAAGCTTCATCTTCAAGTAGCTCTAGCTCCAAAGAAGATGGAGAGTGTCACCTTGCTGTCATGGCCTCTACAAGTGAAGACATTGGTGAGGTAGTGAGGTAAGTGATGTAAGTTTGCATGAATTGCCTAAAGAAGTTATTATTGACATGCTCATTACTACCTGTTCTTCTTTTGCTAAATGTAAATCTAAAAGAAAACAGTTAGAAAAAATTATTGATGATCTTTATGCTAAGCTTGAAATTTTGGAATAGAATCAGAAAAACAACCTTGAGAGTATTGATAATTTGCAAGGGAAATACCTTGAAATTGAACTTCACTACAATGAGGTTGAAGTTGAGAATGGTATCTACTTTAAGAACATTGAGATTTTTTAAGGAAGATAACCATAATTTCCTAAAAGAACTTGAATTGCTTAAAACTGAAAATGTTGAATTTAAGTTGCTTATTGATGCTCATAGAGAAGAGAGAGATGTCTATCTCAAATAGATTCAAAAGCTAAAATCTAAAAATTCTAGGTTGCTTAGTCAAGTAAATGATCTATCTTCAAGACCTTTGGTGCCTAGTGTTAATGTTGCTTCTATCTCTCTTGAAAAGAATTCATATCTTACTAAAGCTTTATGTCTTGAGGCTGAACTTATGCATTCTAGGGATGACATATCTAGTTTATCTTCTACTATTGTTTCTTTGAATGATGACAACCATAGATTGAGAGCATCCCTATAAAAATTCCTCAAAGGGAAGAACTCCCTAAATGAAATCCTTGATCATTGTACTAAACAAAGTGGTACTAGTAGTTTGTGATTTGTAGGGGGAGCCTCAAAGGGCAAGAGTAAGGCAAAAGGTAAGAAAAAGAGCAAGAAGATCTCTTTATTTGTAGGAGAATCTTTGGGCACTAAGAATCCTATGGTTTGTTATTATTGCAAATGTAATTATCATTATTACACTTATTGTCCTTACAAGCCTAAGGGGACCAACCCAAAGATGAAATGGGTCCTCAAGATAACTCCGGATCCCAAAGTTTGAGTTGGGAACTAACATTCACATTTCTCATAGGGAAAAGATAGATGGATTGTTGATAGTGGTTGCACAAAGTACATGACCGGTGACATAAGCCATTTCAACAATTTCACAAAGAAGAAAGTCAGATTTGTCACCTTTGGGGACAACAAGAAAGGTAAAGTCAAAGGTGAGGGTGATGTAGGTGAATCCTTATGCATTAAGAATGCTCTTTTTGTGTATGGCCTACATCACAATTTAATAAGTGTTAGTCAACTTTGTGATAATGGTTACCTCGTACTATTTACTGCTTTTGAATGTTTGATTCTAAATTCCCTCACCTATCAAGTTATATATAAGGGAACTAGAAGTCGTAATCTTTATGTTATTGTTCTTAAATCTATTAATCCTGTGGTTGGTAGATGTCTTGTAGACAATTCGAATGATATTTCTCTTTGGCACCACCGGCTTGGTCATGTAAATGTGCATCAATTATAGAAGTTGAGAAAAAAGGGCTTAGTCAAGGGACTTCCTAAATTGGATTTTGAAAAGGATGAGGAATGCCAACCTTATACACAGGGAAAGAAAACCAAGTCCTCCTTCAAATCCAAAGGAGTCCTTCGAACTAGGAGAGCTCTTCAGTTTCTTTATATTGATCTATTTGGACCAATGAGAACGCAATCACTTTGTGGTTCCAAGTAGTGCCTTATTATTTTGTCAATCAATTTCTCTAGATATACTTGAACCTTCTTCTCGTTTCAAAGAGTGATACGCTTGATGTTTTCTATAGTTTTTGCAAATGAGTTGAGAATGAAGCTTCTTGCCAGATTGTTTCCATCGGTAGTGACCATGGGGGAGAATTTGAAAATGAGCTTTTTGAGCTTTTTGTCAAGAATCAGGTTATGCACACAACTTTTCTTCACCTCGAACACCTCAACAAAATGGGTTTGTAGAGAGGAAGAATAGATCTCTACAGTATATGGATAGGACCATGCTTCTTGAGTATGACACTCCTAAGAAGTTTTGGGCTGAAGATGTCAGTACCTCTTTTTTTGTGCAAAAACCATGTTTTTACTCATCCCACACTTAAGAAAACCCCCTATGAGATATGGCGTGGCAAGAAACCTTCTATCGAGTATTTCCATGTTTTCAGATGTCCTTATTTTGTTTTGAATATGAAAGATTCTCTTGACAAGTTTGATCTAAAATCATATAAGGCTTTCTTTCTTGGCTATAGCACTACTAGAAAGGCATACAATGTTGATCTTGCTAAGGTATAAGAATCTATTAATGTAAAGTTTATTGGGAATAACCCCTCTATTCCCAAAGATATTGTTTCAAATGATGATGTTGTGGATGTAGTGATTCCTATCCTTGAAGAACTCGACATCACCCAAAAGGGAATAGAGGTGGCTGCTTAAGAAGAAGACAAAGATGATGAAAAGAAGGATCAAACTCCCCAGTTTGCAAAGAATCATCCTAAGGAGCTTATTTTAGGTGATCCATTTGAGAGATTAAAGAAGCGGGTTGCATTCAACAAAGAACAATCCAAAAATGCCTTCATCTCACAACTAGACCCTAAAGATGTGAAGGAAGCCCTTGGGGATGATGAATGGATCCAAGCTATGCAAGAGGAGCTGGAACAATTTGAGAAGAATAAAGTTTGGACCCTTGTGCCAAGACCAAGTGATAGAAAGATCACTGGCACCAAATGGGTCTACTACACCAAGCTAGATGAAAGTGGTAAAGTGGTAAGAAACAAAGCAAGGTTAGTGGCTCAAGGCTACAATCAACAAGAAGGTATTGACTTTGATGAAACATATGCACCTGTAGCTATATTTGAGTCCATTTGTATGTTGCTTTCTTTTACTAGTCGTAAAAACTTTTTTTTTGTATCAAATGGATGTTAAAAGTGTGTTTTTAAATGGTACAATTGAGTAGGAAGTGTATGTTGAACAACCTCTGGGCTTTGAGCATGATAGTCTACCTAACCATGTTTATTTGTTGCAAAATGCTATCTATGGACTCAAACAAGCACCAAGGGCTTGATAGGAGAAATTGAAAAACTCTATGTTAGATCATGGTTATATCATGGGCAAAGTGGATTCTACCTTGTTTCTAAAACACACTTCTAACAATTTTCTTATTATTCAAATATATGTTGATGATATCATTTTTGGCAGAAGTAACCTTGATCTTTGCAAAGAACTTAGTGATCTTATGCAGAGTGAATTCGATATGAGTATGATGGGTGAACTCACATTCTTCCTAAGCTTTCAAATCAAACAAACAAATATGGGAACTTCATCAACCAAGGAAAGTACACCAATGAACTACTTAAGCACTTTGGGATGGAGAATACCAAGCCAATGGACACACTCATGTCAAACACTGCCAAACTCAGTTTAGATGAAGAAGGTGAAAAGGTAGATGAGAAGCTTTATAGAGGTATGATTGGAAGTTTACTTTACTTAACTGCCTCTAGACTTGACATAATGTTTAGTGTTGGTTGGTGTGCAAGATTTCAATCAAATTCTAAGAAATCTCATCTTATAGTTGATAAGAGGATTCTAAGGTACTTAGCCAAAACTCAAAATTTTGGACTATGGTATCCCAAGTCAAGGGACTTTACTCTCGCTACCTATAGTGATGCTGATTATGCAGGCTGCTTGATTGATAGAAAGTGCACAAGTGGCACTTATTTCCTCCTAGAACCATGCTTGGTGTCTTGGTTCTCCAAGAAATAGAGCACCATGGCATTATCAACCACCGAGGCTGAGTACATTGCAGCCTGGGGTTGTTGTGCCCAAGTCCTATGGATGAAGCAAATACTCCAAGACTTTAACATTCATTTTGATGCTTCTCCTATATATTGTGTTAATACTAGGCAATTAACTTGTCTTACAATCCAATATTGCATAGTAGAGCTAAACATATAGAGGTTCACCATCACTTTCTTCATGATCACTTTTCCAAGATGGATATTTATATCATGCATGTGGACACGAAAAATCAGTTGGCCGACATTTTCACTAAACCTCTAGCTAGAGAGCAAATTAATTTTATTAGATAAAAATTGCTTATAACTGCTTTGAATGAATCTGATATGCCTTCTAGCTAGTATTCAACTATCCTATATGTTTTGCATCTATCTTGCTCATCTTTGCTTGCTAATATGCTTAAAATTGGTTTTTCTTGTTCATATTGCCTTTTTTTCTATTTTTTTGGGTATTTTTCACAAACGCTTGTTTTATTGCAAAATAGTACCCAATGATGAGTAATATGTGCCTAAGTATGTTCAATATACATAATGGACTTGAAAAATAAATTTAATTAGCATTCAAATGGATAGAAATTAAGTTTGATGGTTTTAGGTCAGGTTGACCATCGATCGAGTTTTAACAGGAAAAACTCGACCGATCCATGGTTGAGATCTTTTTTAAAAAGGACCAATCAGTCGAATTTCCACCTCACATAACTCAACCGATCGGCAGGCTGAAGCCAACTTTAGTTGGGTTTGGCTGAATATTCTCCCTCTCAACTAGAGAATAGTCGACCGTTTCCACTCCTTCTAGCCCTAAGCTCTTACCCCTTGAGCTTCCCTTCCCTAACCTAGCCCTTATCTGACCTAGGGAGACCTTCCTATACCTTCCCCCTAGCTTAACCTAGGTGTGTGAATGTTTTTTGTGAAGTGATTTGTACATTTGATCTCTTCTTCTTCTTAATTTCCCTTCCATGGCTTCAAATAGAAGGAAGAAGGCCACCCCTAGCAATGCACCATCCTCCTCCTCATCTTCCTGCTTGATTCCTTTTGATGAGACCCTTTCAATCTCAATTGAGGTTGTAAATTGGTATAAGGACCTTCTTCCTAGGTGTTCTTTTCCTTTTAGAGCCCTTTTTGAGCCTAGCTCTATGCGTCAAGTCATCATCGATTAAGTGGCGAGGTTTCTCCAAGTTCATCACCTATCTGCCCTAGGTGTTGAGTGTGAGTGCTTTCACAATTCAATGTCTAGCACGAAAGCTATTCATGAATTCTACGCAAATTTGCATTGGAATTATGACTCCATTGTACCCCCTCTGAATACTCAAGTTATCCTTACTTCTATGATTACCAGGAAGAAATTCCAAATCTCGGAGGATATCCTGATTATCTTCTTTTCAGGAGCCGATGAGAATGATACCTGGTGTAAGGATTATGGTGAGTATTTTGACCTTCTAGACCTCGAAGGTTTCTACAAGAAAAATGTGATCAATCTTCCCGATATCCATCATTACTTGAAGAAACCTAACGTTCCCTATAAGAAGAAGATCTCCCTAGCCTCCTCCTCCTTAGATCTCAAGAAGCATATATTAGCCCTAGTGTTCAATTGCAACATCCACCCAAAGAAAAACCAAATGGATATTGTAGAAAACCCTATTGTGACAATTAACTGCCTCTTAGAGAATGTCGAAGTCAAATAGTCTAGATACATCCTCCACCACATGACTTGCTTTGACTCTGGCAAGAACACCTATGGAACCCATCCTCCTTATCCTACCCTGATATGTGGTATTTTCTAGTTTGCCACTGAGAAATCACTCTTCTCTGACTTCCACTACAGACCTGCCAGGAAGGGAGTGTGTATCAGTGAGACCACTATTCAGAAATCCATGCCTATCTTTTCTTCCACCACACCCGGTGCCTCACCCTCTGCCTCTACCTCAACTGCACCTGCCTCTACCTCGACCCAAGCTCCTCCACCTCCTCATCCTACCCAACCTAGCCGTTCCTCATTCTGTGTGTCCAATGAAGCCCTCATGGGTTATATGATACACCAATAGGCATACAACTTCCAGGTCCAGGAGCATTTGCTCCAGGATTTATGTTGAATCATGTCTAACATGAACTAATCCTGTGCACATCCATACCCCACCTACCAGCCAGACCCCAATAGTGATTACGCATCCTATGCATACAATCACTTCTACCTTACACCTGAGCCTTCCGTTGTTTCTCCCATACCCTCTACTACTGGTTGACCTGCTCCAGTCATTCTGCCTCTACCAACTGGCCCCTTAGCCACTTTACTTGGCAGTCTTGGTGATTCTTCTCCTTTCTTTTCTCAGGCCAATGAGCTTTATGCCCTTGGTATGACTTCGGATGAGCAGAATGCTCATTGGCCCAGTCGTCGCTTCAGACCTTCTGTGGATGAGTAGATGCCGAACCAGGTTGATGACGAGACTACTGATGTTGATGAAGATGTCAGTGATGGTGAGGACGATGGTGATGGCTCTTGTGGTTCTGGTGGTGACTCCGGTGATGAAGACGATGCTGTTGCACCTTCAAACGGAGGCAATAACTACGAGCCTAATGCCGAGGATGATGATGATGTCGTGGATATAGATAGCTTAGATGTCTAGATGTTCTTAGTTTTTAGTCTAGTTTGCTGATCATATATATCTTTCTAGGCTATTTTGTATTAAAAACATCTGGGCACATGATCTAAGGTGTACTATTTTGTCTTTAGCTTTCATCGATTCTCAATTGTAGTTGTTTTTATGAGAACATGCTTCATGAGTTGTAATCTATATTTTGTGTACTCTTACTCTTTGATAAGTTATATCTTATGAGTTGGTGCCATATTTCACCATATTTGGATTATGACCTAGCTTGTGTGTTTCTCTCATCTCTATTTGATATATGTTATGAGATTGCATGTTTGAATATCTGCTTGGTTGTGTTAGGAGAAGACTTGTTTGTATGCTCTTCTACCCCCCTTCCTTTTTGATAACGTCAAAAGGGGGAGATAATTTCAATGTCTTGAAGGTCAACCATATTGTATTTATTGCCTACGTGATTCTTTTCTTGTTCATTATATGATTTATTGTGTGACTTGCTAAAGGACCATATAGTACATGTATGTTATATTGCTTTGTGTAGATAGACTAACTATGCAGGTTAAAGTAAGCATAGATTGAGGGGGAGCAATTCACATTGTTCAAATCTTGAATCCCCCTAATTCACAAGGCAAAGGTATAATTTCAATATCCTTTTCAATATGTTTGAGGAATGGTTTGTCATTGTCAAAAGGGGGAGAATGTTGACCTAGAGGTTATACATTGTCCATATTTTTATAACGACTCAACCATTCCATTCATATGTATCTCATATGTGTATTCAAGATTGATCTTAGATTTTAGGTACCTGAAAAGGATCAATTTATACTAGACCTAGGTTGTTAAAGTTCAAGTCAAAAGCAATGCAAGTGTGCTAATAAGGAAATCCCTTCAAACGACCTTACAAAATTTTTGTAATCACTTGTATTGATGATATGACTTGTAACTAAGATGATAAAAATATGTGGGACACTTAGTACCAAGTTTTAATCACTTTTTAGTAAAATTAGAAAATTGGTCACAGACTGTTGATCGGTCGAATTTCAATATCGACCAATCCCATGGATTGATTTTCTTATGATATGCATCGGTCGGCTTGTGCATTCACAGAACTCAACCAAATGGCTTACTGAACAAATGTGATTTTGGATAAGTGGATGAGTTTCCCAGGACAAACTCGACCGATAGTTTGAAAATTGGGTTTGTCTTTTAGCTGATCGGTCGAGTTACCTTTATTGAAACGTGACCAAATGTACTGTATGAAAAACATAGAAAAAGTGATTCTAACAGTGGGTGACTTGTTTGGACAAAAATAGATCTTTTTCCTTGAGCAAAAATGGCTATATTTCGTCCCTAAGTGTTCCCAAACTCATGGGAGAAACCCCAACTATAAAGAGGACCCCTTGGAGTTCATTCCAAGTTTGCTCATTCACTACATTCAAGGTCCTTGCTATAGTTGAGTGTGCTACTACTCCTTGAGCCCCTTTCTCTCTCTAGTTTACATATCATTTCATTATTTGTGTGTGATTTAGGATTATTGTAAGAGAGCTCCACTTTGTGCATGTAAAGCTCTCAAATGTACCACTACTTCCCTATCCCCTTCTCTCATGAAGAAAAGTTGAAGCAAGCTCCATCGAGTGAAGAAGGAGCTGTAGCTGGCCCTTTTCAAGGGTGTTGAAGAGGTGGTGATCTTCTCCAAGTGAAGGAGAAGGCAAAATCTGAAGATCCAAGAGGAGAAGCAAAGTCCTTCAAGGCAGAAGACTTGAGCTTCAGTGGGTAAGACCTTGGTGAAGGCTGAAGACTCAAGATAAGTGGGTAAGTTCCTTGTTAAGGTGAAGATCACCTTGTGATTGGATGAGTAAGTCCTTTGGTGGTCTACTTCTATAAATCTTTGTGATGATATAATAGAGAAAACCACTTGCAAAGTCCTAGAGGTTGACCTCTCTAGGTAGTGGACTGACTCACTTCTAGTTTGAAGTGCGGAACCACTCTACATCCCTTTGTCAAGTGCTTGCTATCAATCTCTCTCATCCTTGCTATGCTTGTTAGATAGGACCTCAAATTGCCATTAAGCTTTTTCTCCTAATTAATATAATTTGAAGGTCTAATCTATTTTGTGAGAAATTTTGTATCTCTATTCACCCCCCCACTATCGCCCTTAGATCCAACAAAATGCAATAAAGAACAATGCAGAATATTGAGGATGATTAAGTATGCCTAGTTTTGGAGATATCTTAAAATATAGAGTTATATTTGATCTTAAATTTTACATATTCTCATACAATAAGGATCTAGGCTTAATTACAAATTTTGGAAAATAAAAGATCATCCTACAATTTATGAAGGTGAAGTTTAAACAACATGAATTTATTTGATGATTCTTATGGACAACTTGAAAACCCAAGGACGTCATAACTATCTACATATTTAGATGTGCCTATCGTTAAATTTAAGGATCAAATATGAGTTAGTTATCTATGTCAAACTAATTTAGAAAGATAATGTGTTAAGTGAAATTTAAAAATAATTATAAATTCTCTTTTCAAGTAGGAAAAGGACATGCTCTTTTCATAGCCTTCTGATCCTAGAGGGGTTTAACCCACACAATCCTAGCCATCTGAAGGTCTCCTTCAACCTCTACACTCCCTGCATGCTGGAACATATTTCTATTTCCCTAATTTCCACAATGTTTGGTAGATATACTTGCAAAATGAGAGTTTCATTGGCTTTAGGACACTCATCTGAGCCTTTTAAACCCTACATAGCCCCTCTTCAAAAATGCCTCTTTGAAAACTATCTCCTTCCTCCATCAATTATCGCAATAGGGTCTCCGTGCAACTATACTTGTTTTTGTCAATTCCAATAGATCCAAGAAGCTTCATTAGACTGAATGTAAGCCATCTTTACCTCCAATTGAGCCTGATCATGCTAAGCGACAATGCAAGTTTGATTTTCTTTCATAGGGATGTCAACTTAACCTTCTAGTAAGTTTCCCCACCTCTATTCTTTCTTTTATGAGTATTTTTTACTAGTAGGACACAACCTAGTTTGGTCCCTGAATCTTGTCCTTGTCACTGATGATGTATGTGTCCATTGGGCAACATCAAGCTATTTTTTCTCACAATATCTTGCTTGGAACCATTTTCGAGTCGACCTGAGGGTAAATTCATGCCTTGCTTTCATAGGTAGGCTTTGAAATCTCTTTTTTGATTTGAGACTTCTTCTCCTCAGTTCCTGGTCACCTCCATGCTGATTTTGGGATTCAGTTGGTCTTTTACATCCCAAGATGTTTCTCCACCTTCTTATTACCTTGAAGAACTTCTTGAATTCATCATGAAGCCATTTCAGTGGTGTTTACACCATTTTGTCTCCCTCTATCCAGCCGTCCAGGATGGTAGGATGAGAACTCGATTCCTAGCATGGCTCAACAGGATCATAGAGTGATGGCAGAGGAAGTAGATATCTCCTCCTCCATTGAGTTTGAGATTAATACCAGATATGGGTAGGAACTTCAAGCTCCAGTCGAGCTCTTCATGCCATTGCTTAATGAAGAAGATGCTTGGCACAAATATTATCCCTAAACTCATGGTCTCTTTTTTATGTGTTAGGATTCCTAGGGTAGTTTGGGGTTATTGGATATTTATTTCAATGGTCAATCATGTGAGATTTTACTACCCCAATGATGAATTCTCCCATTGCTATGCATATGCTCAAAAAATAGAATAATGGGCATATACATCTTTTGATTTTTTGTTTTAATCATTCCCAAAAATATATAAAGTGGTTTTGTCTAAATTCTAATTGGCCAATGATGGGAATTTCATATCTTTTTATTGTTATATGCTATTGTAGCGTCCCCAAATTCCTCCATCCTGAAATCCTATGGGGGTGAGAAGATATAATCCAAAAATTTCAATGAATTGTATCAAAGTGTGTTGCATAAGAAATATGTGTTACATGAACATAAAACCATAAGAATACACCATACATTCTCAACATTTAACATGCAAATGTTAAAAAATGAACTAATACAACATGGACTGGGATTACTTATGGAAAGGAGATTTTACATAAGTCTAAACATGTATGCTCAGATCTTACACAATTGGTACAATTTGTACAACTGCTCACTTCCCATCTTTCCTCCCATGTTATCTATGAACCTAAAACATACATGAAACAACGAATCAACACACATGGCTTTGTGTACATGGGCATACAAATACAATATTAATTGTTTTCATAATTTGAAATTTTTTAGAGAAAGAAAGAAGATCATAGAAAACATTTCTTAATTAATCAAAATATGCTAATTCTAGCCATTTTTCAAGATGAGTCGCATTATCAAGGTGGACAATTACCAAAACATATATGTTGGGCCCTATCCCATGTACCAAGTACTCTAGGAACTTCCTGTACATCTTATGCTCTAGGGAGGTGTACTAGTCAACACTAACCCATTCCCTCATAAGAGGGATGATGAACACCTTAACAAATAAAAGAGATCTACTAATAATTTATGTTTTTAAGTGACAAAGCACCAAGTACTAATAGTAATACTACATCCAACATTTGCAAATAAAATAGCATACATAGATATCATGAATCAACCAAGAAAACCATAGTCATATAACTAAATAAATCCAACGTACCTAAGTTTAGAGACTCCTTTTTATATTCTACATCATCTACATCTCTAGTCATCACTTGATTAATAACAATTAACTATCGTTAATACATGGTTCATTATAACCTTAATATTTTAGGTCTAAGTTAGGGTTTTGGCCAACCTAGGTTTAAATTGATCTTAGTACTATCCTTGATATTTTGATATTGATATGTATGCTATAATCAGTTTCTGATTCAATCATCAGTAGGGTTCTATGAGAATTTTTTGGGAATTAATATCAATTGGTTGTAATATATTTTATTTAATGAACCCTAAATAGGGGTATTAGCATCTATATAAGAAACCAACATATATTATTTAATTAAGCCTGATCTATTGATACAAAAATAAGGAGGATATTTTTGTGAGTATGAAAATTTTTGGGGGATTTTTATGCCAAAGGAGCTATTTATAAGAAATTTTCTAAGAAAAGGTTATTTTCCGGATATTAAAAGTATTTTACATTGGGGTCCATTGTCTTAGGTGGCAATCCAGGATTGGCCCACTTTGTCCATTAGAGTGGGGCACAACTCAACAACTCGGTCCAGCCTGGGCCAGCATGTCCCTGGGATTGACACTTGTTGGATCAATCAATTTATCAGTAAGACACTTGGTCTTTTTCTCTATCGCCTTCCTCTTGCATTTGTAGGACCGAGGCAGGTCTTCTTCATCTAGACGATCCTAGGTCATTGTCTATGTGAAAGGGGATCATTAGTGAGAAGTTTAGTGACTCCTGGATCTCTCGCGAATAGGAAAGGAGGCTATGATCTACCCTCATCCCTCTTTATCTTCTCAGTGATGGCTTGCCTCCCAAAGGTGGAGGGTCTTGAGACCATCTAGCTCGATTGATCTGGTATCGACAAGAGGGATGAAATCCAACGAGAAATTTTGATAGGGAATCAAGTAGCCTTAGCATATACTCATGTAGAAATTAAGCCTCCATTTGAGTAGGCGCTCATTTAAAAAAAATGTGACAACCATCTTCCACGACTGGCTTTTCCTGGAACTTTCTTCTAGGGTTTGGTGGAGGTGCTAGGTGAGAGCTGAGGGTTTCTCTCCTATCTTCTTGCACTTCTGATGCTCTAGGGATCTCTATAGAAGTCTTAAAAATTTATTTTAGCTCTGTAATGTGGTGAAGAGACTCAAAGTGGTGTCCCAAACCTCCTCCTTAACAAATGACAAAGGATCTCAACTGTCAGGAATATCTCAATTTCACACACAAAAGGGTTTCCTATCATCTTGGATAAATGATAAGGAGTATATAAAATATTTCAATGACTATATAAAGGTGGGGACTCAAGTTTAACTCACATACTACTATACCCCTTATTGGAGGGTTGTTTAGATCGTAGAAATGTGTTGAATTTAACTGAACCAGCCAATAATCCCAACTCCTTATGCAGACTCCGTCTCCAGGTCTAGAGAATTTCCACCTACTCCTTGCTTTTTGGATCTAGGTGATGATGGGGCCTCCATAATATATCCCACTATGACAAAGTAATTCACCATGACAATGGTTCTAAATATACACATGAATCATTAATTTGATATTTGAGAACCTAAATAACTTGGTTTGGGAGCATCATTTCTCCTTCAAAAATTAACAACAACTAGATCATCATTTAAGCTACTTTATACTAATTTCAAAAACTTTAACATTTGGTCATTAACTGATTTTCTAAACAACTTCATAACTAAGTGTAAAAAACTTGAATATAATTCAAATAATTATAAAATCTTGATCCTACAAGTCTATATCACTTGTTATGATAATAACATACCTCAAAGTTCACTAATATATCACTTGAGTCCATTGATACAAAATGGGTCCCTTAGCCTCATAAGTATCCAAATCAATTGACCAAACCTATTCATCATACTTTAACTCAATTAATGTGCTACTCATCAATTGCATATACAATTACACTTTCTGAGTGAAAATAGTTGATAATTGAATAACTAATTCCTCAACTTGGTATCAATCATCTACATGACACACATGGTCCTAAATAATATATTAAGTATCGAATCCCTAAAACATGGGTTATCATATTCACCCCATATTATATGGAATTTTGTCATTAAAATTCAACTAGTCCCATACTTAATCTGATATAAAGGAGTCTTTACTATGACCAAGCAACCATTAAGACCCATGGTGTCAAGGCATCATAGTTCTGTGTGCACCCTATATTTATGACTTAGGATTCAAAGTATTTAGGGTTTTCCCACCCCAATTTACATAGATGGAAGCTAAGTCATTTGGTTATAACTTGACATTCTTGTATTTTAGGATATACATCCCCAATATCTCTAATAATTAGGGATTTATTTACTCATGTGGAGTTCAAAAGCTATTATTAAGGTTTTCATATTTCTCTCTACTCATTTGTGTAATGTATATTAATATTTAATGTCATTTGATAATAGATTTTTTGTTTATTTACTCTTAACACAATTATTATGATTTATGATAAATATCATACTAAAATTTCATTACTTGAGAAGAGCTTACTTAACATGCTTGTAAATTAGGGTTTTACCCCATTGTATGAGTTATCACCAAGAAGCATAGATTTAGAGGGATCAATGATAGTCCCTATATATTGTGATCACGTAATCTATGATCCAAAGATATCTTTATTTAAAGGTCATGATTATAGATTTATATCTTTCAAGTGTGATATGAATAAAAAGAGAATATTTTCAATCAAGCTTGTCATGATTTCAAACATATACTTTTTCATGTATGATAGAAGGGAATATAGAATAGGTCAAGCTTATTTGAGTGAATTTTCAGACATAACCATTCTTTTGACTCAAGTGAGGTTTCTAGCATCATATTAGGAAAGAGAAGTGGAAGGAAGAACATATAATAATATCTTATGCACAAGGCATTTTACTTTGAGAACCAAAGTTTTATATATCACCTCACTTGTAGCTAATGATGAGCTTCACAAACACAAGTCATTCAGGCTAGGACCTAATTCAATCAAAGGATAGACTTTCTCATCATGAGTCTTTCTACCCATAACATTTTTAGCCAACTATCACATCTATGATATAAATCAACTATAACAATCACACACAAGGCACTCAACTCATATACTCAGGATTAATTTAGCTCAGACACAACATTTAGAACATATTTCATATTTCTCACATATTGGAGGTTAGGTCCTCTAACCTTCTCCTTATGGGTGTAACTCTCTCTAGAGTTCACCACATATTACATCCTAACACAAGAGGTCCTCCGTTGTAAAAGATCTTGAGGCCCATGCATATTCAAACTTAACTTTTCTTATGTAAGAAAAGAGTATGTACATCTTCATCACCAAGACTTATCTTAGATTCTCCAAAATTGGATTCAAAACCTCATAGACAACATAGAGCATTTTAAGAAATTTATATGATCAGAGATCAAACTTGGATAAGATCATCCATGCTTATATAATTTATCATTCTATTATCTTTTCTAACTACCACTCATCTAATAAGGCTCCAGAGATCTAATCAAGATCTACTCCCTCTTCTAGACTGATGTCACTCACTTTCATTCAGGTTACATGAACACCTCCTTCTCTCCTTTGTGAGGGACATATTTTTATATTATCATATATAGAATAAAATATATGTAGTTTTTCTCTGAGAAAGATGATGTTGGAGAAAACTGTTGAGGTTTGAGCCAATTGGAAATAAAACCAAATCAGCTAAATGAGTGTCCAACACACAATAGGTAGTCTAGTGACAAGTCACCTAGTGAAATGGTGAGAAGAAAGGGTTTCACCCACTTGTCTAAAGCTAGTTCTCAAACATATAGGTTGTAACCTAGAGGCTAAGTCAAACCTAGTCCTTATTGAACAACATTACTAAGTTTCTATGATTGTAAGGGAAAGGTAAAATTTATTTCTATGTTTCATGGTGAGAAAATGTCAGGTGTTGCTAATGTTCATGATCTCATACCAATTGCAACGTCCCTAGAGTCCACCTTCCCAAAACCCCATAGGGACGAGAAGACACAATATAAAAATGTTAATATGTTGTATCATAGTGCATTATAGAAGCGATATGTGCATACATGAACAAACAACAACAAGCATACACCATACATTCTCAACATTCATCATGTATATCTTACGAAATGAATTGACACAACATGGATTACAATTACATATTAAAAGGAGATTTTACATACGTATGAACATGTATGCTAGGATCTTACACAATTGGTACAACCTGTATAACTGCTCACTTCCCATCTTTTATCCCATGTCAGATCTGAACCTAAAACATAAACGAAACAACGAATCAACACACAAGGTGTTCAGTACATGGCCATAAAGATACATATATTTATGGTTTAAAAAGATTTAGAGAAAGAAAGAAGATCATAGAAAACATTTCTTGGTAAAGTAAAATATGCTAATTTTAGTCATTTTTTGTATAGTAGTTGCATTATCAAGGTGGAATAGTACCAAAACATATATGTTAGGCCTTATTCCGTGTAAAAAGTACTCTGGGAACTCCCTATACACTGTGTGCTCTATGGAAGTGTACTAGACAACATCAATCCATTTCCTCGTAAGGGGGACAACGAACACCTTAATAACTACAAAAAATCTATTCATAATTTATGTTTCAAGTGACAAAACATCAAACACTTATAGTAATACTACATCTAATATTTGCAAATAAAACAGCATACATAGATATCATAAAAAACCAAGAAAACCATAATCATATAATTAAATAAATCCCATTTACTTAAGTTCAAAGATTCCTATTTATATTCTAGACAATCTACAGCTCTGGTCATCACCTAACTAGTAACAATTAACCATCACTACTACAAATAAATAACCTCATTGGTTGATAGCTTCTAAAGATAAGCTCATTTATAAAGAGTGTAATCCCTAAAATTCTCTTGGAAAGAAACACCTTCAAACCAAGGTGCAACTAGGTGACCTATGATTAAAAAAACCGAGAATGATAAGGGAATATATAAGGATTATAATGCATATGACAATTTGCAAAGGAAACCTCTCAATTGGGTAAATTATAGAAAAGTCCAGAATGTACCTAAAATTGCATAACTTGCACAAACAACATCCATATTGGACCAAACTTCATCCAAAAGTTATATTTGATGTGTTGAATATGAATTTGATATTATTTCAAAATTTTGAAGTTATATAATCACATTATTCATTACTTATGCCTTTTACTCATTTTTCTCTCCTAAACTTATCCTAATATTTCAAGGTTGTCCAAATTAGATGAAATTTGACGTGTAGGCTAATTTTGATATGTAGATTTTGAATTTGAAGTTTGTTTCCTATTTTGAGACTTATTTTTATGAGATATGACATATGGCACATTAATGGCCCATTATCTAAATTATTCATCCAATTAAGTTTCTTGTCTTTATATTACCACCAAAATGAGTTATGTGGCATATTTTCTATATCCATTATAAACCTAATATTAATGTTAGAACATTAGGTTACATTAAGGTGATATATACATGCATTAGCTCATTGGGGTTATACTAAACATCTATTTATGTCTAACCTTCAACCTTGTTTGGTTAAGTCCAAATTGACAACTTCCAGGGTAGGGTCCGAGATCTAGTATGTTACAACACACCACCCCTTAAATGGATTTCATCGTCGAAATCAAAACATCCACATATAAGAAAACAAGTTATTCACCACCCCTTAAAGGATTCATCTTTTTTAGTCAAAACTATTCTTTAGGTACAAAAGGTTCAACTACACTTCCTTACATCCAACTACATAAGCATCATGTAAAAAAAACATAACTTGTAAAGACTAACTATGAACTATGGGTTAACTTGATCTTGTCCATCCTCAAACAAGACTTTAAACTTGGGAGACTAGTTCAACATATTAGGGTCCCTAAAGATAAATCATATAGATGTCTAACGCTACTATTTCCTAAAAGCATGCTATTTCGAACAATTCATATAAGCTCACGTGAGGATGGTATCATATGGATTTGGGAGTCCTCGTAAACTAAGTTAGTGGTGAGGAGGAAAATCTTTCCAACCTCCAAACCCTGATCCTTTCTAGATACCTTTGCTTTCAACTTCATGTCTTAGTAGTTGCCTAAAGGCCAAGCTAAACAACCTCAAGTTACTATAGCTACTTATGCATCTTTTAGTTGTAAGTATCTTATGGATCTATTCATCATCATTCTAATGTGAAACTATAGGATCATAAATCAACCCTTCATCATCTATTGATCAACTCTAGGGAAAACATGTCACTTAAAGGTAAGCCAAGGATTTTAACTAGAGAGACAAAATTGAAATAGTCAGATTCTGACTACTATGGGCTCTGATACCATGCTGTAAGGAGGCGGGATCACCCCCTTACTAAAGAAAATTTAAAGAATAAAACATCCATTCCAAACACACTCAAAGGTATGATTGAATAGGTGAAAAATTTTCAAACTTCAATAAATGATATTCAAAACAACCAAAGTATAGTAGCAGAATAAAAATAATGACTATATTTAATTTTCACAACAGATTACAAAAGTACATCATAATATCTGATAAGGATTTGCATGTATTTTACAACATAAGGATCTAAGTAGAGGGAAATCTAAACCATAACAAACTTGTCTCCAAGATTTAACTCCTTAAGCTAGTCCAAAACTTCATGCCTTATCATCCAAGTCCTTCACCTAGGGTTGGAAGCATACCCCAACAAGAAGAGAAAATAGATGACATCAACAAAGGCTGGTATGTGCATACTAAATAGGAAAATTAAGATATATATGGAATAAAGGACAATAACTATAAAAGGCTTTACATAGAAAGGATAAGGACCATCGAAATCGGTATCAAGAGAAAAGAAATTGAATTCATATGATAACGAAAGAATACTGGCCATTAATAAAATGTAAAGAATGTGCCACACAAGCACATATAAAGAATAAGGGAACACACCCCATATCATCAACCTGCATGCATGTGAGATAAACATAGACCTATAACAATATAAACATAAAGGCGGACAAGTCTCATAAACATGAAACCTGATAGAGAAATGATTAGTACCAATCTCACAAATATATAAAACATGGGCCAAGAATCACACATCTTGCCCTGGGTATGAGGCTCCTTTCCATCCCAAAAGAGTAGGAAATATTACATTTGCTCGGCAAGAAATAACACATCTTCCATAAACACTAATGGAATTACACTACTCTAGTGCTACTGAATCACATAGCATGTTAAATATAGAGGCAAGTAGAAAGTATAGTCAGAATATAAAAACTAGTCACCACATAAGTGACCAACATATACATCCACCTCATAAGTGGGTAAAAGACATTACATGTCATCTTTTAGAGTTCCATCATGAAAAAATCATAAGATAAGAGTTCAAAAGAATATCCATGATCACATAATCAATACCAAATAAGGTAGTTCGCATGAACCATGATTTTCAAAAGAAAAGACATTGTGTATATGCTAATGTCCATAGGACAAAGAGAATGAATAAGAATAGGTGAATTGCTCAACATAGAAGAATGGGGGATACATCATACCTCAACTTTCGAGTCTAAACAGTCCAAGTCAGTCCCATAGGACAAAGAAAATGAATAAGCATAGGTGAATTGCTTAACATAGAAGAGTAGGGGATACATCATACCTCAACTTCAGAGTCGAAACAGTCCAAGTCAGTTCTAGATCCAAGAATAGGCATCCAAAGAACCTCTAGGGAAGTGTATAAGTCCAATAAGTAAGGCTCCCCAACTTAGAGAGGTTGGTTTCTCCAACAAATCTCCTATCTCGAGCAAGAAGCACCTTCTCCACTTTAGAGGTGAAAACCCTGATAAAATAATATGGAGATGAGGTGTTTATGGGATCTAGGTGGGGTTTCACCATGGAAGGCCATGGTTCCAACCTGGAGGAAGGTGGAAGGAAGACTAAAATCATGAAAATAGGGACGGAAAGGAGGATACTTACTAGTTTTGGTTAAAATCACCAAGGAGGAGCTTAAGAAATCCTAAATAGAGAAATTTGGAACCCTAGGAGCCTTCTTCACCAAGGTAGGAACCTACTTTTACCTTGGGATAGCACCTTCATGGAAAAATAGAGTAGGAATGATGCTCTAAGCTAGTGGAAATAAAGGAGAGCAAGAGTTTTCTCATTGGGAGTTTGGAAGGGGTAGATATGGCTATATAAAGAAAGAGGTGAAGTATGAGGTGTCTGTGAGACTTTCGATGTGTCATGTATAAGGGTGTCCATGGACATGCAAGTCTTTATGGATAAGGAAGAAGTCAATAATAAGATGTCAAGTTACTTTCTATGTGTCCAATGCTAATGGTGCCCATGGACATGCAAGCCTTTATGGATAAGGAAGAAGTCAAGCATGAGGTGTCCATGGAGCATTCCATGTGTCGCCTAGGGATTTCATGGCCATGCAAGAGGACAGCTCATAGAGGCTTCTTGAATATCAAATTTCAGTTTATGTACACTTATAGGCCATCCCAACTGACCTCGAATCAAAGAAATAACCCCATTGGTTGATAGCTTCTAAAGATATGCTCATTTATTAAGAGAGTAATCCCTAAAATAACTTTGGAAAGAAACACCTTCAAACCAAGGTGCAGCTAGGTGACCTATGGTTCAAAAAATCTAGAATGGTAAGGGAATATACACGGATTATAATGATAAGGAAGAAGTCAAGCATGAGGTGTCCATGGAGCATTCCATGTGTCGCCTAGGGATTTCATGGCCATGCAAGAGGACAGCTCATAGAGGCTTCTTTAATATCAAATTTCAGTTTATGTACACTTATAGGCCATCCCAACTGACCTCCAATCAAAGAAATAACCCCATTGGTTGATAGCTTCTAAAGATATGCTCATTTATTAAGAGAGTAATCCCTAAAATACCTTTGGAAAGAAACACCTTCAAAAAGGTGCAACTAGGTGACCTATGGTTTAAAAAATCTAGAATGGTAAGGGAATATACACGGATTATAATGCATGTGACAATTTGCAAAGAAAACCTCCCAATTGGGTAAATTGTAGAAAAGTTTAGAATGTACCTAAAATTGCATAACTTGCACAAACAACATCCAAATTGGACCAAAATTCATCCACAAGTTATCTTTGATGTGATGAATATGAATTTGAAATTATTCCCATATTTTGGAGTTATATAATTACATTATTCATTACTTATGCCTCTTACTCATTTTCTCTCTCCTAAACTTATCATAATATTTCAAGGTTGTCCAAATTAGCTGAAATTGGACATGTAGGCTAATTTTGATATGTATATTTCGAATGTAAAGTTTGTTTCTACTTTTGAGACTTATTTTAATGAGATATGTCATATGCCCCATTAACGACCCATTATCTAAATTATTCATCCAATTACGTTTCTTAACTTCATATTACCACCAAAATGAGTTATGTGGCATATTTTATGTATCCATTATAAACCTAAGTTTAATGTTAGAACATTAGGTTACATTAAGGTGATCTATACATGAATTAGATCATTGGGGTTATATTAAACATCTATTTAGGTATAACCTTCAACCTTGCTTGGCTAAGTCCAAAATGTCAACTTCCAGGGTAGGGTCCGAGATCTAGTATGTTACAACGCACCACCCCTTAAAGGGATTTCATCCTTGAAATCAAAACATCCACATATAAGAAAACAAGTTATTCACCACCCCTTAAAGGATTCATATTAATAAGTCAAAACTATTCTGTATGTATAAAAGGTTCAACTACACTTCCTTACACCCAACTACATAAGCATCATGCAAACAAAAATCTTGTAAAGACTAACTATGAACTATGGGTTAACTTGCTCTTGTCGATCCTCAAACAAGTCTTTACACCTAGGAGACTATTTCAACATATTAGGGTCCCTAAAGATAAATCATATAGATGTCTAAGGCTACTATTGCCTAAAAGTATGCTATTTCAGACAATTCGTATCAGCTCAGGCCAGGCTGGTATCATATGGATTTGGGAGTCCTCGTAAATCAAGCTAGTGGTGTGGAGTAAAATCTTGCCAGCCCCCGAACCCTGATCCTTTCTAGACACATTTTCTTTCAACTTCATGTCTTAGTAGTTTCCTAAAGGCCAAGCTAAACAACCTCAAGTTAGTATGGTTAGTTATGCATCTTTTAGTTGTAAGTATTTTATAGATCTATTCATCATTATTCTAATGTGAAATTGTAGCATCCTAAATCAACCCTTCATCATCTATTGATCAACTCTAGGGCAAACATGCCACTTAAAAGTAAAGCAATGATTCTAACTAAGGAGACAAAATTTAAATAGTTAGATTCTGACTACTATGGGATCTTATACCATGCTATAAGGAGGCGTGATCACCCCCTTACTAAATAAAATTTGAAGAATAAAACATCCATTTCAAACACACTCAAAGGTATGCTTGAATAGGTGCAAAATTTTCAAACTTCAATAAATGGTATTCAAAACAACCAAAGTATTGTAGCGGAATTGAAAAAATGACTATATTCAATTTTCACAAAATATTACAAAAGTACATCATAATATCCCATAAGGGTTTACATGTATGATACAACATAAGGATCTAAGTAGAGGGAAATCTAAATCATAACAAGTTTGTCTCCAAGTTTAACTCCTTAAGCTAGTCCAAAAATTTATGCCTTATCATCCAAGTCTTTCACCTAGGGTTGGAAGAATACCCCAACAAGAAGAGAAAATAGATGACATCAACAAAGGTTGGAATGTGCATACTAAATAGGAAAATTGAGCTATATATGGAATAAAGGACAATAAATATAAAGGCTTCCCATAAAAAGGATAAGGACCACCCAAATGGGTATCAAGAGAAAAGGAATTGAATTCATATGATAACGAAAGAATACTTTCCATTAATAAAACATAAAGATTGTGCCACACAAGCACATGCAAATAATTAGGGTACACACCCCATATCATCAACCTGCATGCATGTGAGATAAACATAGCCCTAGAAAAATATAAACACAAAGGCAGTCAAGTCTCATAAACTTGAAACCTGATAGAGAAAGGAATATTACCAATCTCCCAAATATATAAAACATGGGCCAAGAATCACACATCTTGCCCTGGGTATGAGGTTCCTTTCCATTCCAAAAGAGCAGGAAATATCACATCTACTCGGTAGGAAATAACACATTTTCCAAAAAAACCAATTCAATTACACTACTCTAGTACTACTGAATCACATAGCATGTTAAATGTAGAGGCAAGTAGAAAGTATAGTCAGAATATATAAACTAGTCACCACATAAGTGACCAACATATACATCCACCTCATAAGTGGGTAAAAGACATCACATATCATCTTTTAGAGTTCCATCATAAACAAAGCATAAGCTAAGAGTTCAAAAGAATACCCATGATCACATGATCAATATCAAATAAGGCAGTTAACATGAACCATGATTTTCAAATGAAATGACATTGTCTATAGGCTAATGTCCATAGGACAAAGAGAATGAATAAGCATAGGTGAATTGCTCAACGTAGAAGAATATGGGATGCATCATACCTCAACTTCAGAGTCTAAACAGTCCAAGTCAGTCCTAGATCCAAGACTAGGCATCCAAAGAACCTCTAGGGAAGGTGGATAGGTCCAATAAGTAAGGTTCGCAAGCTTAGAGAGGCTAGTTTCTCCAATAAAGCTCCTATCTCGAGCAAGAAGTACCTTCTCCACTTTAGAGGTGAAAACCCTAACAAAAGAACATGGAGATGATGTGTTTATGGGTTCTAGGTGGGGTTTCACCATGGAAGGTCGTGGTTTCAACCTAGAGGAAGATGTAAGGAAGACTAACAACATGAAAATAAGGAAGGAAAGGAGGATACTTACTAGTTTTGGTCAAAATCACCAAGGAGGAGCTTAAGAAATCCTAAATAGAGAAATTTGGAACCCTAGGAGCCTTGTTCGCCAAGGTAGGCACCTCCTTTTACCATGGGATAGCACCTTTGTGGAAAAATAGAGTAGGAATGATGCTCTAAGCTATAGGAAATAAAAGAGAGCAAGAGTTTTCGAATTGGGTGTTGGGAAGGGGGAGATATGGCTATATAAAGAAAAAGGTCAAGTATGAGGTGTCTATGAGACTTTCCATGTGTCATGTATAAGGGTGTCCATGGACATGCAAGTCTTTATGAATAAGGAAGAATTCAAGAACGAGATGTAAAGTTAATTTCCATATGTCCAATGTTATGGGTGCCCATGGACATGCAAGCATTTATGGATAAGGAAGAAGTCAAGCATGAGGTGTCCATGGAGCTTTCCATGTGTCCTTAGGCTAGGGATTTCATGGCCATGCAAGAGGAAAGCTCATAGAGGCTTCTTGAATATCAAATGTCAGTTTATGTACACTTGTAGGCCATCCCAACTGACCTCCAATCAAATAAATAACCCCATTGGTTTATAGCTTCAAACGATAAGCTCATTTATAAAGAGAGTAATCCCTAAAATGCCCTTAGAAAGAAACACCGTCAAAACAAGGTGCAACTAGGTGCCCTATTGTTCAAAAAATCGAGAATGTTAAGGGAATATATAAGTATTATAATGCATGTGAAAATTTGCAAAGAAAACCTCCCAATTGGGTAATTTTTAGAAAAGTCCAAAATGTTCCTAAAATTGCATAACTTGCACAAACAACATCCAAATTGGACCAAACTTGATCCACAAGTTATCTTTGATGTGTTAAATATGAATTTGAAATTATTTCTATATTTGGAAATTATATAATCACATTATTCATTATTTATGTCTTTTACTCATTTTCTCTCTCCTAAACTTATCCTAATATTTCAAGGTGGTCCAAATTAGATGAAATTTGACATGTAGGCTAATTTTGATATGTAGATTTGGAATTTGAAGTTTGTTTCCACTTTTAAGACTTCTTTTTATGAGATATGTGATATGGCCCATTATCTAAATTATTCATCCAATTAAGTTTCTTATCTTCATATTACCACCAAAATGAGTTATGTGGCATATTTTATGTATCCATTATAAACCTAAGAATAATGTTAGAACATTAGGTTACATTAAGGTGATCTATACATGGATTAGCTCATTCGGGTTATACTAAACATTTTTTTAGGTCTAACCTTCAACCTTGTTTGGCTAAGTCCAAAATGTCAACTTCCAGGGTAGGGTCTGAGATCTAGTATGCTACAGATATCCCCCAATCCCTCTTCAACTTCAAGGTGATGCATTTCCTCCTGCATGGTGGAAGGTCTCAAGATCATCTATCTCTGTAGATCTAGAGCTGACGCGAGGGGTGAAATCCAGTAAGAAATCCTTACAAGGAATCAAGTTGCCTCAGCGTCTTATCATAGAGAAACAAGACGTCCATCAAAGTAGGTGCTTGTTTGAAAAAATGTGAATGCCACCTTCCATGGTTGGGATCTCCTTGGAAATCATCAGTAAGGTTTGGTGGAGGTGCTAGGTGGGATTTCAAGGTTTCTCCCCTATCTTCTTTCATACACTTATGATGTCCTGGGAGGTCTACATGAGTCTTAAAACTTTATTTCAGCTCTACAATGTGGTGAGGAGGACTCGAAGTGCCACCCCAATCCTTATCTATAACAAATGATAGCGGATCTCGACTGCCATGAAGTATCACAATCGTAGGCACAAAAAGGTTTCCTATCATCTTTGATAAATGCTAAGGAGCATACTGAATATTTCAATGGCTGGGGAGAGGTGGGGATTCGAGATTAACTCACGTACTACTATACACCTTATCGAATGGTCATTTAGATCCTAGAACTGTGATGAATTAAATTGACCCAGACAATAATCCCAACTCCTTATGTTGACCTCATCTCCAGGTTTAGAAAAATTCCACCTGATCCTTACTTTTCAGAGCTAGGTGATGATGGGCCTCCATAGTATACCCCAACATGACATAGTCATGAATATTAATTCACCCTGACAATGGTTTGCAATATATGAATCAATAATTTGATATTTTAGAGCCTAAATAACTTGGTTTGGGAGAATCATTTCTCCTTCAAAAATTAAACACAACTAGATCGTCATTTAAGATACTTTAAACTAATTATGAAAACTTTAATATTGGATCTTTAACTATATTCTCTGAATAACCTCATAACTAAGTGTAAAAACCTTGAATACAATTATAAAAATCATAAAATCTTGTTCCTACAAGTTCAGATCTCTTGTTATGATACTAACATACCTCAAAGTTCACTAATATATCACTTGAATCTGTTACTACTATTAAATAGGTCCCTTGGCCTCATAAGTACCCAAATCAGTTAACCAAACCTATTCATCATATTTGAACTCAATTAATATTATAATCATCAATTGCATATAGAGTTACACTTTTGAGTGAAAAAAGTCAATAATTGAATAACCAATTCCTCAATTTGGTACCTATAATATGCATGACACACATGGTCTTAAAATACTATATCATGTATCGAAGCCCTAAGACATGGGTTATCACACCTACGGGGTCGAGTTATATATGTATTTTGATCCTTTTTTTGAGATTGAGATGATCAACTAAGTTTCAAAGCCTGATTTGACTCCGAATTTTCTTGTTTTTTCCAAGTACCATGAACCCTATGAATCAAGTTAAGGACTATCTCTCATGGGTGTAAATTGATTTAACATGACATTTCATTTTTTTAACCCCAACAACATGATTAGGATTTCATCAACTTTAGGAAATTAACTAGGATTTTATGCAATAAAGGTAAGTGGTTCATTCCCATGAGTATTTATACTTACTAAGCTATGTATATTTACATGTGCTAACTATGGAATTATGATTTATCTGTTCTAATATTCTAAAATTTTATGTAAGATATGAAATTAAAGTTTTTATAACAACATGATGGTGTTCTTGCAATGCCCCATATCTCAACTAAAGATATGTTATAAAGATTTCTTAAAGTGGTCAGGATTCATGAACTAGGTTCATGAGAAAATTAAAGGATCATTTTCCTATAATATTTCTTAGTAATGATTCCTATTAATGAATTAGACTACAAGATAAGATATGCAAGCAAGATAGTAATACTAGATAATGTGGAATGGCATTGTATTTAAGATTTCAAGTAGAAGTATGTTATTAAGATATAAAGATCTAAAAGCTAAGTGTTGTTTAGGTTTCTTAGACAATTAAGATCTAAGAATTAAGTGCACAATAAAATATAACAGTAGATTGTGTTGAGTTATGATTAAGTTTGCAAGATAAGATTTTATAAGATTCATGTTTTAAGATTTAAGACTTAAGCTCATATGGATGCATTTCGATTCATGTTAAGATTAGATTTAATGAGACTTAATAGAGACTGCGTTAACTTTTTAGAACCATATTTTAGACATTCGATACTAAAGTTACCTTCATACACTTAGTATTTGTACATTCAATTCAAATTATCTTCTTAAGCCTTTAAACAATATGTCATGTATCTGATATCAGAATTTAATTAAGTCATACTATCAATCAAAGCTTCATATTAAGATTTATTTAGATAATAAGAATATGAAATTTTAGATTTAGATTTAATGCAATTCATAATTAAATAATAGAGCTACACAGTTAGAGATTTTAGGGTAAGATTCAGAGATAAGAAATTAATAATAAATCTACAGATAATAGATTAATATTAGGAATAAGAAATTAAGAACATATAAACAAAATTAATAAGTCCTCATTAGAGAGTCTTGAGATGATTCAGAAGACACTACATGTGCAAATGAGATCACATCGTGCCAAATAGGGTGTATTTCACCATAGAGAACATTTAGATGTCAACAGAGGGCACATTGTGCCAACAGATCGTGTGTTGCACCATAGAGGATACTTTAATATCACGAAGGAGGACTATCATATAATAGTGGCTACAATTACATAAAAATTGTAAATCCAAGATACCTTGATTTAGAGTATGCGCATAATCTCATTTATAATCTTGAAGAAATCAATTAAGATAAGAAAAGACATGACTTAGGCCCTTTGTGCAAGTCATGAAGTTGAGGCACCAGAGTGTAGGACGATTCAGATACATAACCCAGACCCTATATGTAGGTTATGTGATCATAGAAACTTAGTGTAAGTAGTGAGACCTAGGTACTAGAGTACAGATCTCCAGAGAAAGATAAGTAAAAAGATAAGAGCTAAATTAAATAATAAGAGTTATTTATGTTTTACAATTTCTATAGATTTTATGTTAATATCATGCATAAAATTTTTAAGAGTATCTTGTAGTACCTTAATACTCTAGTAATGCATATACTAGAATACTCATGCCACTTACTTTAACGACCATTTTCCAATGCGTGGCATGGACGAGATGTATGCATGTGAGGAACATGAGTAGAGCATATTCTAGAGACTCCAAGAACAACAATAGTGAAGGGTAAAAATTTATCAGGGTGCCAACTATAAGACGATCCTCACATTTATAGACTTGGATATATGTTTTAGTGTTTTGAAATTTAAAGTAGAGACTATGTATCAAGATTTTAAATGACTTTTTCATGTGTTAAAATTTATGTTTCCTTTTGTGAGAACAATGATGATAACATTTATCATTTAAATTTTGTGTGATTGGTTGTATTATTGTTATGAATGCCAGTATTACGTAATGCCCCTTGAGTGCATGAGTTATAAATAACTCAATTTTGCTTCCTCTATGTGCATGGGAGTACTTACGGAGGGTGCTACATAGAACCTTGTTTCTTATTCAATTGCTCAATCTTTAGGAATGCATATGTCAAAGGGATTGTATTAATGTTTAATTAATACTTTAGGTTCTGGATATAGTACCTACCATTCATTATGCCTCTCGATAATGAAGGACTTATTTTAAAAAAGGAAATGGATTCAAAATGAATAAAACTACAAACTAAAAATACTTAATCAAATATATGGTACAAGTGATGAGAAATCCACAATGTACATATGAATTGAGCCACAAATAATGCTACAAGAAATTGTGGCAGTGAATATATTTTAATCTTATTACTTGTTGGGTACAATCAACCAACAATTAGAAGGATAAATTATGTTGTATAGCTTTCAACACTACTCCAAATTAAGCTTGGTTCCATTAAATAAGCAATCAGGATATGAATTCAAGTTGTGTAGTGATAGTGATGAAAATACCAATTCAACAAGATTCTAATTCAAGAAGTTAAGAGATAATGGAAGAGAAAAGAGATTCACTACCATTACGAAGTACTCACATATTGGAATTCATTAAAGACCGATAGATTATGTTTAATGCATGAAAATTTGTAATTACATAACCATTAACTTGGGATTTCCATAAATTAGCTAAAAATATCCTCAATCTAATAGATTGTGCTTAAAATAGGAAGATATGACTCTCATATATATTATCCCAATCAATTCTTAATATTAATTTTAAAAATCTAACATCCTAATATCTTCTCTCATTCTTTTGATAAGTATGGTCCTATCCATTGTTCATAATTCTAAGGAATTAATTATGGATCACTTAGACAAGAACTTCCTTAAATTCTTCATACAATGATGAAGTTTGAGAAGAGAGGTAACACCAAAAGAAGATAATAGAATAGAAGGAAATAATAATATATGATAATTAGAAAACTAATTGAGCTTTTCTGTTATCTAGTACTACATTAGAACTATTAAACCCATAACATTCAAGAACATAAACATACATGTGGAGGAGATGATATTTAATCTAAAAAAATACCATAGACCAAGGATAAAAGTTATAAAAGATGAGTGTAGTTGTACATAATATGGTAAATGGAGAAAAGTCCACCAATGGGTTGTCAATATTAAGAGTTCACCATATCTACTATATGCTCATTTATTTTAGTACATTTTCTTCCCATGTCAAGCAGTCAAAAGATGATTTCTGGATCCCACAAAGTCACCAAAACTAGTTTGTGAAACTCTTTCAATATTTACAAGCCTTCATGTCTTTACTAGTTCTTGTCTTGAAACACATGCACAAGAGCTAACAATTTTTTTGGTACCAAAACCCAAACAAACACACTTTGAATTTGAAATGTAACTTATTAACATTACATATTGCATTATATGTCATAGTAGTTACGACCTAGGATATGCCATCTACTTGACATGGTGTCTTTGAAGTAGAAAGTTATTGTGTATAGTTTGTCTTATGACACACCGTGTCACTAATATGACACAACATGTCACCTATGTTTGATGAATATTTTCTTTATTTGATGGTTGTCACTACACACCATACTGTAAACATGATGCATCAACATATGACATGATATGTCCCTCTAGATCCATGGCAAGTCATTTTATTCTGAAGTATATTTGAAGACATATATGTTGGACACAGTGTGCTGGAAAATCATACATAGTGACACTGACCGTGATACCCCACATCATGACACTGAATCCTCTTATCAATACATATTATGCTTGTTTTAGGCCTTATATATGGGACCTAACATGTCTATGCAATGATATAATGCATCACTTTGAATCTCAACATATCACTTCATTTTTTGGATTTTCTCAACCCCATATTTGTAAGGAACTTATCTCTATTACATCAATGATTTCATATTCTTGTTTTCTACATAAAAGCATTAGATGTTCTAGAGCATGATAAATTCATAAATAGAGGTAAGTGTGTAAAAATAGATCCTAAAATACTACTTAAAATACATTTATCTACCACTAAGATCCATTTCAAATACTACTTGTACACAGTTGATCGATTTTAGTTCCTTCAATCGATGTAGTCCTCTAATTTATCATCCCTATTATGATTTAATATACTTGAACTAACTTGAGGAGTATAATTCCCTTCTCAAGTTAGACCTACTCTCATTAAATAGGAATGAGATGATACTTTTACAACACTACGTGCCAAAAAATCCAATTGTTGGCTTTTTGGATATGCCGCAGTCATATTTACAAATATTTCTCATATTATATTACTAACATGTGTATTAAGTATTTCAGGTGATCAAGGAACATAATCAATATCCAACTAAAGAAATTGCAATACATAATTTTGGATACTTACAAATCAAGTCGTACCATGTATATATTTGTACTTATGTGTTTTTGTACAACTTGATAAACATGATGTAAGGACAAGTAATGATCTCCCAAAACCTATGCAAAACCATATCTCGTACTCATACGAAGCTTTTAGAGTTGTTAGGTTTACTTAGATATATCATTAGATATGGTATTCCTATTATATTTGCATTATTTTGAGCTAGAGTCACTCTTGATTGAAGATATTCTCGATGGAGATATAGTTGTTGCACATTTGAATGGAGAGCTTGACTGACATATAGTCATTGGAGAAAATTCCAAACCAGAGCAAATCTCAGTCGGCAATATTATGGACTGAGATGGTTTCCAATCAACAACATTGTGGACCTTTAGATGCAATTCAACAAATGGTCAAATTAGTTGTTGTAATTCAATTCACTTAATCCTAACGGCTAATTTTCATCCTAAAACACTCAAGACACTACCTACAGCTTCCCTAACCATGTGTAAACATTTCCTATAAATCAGAATTGTCCTAGGACAACAAAACAACAAGTTTGCATAAAATAATTAAGATCATATACACAAACTTGAGAACACTACACTACAACAAACATACCTTATAGTGGCATTTGACAAATGCCCCTAAAAATATAAATTATAAGTATTTAGTGGCATTTGTTGATACTTAAAAAAATACCTCTAATACCAATGCCACTAGAGAGATAGTGGCATAAATTGTAAATGCCACTAAACATATAGTTTAATGTCTTTTAGAAAATGCCAAATGAATGCCACTATAACATCATTTGGCTTTTAAGAGAATGCCACTATTGCATCACTTGGCTTTTATACAGATGTCACTATTTTGTATTCGGATGTTGAATGAAACTATTCTTATTAGTGTGATGGTGTGAACAAATGGCACTATAATGGCATGCTAATTGTTTATGTTAGCATTTTCATGGCTATTAACCATTCAATATTCAATTCATTACCTATATTTGGAAATGAAAACCAAATTGCAACTCATACGTACATCTTCACAAGTATAGATCTTGAATATCAAACTTTATTATTTATAATCAAATGCAAATCACATGGGGAGGATATTTTACCTTGCCCCTTGTATTATATACAACACATGGATTCTCTTTCATACACAATTTTGATAATTAGTACAATAGAATCTACATCCATCCTTTGATCTTCTCTTCCTTTCCATACTACAAGATTTTACTTTCTGTCTAAGTCCTAAGAAGTTTCTTCCTACATGAAAAAAAAACATCGTCTATCTCTTTCACACCAAAGTAAACTTTGTTCCACTCCACTCTGACAGATACACACTCCTGATATCAATAAACTTAGCTTTCTAAAAAGCTTGAAATTGCTCAAGCCCAAGGCACAATCCTTCATCTTGGCAGCCTGGATCACTTCCTCTCTACATTCATTCCCTTTTTGTGGCTTGCTTATATTGATGATGCTACATGTGATCCCATCACTAACATCACGATGGTGATCCCTATGCAAATATTGCTCTTTCCGCTCTCAATCTAACAACTACCTTGGAACATTCATTGATCTTCATAAAACTACTTGTAAGGTCAATATATAATTTCACTTTTGATCTGTAATACAAACTAAATAATGTTATTTTCAATTACAAAGAGGAGAAGTTGAGTTTAAAAATTGTTGATAACTTCAGTGAGTGAACACTTCATGCTACCAGATTACCTAATTTTCCTTTATAGGTTTTGAAATCTTTATGATGCACTTCTCATCATTTGTAATGTTGATGCCCCAAAAGATCTCATTTATTTTCTATACCAACTTTAAAAATGACTTTATAATCATATTTTTCATTGTAAAAAAATGCAAATGTGATGAGATAAAATAGCTAGAAAGAATCAATTTACTTGTCAGATAAAACACAAACACACAACACTAAACACACACTAACTAACTGTAAACACTATATGGAGCTTGATCACATTCGGTTAAGTCATGAGTCAACCAGTCAATATTTACAATCGTCCTAAATTTATAGCAGCAACCTACTATGATCACTTGTTTTAAGTTCAAACAATCATTGAACAAGAAAAATGTCCAAAAAAGTCAGTCACAATTGCTGTAATATGGTAACAACTTATTTACAAACAAGAACCACCAAACAATTTGAACATTAAGAAGAGGAAACAAGTAAAAGAAAAAATTTAAGCACCTTCTCTTTATATTTCTTATCAACATGATCAAACCTAGGATCCTGACATTCTATAGTGTCCCTAAAACTATGATTACAAGTATGCGAGTTGCTGAATTGCTCTTTGATAGGATCACTTATCTGAGTTTCCCAAAGTGAAAAATAACAAGACCACAAAACTACAACAGAAGAAGGAAAGTTGAAGAAAAAGATAATGAAGCACAAACCTTCTTGAGTTCTTAGTTTATTTATGTAGACACCTTTTGTCTCATCCTCACCTTCATCATAAAGCCTGACTCCTAAAGCTTTTGAGAAAATGTTTCTTTTTCTCCTAAATCATTTGAGAAGTTATTTCATCACTTATACTTTAGAGCAAGTTATGCCCCACACCTTCTTATCCACCCCTCAAGTTTAGATCAAATTTTGAAATTTATAGGAACACAATTCAACTTATAGTTAGTAGAAACATCAAAAGATAAGAAGTTTTCATTTTGAATATCTTCAAATGATGTGATCATAATGCTAATGATCTAAATGTATTTCATTATACAATATACTCTTTACATTACATTTAGGTGTGACTATCAGGAGAGTCCTTTAGGATAGAGGTACATGATATATAAGTTGCAGATCATCTACCTGATTGAATGAATGTTGCGCCCCTCAATCACTGATTTTCAATACTAAACGGGAGGAATTGTATCCCAAATTTAGAATCAAGAATATTTAATTAGATTATTCACTATGTGATCAAGAATTACAACAAGATGAATTGGCACAAGCCATTGATCTACATGGAGAATTATTCTTACCAAATGTTGGATTTTCTTTTATACTCGTTATAATTACTTTGTTTGATCAGGAAGAATTCTACACAGTAGTTATATCATCGGTCATTTTTTTATATCCATGCTTTCTACATCTCCTTTCTCGTTTCCCTTTATGATAAATATCATGAATTGTTAAAGCTATGGCTTCTTTTCTCATTGAATTTATTTTTCTATACTATATGTTTTCTCTCTCTTTTTTGTTGATTGTTCATATTGTTTTATATTTAAAGATATTTAAAGCATTGACCTACATCTGTGACAACCTATGAATTTTCCATAGGATATCAAACTATAAAAAAGTTGTTCGTTGAAGTTTTTATATATATCTCTAAAAAAGAATGCCATCTAGATATTTACTCCCTATAAATACTTGTATTTTTATAAAGACATAATTTTCTGTGGACTATAATCATATACAACACTATATTATTCTATTATATTTTCACAAGGTAAAGAACTTATAATATTTGATATCAAATCTAAGGACTCATCCCTACACGTGTATAAATACATGTAATTTCCTCTTGGTTATACTCACGTGGTCATGTTGTAATCCATTTCTCATAAGCCAAAATGCAAAAATAAAAGTAACCATAGCATAAATTAGTACATGTACAAAATTATCTAGAAATACAACAACAAACACAACTTAGACATTAGTTTCTGGTTAGTTAGATTTGGTTTTACTCAGAAAATTATTTACTTGACTACAATTCATTTGTGTCCTAGACCAGAGATTAAATCCATAAATCTTCCGATATTTTTATTAACCATCAAAGCAATAATTTATATTCAGAAACGGATCACCTTTTAGACTAGTAATTCTCATGCTATTAAATAAGGTCTACGTACCTAGAGCACCTAAGTCCTTTAGTTTTGTTATGCCTCAAATTGAATATTTCTAATCTCATATCCATATCGCTTGTATATTTTACTCCACACGGTATTCACTAATCTTCTATCTACGCAAAACAAGGTTTTATTTCTATATAAAATAAGTAGATGTACGCACAAGAGCCAATGGGGCAATAGACAAGAAATTATGTAATGTTTCAGAGTTTTCGAGGAAGATTCAAAACAATTAATCTTAGTGGAAAAAATATAGGTTGCAAAAAATTTTGGTATTCTTTTTTAAACTCCCTTTCAAGAAATATGTAGACCAAGATATGTAAAATTACATGGATTCAATCAAATGTGAATTTTGGCAAGTATCTTGGTGTTCTTGTATCGCATAAGAGAGTGAACAAAATGACCTACTCATAGATCATGGAAAAAATTTAGAGGCACACAACTGGTTGGGCAGCAAGAACGTTGCCTCTTACTAGTCGGATTTGTTTAGTAAAGTCAGTGTTACCGACTTACACTATGCAAGCTAGTATGCTTCCAATAAACTTTGTGATAGCTTTGACCAGAAATTTGAAGATCAATTTAGAAAGGGGGTCATAAATCCAAACCCTTATCTCTTACTAGATGAGATCGAGTCACAACAGACCCAGTTAATGGAGAATTAGGCGTGAGAAGAGAGAGTGTAACCAATTTTTGCTATTTAAAAATTCTTGGGAAATGAAATCAGGAAGGAATTCCATGTGGTATAAGGGAGCGAAGAAGAAGTACAAAAGCTTTACTGATAAACTTGGACAAAGAGCAAGTAATTTTTGGAGAGTTTTAGACAGTTTACAACAATATCTTCAATCTGCTACAAGAAATATCGTTACCAACGATCAGTCTACTAAGGTTTCGACTGATCTTTGGATCCCAGATGGAACCATATCCTGAAGGATGTGATAGTTACGAATATACACATGTACTTGAAGATTTTTTAGTTTCAAGTTTAGTAACTTAGGAAGGGGACTAAGACACATGTTTTGAGTGAATACTTGCCATGAGTTAGTCATGAAACAAATGGTTGCATTACATGTTCTGTCTAAAGGGTTGAGAAAAAGGATGTCTGGGCATGGAAAGAATCTAACAGTGATTTATTCTCGACGGAATTGGAATATAGTGACCTTAGAAAACAAAATCAAGCCACCAGACCCGAGCCATGGAAACAAATCTGTGGCTATTGAGTACCCACCAAATACAAGAAATTTATGCAGTTGTCTTCCATGAAGCGATCATGAGAAATAAGAGGAGAGCTAGTATAAAATTCACTATTCCTACCTCAAGTAGTAGATGTGGGTCATGGAGGAAAGCACACTCCATGCATTATGTGTATGTGAGGAAGCCAAGAAGGTTTGGTAGATTCTGAATGTTGCAGCTTGTTATAATTCCTTCTTCTCCTCCAATCTTAAGCAATGGTTGAGTTCCAACTTGAGTAAACTAGAAGATGTGAGAAGGATGTTTATGACTAGTTGCATCTATATATGGAACAGTATAAACATGTCGATGTTTGAGAAAAAGATTATATCACCAGAAAATTAACACTGTTGTATTACCAGGAAGGCAACCAACGTCAGAGAAACATGGGGAACAAGCTGAAGACTGACCAACCTGGTACATATGGTATTGCGATGCAATGGCCTCCGTGCGACCCCGCCAGCTGAGTGGGTGAAGGTGAATACCAAGACTGCTGTCAAAAGAAGAAACACTTCTGTAGTAGCAGCAGCCAGAACCCATAATGGAGAATGGATACTAGCTAAGGAGAGTCAAAAGGAAGTGAATTCAGTCTTAGAAGCAGAACTGGCTGCTATGCTGCTCGCCCAGGAGATGGCATGGCATGCTAATTGAAGATATAGTTATTACAGAATCTAACAGCCTGCAAGACATAAACCAGATTTGGCTTGAGAAGGATTCATTTCCATGTATGATGACGTGAATACACATTATTGTAAAGCATCCAAGTAAAAATGGGAAAGTAAAGCTTGCTCATATGAAAAGAGAATCTGACTCTGTGGCTGCTGGGCTTGGCTAACTTAATTTTAAGGAAGGCAGCATCCATAAAACCTAAATGCAAATCTATTTTAACCTTAGTTTATACTCACAAGCCGTTTGCTAAATAAAGAAAAGTGAGATTAGATTTAGGAAACTGAATCTACGGTATATGAAAATGATGGGTTTCCATAACCTACAAATTGTTAGATAAATGGTTACGCAGGTTAGTAGTTACGTAACTGCTGTAACTAATACTTAGTTACTGTAGCAGCTCATTAATGTAGCTATACTATTTTGGTAATCATTTATTTAGCATGGGTTAAGCTCAATGTAGTGCAGCAAGTACATGTGAGAATGTAGTGTTGTTTCTAGTGCAAATGGCAAAGAAGTTTATCCCATATTGTTCACACCTAGAACTTTTGTGGTCCTCATATGTAGGATCACATGGGGCACTAGTGTCCAAAGAAGTCCTAGGAAGGAGGTATGCTCACCTCCTTGGTGAGTGGGGTTACCACATCACAACGCACGCACGCGCGCGCGCGCGCCACGCCACGCCTGGCCGGGCCGGGCCGGGCTCGGGCTCGGGCTCGGGCTAGTGGCTTGTGGAGAATGTCTTCCGTCTTCTTTTTGCACTAGGATACAACTACGTAATTAATTACTCGTGTAATTAATTGTTGCTTTCTTATTCGGATTTCTTAAATCCTAATTAGAAAGTGTTTCTCTTTTACGGATTATTCCCGTATTGAGTACGAGAGCAACCGAGTGTTGCGTCTAACTGGGAATAGGATTAGGGACGTACGTGACTATATATATGACTCCGGTCATTAGGGTTAAACACACCGAAAACAGCTTCTGCCGCCGTGTGTTTTGTGAACCCTAAACCCGAGTGCGAGAGTCGTCGTCCCTGGAGTTGCTTTGCGGAGTTGTCCTCCTGTGCAAAGCGAAACTCGTCCTTCCCTTCAGACGCAGCTGTCAGGCGGTGGTACCTGCGGTGGCTGTGCTGCACTGGTAGCGGTGCAACGTGCGCGAGCAAGACGTGCAACAACTTCCAGGTTCGTGCCGGATCAAGACTGGGAGAACGGTGCCTATCCGCGAGGATTGCCGGGCACTGGTTTCTTTAAGTAACCCGTTCGTTTCTCAACGAACGATCTGGTTTGCGAATCTAACCCTTAATTTTGTTCTCCTGCATTGCTTGTTCTTCGAATCTTATTTTGGATCTGCCTGCACTGTTAATTAATTTGCACCTGACGCTGTTGCATGAACGACATCAAATTATTATAAACAACACAAATGACATGGAAGTACATGTTCATTACGCACATATCTTTCATTTAGAAGAGTCACTATCTTGAATGCCAAATACTGACCGGAACTTTATGTTAATGAATTTTGCACATCGATGTACGTACTAATAAGTAGTCACAAACTCACGAGAAACTTAAATAATCTCTCTTACTAAGAGTACTTGATCTTTACACTTGACTTGAAGATGAGCAAGTAGTAGTTGTTTGATGATGGTGGTGGCCGTCGAGGTAATGGTGGTGAAAACAATATTATAATTTTTCGCAACATAGTCACAAAGACTGGAAAGTGCTATTGAACATATAATACTAAAGGCAAAGTATGACAGAACAAGGAATGATGCGGAAGTATTCCAGAAAATATATTGAAGAATGACAGACAAAAGCAATATTGTGCCTCATGAATAGCCAAAGCGGAGTGAGAAAAAACTATATATAAGGATTCTCCTCTTTTATTTGATTCTCCAGTCCTTCATGTTGGGACAAATGATTCAGATCAAATCCTTGCAGAACAGCGGGTGTTAGGTTTGCCAGCATTTTAGGGACAATTTCAAGATGAGAATATGTCTCAGCTAGTAAATTCGTACACTATAAAACAAAAGTCAAAATCCAATAAATTTCAATAGTAAGAGAATGTATTGGAAATACTCAAAAGAAACATTGACTTAAATGCAGAAAGAGATAGGGGCACACATATGGTTCCCACAATTTTGAAATGATTTACTCCAATTCCCTGAAAAGTGGAAGCTGATGTCGAGGTTCCTGTATCACTCCCAGTTTCAAGGCAATGAAAATTAGGTATCTACCTGATAGTTATTTTATAAGAAAAGACAATTGTCATGACTGACACAAATTTTAGCGTAATTGTGTAATCATATATATTATAAGTGGGACTCCAGTTCTAGAAAGAAAAATCAACTATAGAAAACTAGCCAGATCAGATAATCGTATAAAATAGTGCATAAAAGCCAACTTGTATTATTTAAAGACATAAATGGAAGTTGTATATGACAATAACAACTTAGTATATATGTTGCATTTTGGTGAACAAATGGTTAGCAGCCAAAAATTAGGCGAGCAAATGTTGATGAGATGCCAATGATAAAAAAGTGAAAAATCTGAGAACGTGTGATCGTTTAGTGAACATCACATATAAATATATAAAATATCTTCTCTTAGGGGATAAGGATGTTAAAATCCTTTTAGTGTGGCCCAAATAATTTTAGGGTATTTATTTTCTCAAAGAGATGCATCCATTGGGGTAGGCATATGCTCATAATTGATGTGTCTCTTCATGATGGAGAGAGAGACACTAAGTTTGTTACATATTTAGGATTGGTCCCCTCTTCAGGGATTCTATTCCGTAACCGACACTCATCCGTTGGGAAATCCACATAAGAGAGAAACCAAACCCCGTACGCTCACTTCCGCTCCCGCTTGGATTGCCCTTGTCGTACGGACATCTCCTTTGAGGAACAAGATCATCGATCATGGAGGCTTCGCAGTCCTCAGGTATGTATTTACTAACAATGGTATCAGAGCCTGATTGTTCGCTCTTTTGGCGCGTGTTAGATGTTTCCTCCATCATCATACCGTGGATGTCACGGCCCATGTGTACAAATTTTCATGAATACTTGGATCTGTCTTTTCGATTCTATTTTGTTCCGCTCATGATCGTTTGCACCTAGACGGTGGTTTGGGTTTTGTGTTTTTCACAGACTACCACCACGATCCTTTTTGAAGTTTTCCCTCTACAACACCATTGGGAAAGTGTTAGTCCAGAGCCCCCTTTGCTATTAAAGGAACGGTGGCATCTGATGCATCTGAATTATAGTTGTTCCTTCTATGTATAGTGTCTTGGGCGTCTAATGATGACATCGTCGACGCATGTTTGGACTTCATTATTGCCTATGGAGTAGACTGATCTTACTCATAGGAATCCGTTCCGAAGATTTTTTATTTTTGGACTTGGATTATGCCGTCAGTGTAGATTGTCTCTACACCAAACTCCCCTTGTTTGTTGAATGATTTACTTGGCCGGTGATGACTAATGCTATGTGTCCAGTTACGGTCTTACGGAAATTGGGCAACGTCATTTTTCTTTTCTCATAATATTGATTGTTTACGATGTTTGACGGTGAAAGCTTTTGGTAGAAGTAATTTTTTTTAATCATCTTCACGACCGTTATAGTTATTGTAACATCCCTGACCTGGGTTATGAACTAACCCTAGGTGTTTTGCCTAAATAAGTGATTAGATGCTTGTGTTTATCCTTTGAAATGTAATTAAGACTTTTGAGGAACTTATATTTCTATTTCAGCCCTTTTTAAATAATGTTGGAACATTGTTTTGTTATTAATGGACTAAAGTGCAAATTACCCAAGTAGAGGGGTTAACTTACAAATTGCACATGTTAAGATGTTCCTTTGATGTTGAGAAATCATAAGAATGAATATAATGAAGTGGTATGGATTCCACAAGCTTGAGTACCAAGATATAGCTTGTAGAGCAATCCTTGTGCTTTAAAACCTAGTTTTGGTGTAAAGTGCAATTTACCCAAAACCTAGGGTCCAACAGGTAAATTATACCCTCTAGAGGATCTCTCATGTTTCTTGGCATCAAGAGGAGCAAAGAAAATGAGAGGGGCGCCTCATTTGAATGATCATGGAGGAGAGAGAATCTTGATATTGGAGAACTCAAGATTTAAGCACAAAAGGCTCTTTAATATAACTTAATGCAAAAAGAAATATATTAATTATGAAGCCCTTCAACCAAAAGTTGTAGGATGTGTTTGTAATAATATGGACGAGCTTGTGTCATGCTTGGGCACCAAAAAGATCATGGTAGGAGTGGAAACTACTCACACTAATAATATATTAAGTAATATCCAATAAGGGTGGATATTAATATACCTCTCTTAAAAGGTGATTAGTTATTTTCCTTTAAACCTTGGATAAAGGAGGAGTTTTGCATGAGATTAGAAGGTGGAAACGTGGACAAGCATGGAGGAATCCTTGGTGGACATTTTTGGGAGATAAAAGGAAATGTCTATCTTTTTCCCTTTGCTTTGAAAAGACCCATAAATATATATAAGGTATCTTTCCCAACCAACAAAAAAGATCGTTTCCCTTAGTTCTTTTATTCTCAAACTTTCTTTGGCCGACCAAGGAGGAGCTCTGGAGCAGAGGGAGGATGACCATACTGAATTGGTAAGTTTGGGTCATCATCTACCTTGAATCCATGGTGGAAACTCTAAATTAATGGTTAGTAATTGGTTTTCTTCACACGATTTTCCTTTCTATCCATCTTCTCCATCCAAAACTTGAAGAACGGACCTTGGACAACTACTGGAGCTTCATCCACCATTAAAGCTACAAAGCTTGGAGCTCTATATCAGTCCTAGAGGCGAGTTTTATAACTCTAACCCTTAAGCTTTGTTAATGCATCCTTCTTTCTTAAAAATCGTTGCTCATACTTCTTCTTTAAATACCTTTGTGTGTTCTTGCTATCATTTTTGTGAAGAACAACCCCTGTTCTTGGTTGAACAGAGGTAGAAGATAATGACGTTAATTTCTATGTTTATCTAAGAATTTACTTTAGCAAATGGTCTCCCAACCATGCTCAAACAGTTTTCCAAACCGTTTGGGAGCAAACGGTTTCAAACCGTTTGAATGCAAACAATTTCACAAGAACGCATGGAAGCAAACGGTCCAAGACCATTTGGAGGCGTTGACTAGGTGTTGACCATTTGGAGGATTGTTGAGAATAAAGTATACTAACTACCTACCAAAAATCATCAATTAATTCCAAGTGGTTCACCAATCAAAGGCCCATCAACCATCTAAACCCTAATTGGGTCAATTGCTGATTTCAATAATTGATTTAAGTTGAAGTTTGGGTTGAGTGACCCAAACGGTTTCAAAACCATTTGGGGATCACCGAAACGGTCTCAAGAAAGTTTGTTGATCACCCAAGACCGTTTGGAGGTCTAGGGTTAAGCATGGTTGACCAATAAAGGATCCAATGATATCAAGTTGATAAGTAATCGATTGCTGATTTGGTGACTAAACCTAGGATCCAAACCCTAATTGAATGACTTGGTTTTTTATAAAATAATGGGAAAACGGTCTCAAGACCGTTTGTAGGATATCCAAAAGATCCCAAGACCGTTTGGGGGTCACCCAAGACCATTTGTAGGTCTAGGGTTGACTATGGTTAAGTGGTTGAAAGTCTAAAGGTAACAAGTTGAAGTACAATTAATTGATGACCTAGTGATCAATCCAATGAGCCATACCTTAATTGGTTAAGTTAGTTTTTGATGTTGACTTGAGAAAATGGTCTCAAGACCATTTTGAGGTCATACAAATGATCCCAAGACCGTTTGGGGTCAGGTCATGACCAAATTAAATGATGGTTCAATGATTTCAAATCAAATAGACTCACATTGAACTATGTTGAAGGATCATCGATTTCTAACCCTAATCCAATTGATCCAAGCCCTAATTGATGATCAATTGAGGGTCCATTGAGGGTCAAATCCGTTGAGGGTTGACCTAATTAACTCAATAGATTAGTGGCTAACATGTGTATGATCAATTGAGGGGTTCAACATTGGAAACCCTAATTCAATTGAAGTGGTTGAGACACTTTTTGGTCCTTGCGGTTTTGAGGTGGTTTGGACCAAACTGTCTCAAGACCGTTTGCTTCCAAACGGTCTCAAGACCATTTGGGACCAAACGGTCTCAAGACCGTTTGGGACCAAACGATCCCAAACCATTTGGTCACATGCGGTTTCATGGTTGGTTGTGTCCATGCGGTTTCAAAGTCAACATGACCAAATGATCTTCATCACCAAACGGTTTCAAGGGAAGTCCAAGACCGTTTGAGGTCTGAGAAGGTCAAGATTGTTTGATGCCTTAGAGGTCAAGATGGTTTAGTGGTTGATTAACCAAAAACCTCATGGATACTTAATGTGATTAAAGGACCAAGTAATTAGTTGATTAAGACATGATGGAATCAATGGTGATTATAATAAAGGTACCCTTGATGGGATAGAGTGATTAGTACTCTTTGAATAAGTAAGACTTAATGATCACAATAGTAAAGGCATAATCCATGATGTCAATGTTGAATTGACTTAGCCTAATCAAAAGTGATGCAAACATTAACTTATAGAAAGATGAGAGGGAAGACTTCTTATATGAATGTAAATCAAGTAATGGATTCCTGATATAAATGAATACCTAATTAGGGTATGATCCATGTTAGTGAGATCATGAAACCCTAATTATGATGGTTTATGAATCATAACCCTAATTGAGGGCAATAATGGGAGTATCCCTAATATATGATGATGATATAATCCTAATTCATAATGATGACATAGTAACCCTTAAATTAAAGGTACTTTGTTGATCATTCCTGCTTAGGGTGAATAGTAAACCCTAATGGTGAGATATTAATGATAGCCCTAATCAAGGATTATTTTATGTGAATAGTAAACCCTAACCCAGGGTAATGTGATGAGTATAGTAAATCTTAATTTAGAGCATGCTAAATAAGAACTCTAACCTTGAGTGATGTGATGAATAGTAAACCCTAATCAGTTTGAAGTATTGATTTCATAAGTGTAAAACGGTCATGGTGATCGTTTGTAGCACGACCATGGTGGCTTCCCCTTGCACTGTCGTTCTTGGCTGCACGGCCATTCTTGACTTCATACTTGACTTGGAGTTGATTTGCAAGTAAACTTTAACCAATAGTGATGCTATCATTATTGTACATTGTGCTGATATAGTAATAATGTGCCTGTATCATTTATATTAATCATGTAGGTTTTTATGAAATAGTGAGCATATCCAGGTAAGAGCTATGATACCATATTCATTGAAAGCACTCTATAAGCTTTGAAAACAATGATATGCTATGTTGCCTAGTGAGAGGTAACAAATAAGACTGATAGGCTGTATGAGCCATGAGAAATATCTACATTGCTACTATCATGTTCATACTGTTAAATGACTTGATGGTAATAGGTTACTTGGTAACAAGTGTTTTGCTGAACTAAGGGTTTGAACACCAATGTTCTTGAATCATAATGATGAGATGGTTAGGGATTGATATCCCAATGATAACTAGATGTGAAATGAACTTGATACAATTAGTACTCTTTCTTTATAGCAATTGTTTTAATGGTTTATGTTTGAAAACATGCCTGATGCTAAAAGAATGCCATAATGTACTTAAATAATCAAGTATAATGATATCATTTAGAGCCCTAACCATAGATCCATCATTGTCAGAAGTTAGATGATGGTGAAATAGGTTTTCCTAAGGGAACTCCTCGAGAGCATACTTTTGAGTATGTGGGGGTTATGGACGCGAATATCCTTACGTCCTAATGGGGGAAATTGATGTGAGATGAACATTTAATCTCTAAATCCTTCATTATATGTTTATGTCGGGATGATGTATCACTAATCTCCCGATGATGTTGTTAATGCCGCATCGATGTGAGATAAACAAGAAATTCCTCGATGGAGAAGAGAGTACAACATGACACTGTAACTCTAATAGTGAAGTTTCCAGAATACCCTGGAAAGCTATTATAGCAGAGACACAAGATGTCTTGCATGTTGTACCTCACACTGACTGAGGAAGATGAAGTCATAGGAATCCGGCTCTTCTAATGACCTATGTATGGTACCGATTACGATTTTGTAATGGTCGATTGGAGTATGAGCGGTGTAACTCATCTCCTCAGGGCATAAATATGTTTGAAAAATGTAATTAGCCGTATATTATAATTGCTTAGGTTGAACTACAATAAAAAATGATTGATGATACATTGTTTATAGTGCTCTAGTTGAATAACTAGTATACATGTTCTTCATATTTCTTATTGATTAAATGTCTTGTCATTCAATCAAGTTATAATTGAAATGATTGCATAGAGATTACTGCTCTACTTAGCTTATTCAATGAATTTCCTGTTGTTGAATAATTATAGTACTTCTGCTCAATGTTATTCAATTAATTGCAATAACAATGCTTCTGGCGGAGAGTTATAACTCTCGTTGGGACAATTATTCAATTGTCTCACCCCCATGGGATTCAACTTTTTAGGTAAACACCGAGGATGAAGGAACCCTTCAGTGGGTGAGCAGCAACAGCAGCAGCAACAACATCAGGGACAACAGTGATCCTCAAGTGGAGACACTGTCTGTCGAGTCAGTAGATGGTTTAATATAGATCTGAGATTTTTGGCGTAATGCCTCGAAATTTTGTATATTGCCTTGTATATTTTAACAGGGCAGTTGATGCTTATAACTCTCGAGATGAGATATTACAGAGATGTAATGATGAATCAGTTTGTAAATAACTTATCATGTTTCCTTATGAAGGAGTTTTACCGTTTGAGGTTCTCTTTACAAAAAGTTTTAATTTTTAGTGATTTTCAATAATTCCGCTGCTAATTAATCACTTCCGCATCATTAATAACGTTTTTCTTCGAGACGTGTCGTCAAAACTTAGTGGTATCAGAGCTCTAGGTTCGCTGAGTCTACAAAGACATAGGACTTAGGTTGTAGAGTTTGTTCTAGTGTCTTCCAGTATATCTGATAGTGTCTTCTGATCATTTAGGAGGAGAAGAGAAAACTAAAGATGACTGGGTCACACGAGGAACACGTTGCAGAGAGTAGTGTTGCTGCACCTAGAGAAGGTGCAAGATACCAAGGAAGAGAAGAACATGTGCCTGAACCACCCCAGTTCAATCCAACTGACATGGGGAACCTAGTCGTCCAAGCCATGTTTGGGCAGTTTATGACTGCCATGACCCATATGACTGATAGGATGCCCATACCTGTACCTAGGGCACCTACCCATCTAGAAGGACAAGGATCCGGCAAGACATTTGAATGACTATGTCGGGTTGGAGCCACAGAGTATGCTGGAACAGCTGACCCAACAGATTCTGACTTGTGGCTAACTGAACTAGAGAAGGCCTTTAGAATCCTAAACATCTCAGAAGCTGAGAAGGTTAGACATGTTGTATACCTTCTCAAGGGGAGTGCTGGTCACTGGTGGACCATGGAGGAACAGAAAAGGCCAGGTCTGGAGATCGGATGGGAAGTTTTCTGACGTGAGTTTATCAACAGATACTTCCCTAAGATGTTTTTGGACGAGAAAATCTCTCAGTTTGAGAGGTTAAGACAAGTACTAATGAACATTAGCGAGTACGAGGCTAAGTTCATGGAGCTTTTGCGGTTCTGTCCGCACATGGAGACCACAGATGAAGAAAGGATTAAGCATTTCGAGAAATGGTTAAACGCTGAGTTAACCACCCCTGTGTCTGTTCTGGAGAACAGGGAAAGGTTTGCTACCTTTGTGGAATCTGTCAGAAGGGTAGAGAGGTATGTGTCAGAGAAGAGACAAACCAAGAACAAGAATATGTATCCCCATTTCCAAGGATCCTCATCTAAAGGTTTTAATAAACCGAGGTTTTCAGTACCTACACCACCACCTAGATTCAGTACCCAGACGCAGTGGACGTCAAATAGGGGTAGAGGATGAAGCTTACCTTTAGAAGGAGCTCGTAGCTCATCATCTATGTCGGTTACAGGACCACCCAGACCACAACAACTGAACAGAAGTTGTTACATATGTGGAAAGGTGGGGCATCTGATGAAAGATTGCAGAGCCAGAGAAGTGAGTGTAACTCAACCTCAAAGGCAGAGTCAGCAAGGATCTCAAAGGAGACAGTTTCTAGGAGGAGCTAGAGGACGTGTAAAAGAATCCCAAGATGGATCATCGACACCTAGTCAACGAGCACCGAATCAACCACAGGCAATGGTGAGGTTTTACACGATGAATCCACCTGAGGTAGTGATCAACCCTCGGGTTGTGGCAGGTCAGATGGAATTGTTATATTCTGATATGTGTACATCTTGTGTCGTATCTGTTTGGATTGATCTGGGTGCTACACACTTCTTTATCACTCAAAGAGTGATTCTTGACCGCAATATGATGGTTAGTCATGGAGCAGATAGTTTGAAGTCAGAAACTCCTTTGATGGGATCTACTGTTTTGCGGGAGGTATGTTCTCCCTGCATTCTCTTCTTTTCTGATCATCGCATTCAAGTGGATCTTATACCACTTGAGATGCATGGATTCGATGTAATCCTTGGGATGGATACCTTGGAAAGGTATAAGGTTGTTTTCGATTGTGAGTCCAAGCAAGCTGTGTTCGTTGATGATAGTGACACATGGATCTTTCAAGGAGATAGAAAGATTCTTCCAACCTGTTTGGTGTCAGCTATGGTTGCTGAGAAGCTGATGAGGCAAGGATGTTATGCATTCTTAGTCCATGTGGTAGATACTACCATGGAGAGTCCTAATCCTACTGAAGTTCCTGTAGTCAGGGAATTTGTAGATGTATTTCCTAAAGAACTTCCAAGTGTACCACCGCCCAGAGAGATTGATTTTGAGATTAATCTAATCCCGGACATGCAACCTATTGCACAAACACCGTATAGGATGGCGCCTGCTGAGATGGAAAAACTCAAGAAACACCTACAAGAGTTGCTTGAGAAGGGTTTCATCCGACCGAGTACTTCACCTTGGGGTGCTCCAGTCCTCTTTGTTAAAAAGAAAGACGGATCAATGCGATTGTGCATTAATTACAGGCAATTAAATAAAGTAACGATAAAGAATAAGTATCCTCTGCCGAGGATTGATGATCTCTTTGACCAGTTGCATGGTGCAACCATCTTCTCAAAGATAGATTTGAGGTTAGGATATCACCAACTGTGTATTAAGGATGGTGACATATCTAAGTCTGCCTTTAGGACAAGGTATGGTCACTATGAGTTCACAGTTATGTCCTTTGGACTAACTAATGCACCGACAGCATTTATGGAACTCATGAATAGAATCTTCCGACCTTTTCTCGATCAGTGTGTAGTTGTCTTCATAGATGATATCCTGATCTACAGTAGAGATTCTCAACAACACGAACAACATCTTCATCAGACTCTAACTTTGCTAAGAGAACATAAGCTATATGCTATGTTTAGCAAGTGTGAGTTCTGGTTACCAGAAGTTTCTTTTCTTGGACACGTAATATCTGCTTCAGGTATACGTGTTGACCCTAAAAAGGTAGAATTTGTCCTGTAATGAGAGCAGACGAAGACACCGACGAAGATCTGTAGTTTCTTAGGGTTAGCAGGCTATTACAGGAGGTTCATTAAGAACTTTAGTTCTATAGCTTTACCCTTGACTAAGATGACCAGGAAGGATGTTCCTTTTGCCTGGAGTGATAAATGTCAACAATCATTCCAGTTGTTGAAGGAAAGGTTGACAAGTGCACCAGTGCTTGTGTTACCTGAGCAAGGGAAAGGATATATAGTTTTCTGTGATGCCTCTAAGAATGGGATAGGATGTGTGTTGATGCAGGATAAACAAGTCATTTCTTTTGCTTCCCGACAACTTAAGAAACACGAGGAGAATTATCCGACACACGATCTAGAACTAGCTGCTGTAGTTCATGCCTTGAAAATCGGGAGACATTATCTTTATGGAGAGACATTCCATATTTTCATAGACCATAAGAACCTTAAATATATCTTTTCTCAGCATGAACTCAACATGAGGAAACGCCGCTGGATGGAGTTAATCAAGGACTATGATTGTACAATTGATTATCATCCAGGGAAGGCCAATGTAGTTGTTGATGCTTTGAGTAGGAAATCAGCAACACCAGTCCTAGATAAAGTACAAATGAATTCTTTGGTGTGCTCTAGAAGGGATATGCTTATCTCCTTAAAATAAGACAATGTACAATTAAGAGTATTGTTGTTATCAGGACTGTTATCCGAGATGCACATAAAACCTACTCTGAGACAACAGATTAAGGAGGCACATCAAGCTGATGAAGTAGTTCAGTAGATTAGATCAGAGTATGGTAGTGAGAAATGAGAAGGTTTCCATGACTTAGATGATCAAGTAGCCTGTTATCATGGTAGAATGATAGTACCGGATGTGGATAACTTAAGAAAGTTAATCCTGGAGGAAGCTCATTCTTCAATGTATGCTATGCATCCAGGAAGCACCAAGATGTATCGAAACTTGAAAGATATGTATTGGTGGCCTGGTTTGAAGAAGGATGTTGCTGAGTTTGTTATGCGGTGTCCTGTATGTCAGCAAGTTAAAGCTGAACACCAGAAGCCTGCAAGAACAATGCAGCCTTTACCCATACCACAATGGAAGTGGGATCATGTAACAATGGACTTTGTGGTTGGTTTACCTAGAAAAGCCAAAGGTCATGATTCCATCTGGGTAATAGTTGATAGATTGACAAAGACAACACATTTCTTACCTATCAAAACAACCTATTCTGTTGAGAAGCTATCACAATTGTATGTAGATGAGATAGCGCAGCTGCATGGAGTCCCAGTTACCATTGTTTCTGACAGAGGTCCCCAGTTTATGAGTCATTTTTGGGAGCGACATCATAAAGCCTTAGGCACACAGTTAAGGTTGAGTACATCTTTTCATCCTCAAACTGATGGACAATCAGAATGGACCATACAGACTTTGGAGGATTTTCTTAGAGCATGTGTCCTTCAGTTTATAGGAAGTTGGGATCTGCACCTAAGTTTGATTGAGTTTGCCTACAACAATAGCTATCAACATAGCATTGACATGGCACCTTATGAGGCTTTGTATGGTAGACATTGTAGATCTCCCTTATGTTGGTATGAAACTGGTGAGTATCAACTTTTAGGTCCTGATCTTGTGCAGCAAACCAGCGAGAAGATTAAAATAATACAACAACAGATAAATTCTGCACAGGATAGGTAGAAATCTTATGCTGATAAGCGTCGTAGACCTTTATAATTCTAGTTTGGAGACAGAGTGTACCTTAAGGTCTCACCTTGGAAAGGAGTACTTTGATTTGGGAGGAAAGGAAAGTTAGCTCCTAGGTTTATGGGACCTTATCCAATCATTGAACGGATTGGAAAAGTAGCTTATAAGCTAGAATTACCACCAGAGTTACAAAGGTTACACCCAGTGTTTCACATTTCCATACTTAGGAAATGCCATCCTGACACAGAATCAGTTCTACAACCTATGGAAGTAGAATTGAATGATGATATATCTTATATAGAAGGACCTGTGTTGATCCTTGACAGAAGAATTAAAAACCTGAAAAAGAAAGACATAAGTCTTGGAAAGGTCCTATGGAATCACCGTGGCGTTGAAGAAGATATGTGGGAACTAGAGGAGGATATGAGAAGGAAATATCCTACTCTTTTCTCTTAATATGTTTTGTAGCTGATTTCGAGGACGAAATCCTTGTAAGGGGTGGATAATTTGTAACATCCCTGACCTGGGTTATGAACTAACCCTAGGTGTTTTGCCTAAATAAATGATTAGATGCTTGTGTTTATCCTTTGAAATGTAATTAAGGCTTTTGAGGAACTTATATTTCTATTTCAGTCCTTTTTAAATAATGTTGGAACATTGTTTTGTTATTAATGGACTAAAGTGCAAATTACCCAAGTAGAGGGGTTAACTTACAAATTTCACATGTTAATATTTCCTTTGATATTGAGACATCATAAAAATAAATATAATGAAGTGGTATGGATTCCACAAGCTTGAGTACCAAGATATAGCTTGTAGAGCAATCCTTGTGCTTTAAAACTTAGTTTTGGTGTAAAGTGCAATTTACCCAAAACCTAGAGTCCAACATGTAAAATATACCCTCTAGAGGATCTCTCATGTTTCTTGGCATCAAGAGGAGCAAATAAAATGAGAGGGGCGCCTCATTTGAATGATCATGGAGGAGAGAGAATCTTAATATTGAAATAATCAAGATTTAAGCACAAAAGGCTCTTTAATATAACTTAATGCAAAAAGAAATATATTAATTATGAAGCCCTTCAACCAAAAGTTGGAGGATGTGTTTGTAATAATATGGACGAGCTTGTGTCATGCTTTTGCACCAAAAATATCATGGTAGGAGTGGAAACTACTCACACTAATAATATATTAAGTAATATCCAATAAGGGTGGATATTAACATACCTCTCTTAAAAGGTGATTAGTTATTTTCCTTTAAACCTTGGATAAAGGAGGAGTTTTGCATGAGATTATAAGGTTGAAACGTGGCCAATGATGGAGGAATCCTTGGTGGACATTTTTGGGAGATAAAAGGAAATGTCTATCTTTTTCCCTTTGCTTTGAAAAGACCCATAAATATATATAAGGTATCTTTTCCAACCAACACAAAGAATCATTTCCCTTAGTTCTTTTCTTCTCAAACTTGCTTTGGCCGACCAAGGAGGAGCTATGGAGCAGAGTAAGGATGACCATACTGACTTGGTAAGTTTGGGTCATCATCTACCTCGAATCCATGGTGGAAACACTAAATTAATGGTTAGTAATTGGTTTTCTTCACACAATTTTCCTTTCTAGCCATCTTCTCCATCCAAAACTTGAAGAACGGACCTTGGAAAACTACTAGAGATTCATCCACCATTAAATCTATGAAGCTTGTATCTATGGATCAGTCCTAGAGGAGGGTTTTATAACTCTAACCCTTAAGCTTTGTTAATGCATCCTTCTTTCTTAAAAATCGTTGCTCATACTTCTTCTTTAGATACCTTTGTGTGTTCTTGCTATCATTTTTATGAATAACAACCCCTATTCTTGTTTGAGCAGAGGTAGAAGATAATGACGTTAATTTCTATGTTTATCCAAGAATCTAATTTAGCAAATGGTCTCCCAACCTTGCTCAAACGGCTTCCCAAACCGTTTGGGAGCAAACAGTTTCAAACCGTTTGAATGCAAACGGTTTCACTAGAACGCATGGAAGCAAACGGTCCAAGACCATTTGGAGGCGTTGACCATTTGGAGGACTGTTTAGAATAAAGTAGACTAACTATCTACCAAAAAATATCAATTAATTCCAAGTGGTTTACCAATCAAAGGCCCATCAACCATCTAAACCCTCATTGGGTCAATTGCTGATTTCAATAATTGATTTAAGTTGAAGTTTGGGTTGAGTGACCCAAACAGTTTCAAAACCATTTGGGGATCACCCAAATGGTCTGAAGACCGTTTGGTGATCACCCAAGATCATTTGGAGGTCTAGGGTTAAGCATGGTTGACCAATAAAGGATCCAATGATATCAGGTTGATGAGTAATCGATTGTTGATTTGGTGACTAAACCTAGGATCCAAACCCTAATTGAATGACTTGGGTTTTGATAAAATAATTGGAAAACGGTTTCAAGACCATTTGGAGGATATCCAAATGATCCCAAGACCGTTTGGGGGTCACCCAAGACCATTTGGAGGTCTAGGGTTGACTATGGTTAAGTGGTTGAAAGTCTAAAGGTAACAAGTTGAAGTACAATTAATTGATGACCTAGTGATCAATCCAATGAGCCAGACCTTAATTGGTTGAGTTAGTTTTTGATGTTTACTTGAGAAAACGGTCTCAAGACTATTTGGAGGTCATCCAAATGATCCCAAGACCGTTTTGGGTCAGGTCATGACCAAATTAAATGATGGTTCAACGATTTCAAATCAAATAGACTCACATTGAAGTATGTTGAAGGGTCATCGATTTCGAACCCTAATCCAATTGATCCAAGCTCTAATTGATGATCAATTGAGGGTCAATTGAGGGTCAAAGTAGTTGAGGTTTGACCTAATTAACTCAATTGATTAGTGGCTAACATGTGTATGATCAATTGAGGGGTTCAACATTGGAAACCCTAATTCAATTGAAGTGGTTGAGACACTTTTTGGTCCTTGCGGTTTTGAGGTGGTTTGGACCAAACGGTCTCAAGACCGTTAGGGACCAAACGATCCCAAACCATTTGGTCACATGCGGTTTCAAGGTCGGTTGTGTCCATGTGGTTTCAAAGTCAACATGACCAAATGATCTTCATCACCAAACGGTTTCAAGGGCAGTCCAAGACCGTTTGGAGGTTTAGTGTGCAAGACCGTTTGAGGTCTGAGAAGATCAAGATCGTTTGATGCCTTAGAGGTCAAGATGGTTTAGTGATTGATTAACCTAAAACCTCATGGATACTTAATGTGATTAAAGGACCAAATAATTAGTTGATTAAGACATGATGTAATCAATGGTGATTATAATAAAGGTACCCTTGATGGGATAGAGTGATTAGTACTCTTTGAATGAGTAAGACTTAATGATCACAATAGTAAAGGCATAATCCATGATGTCAATGTTGAATTGACTTAGCCTAATCAAAAGTGATGCAAACATTAACTTATAGAAAGCTGAGAAGGAAGACTTTTTATATCAATGTAAATCAAGTAATGGATTCCCAATATAAATGAATACCTAATTAGGGTATGATCCATGTTAGTGAGATCATGAAACCCTAATTATGATGGTTAATGAATCATAACCCTAATTGAGGGAAATAATGAGAGTGTCCCTAATATATGATGATGATATAATCCTAATTCATAATGATGACATAGTAACCCTTAAATTAAAGGTACTTTGTTGATCATTCCTACTTAGGGTGAATAGTAAACCCTAATGGTGAGATATTAATGATAACCCTAATCGAGGATGATTTTATGTGAATAGTAAACTCTAACCCAGGGTAATGTGATGAGTATAGTAAATCTTAATTCAGAGCCTGCTAAATAAGAACTCTAACCTTGAGTGATGTGATGAATAGTAAACCCTAATCGGTTTGAAGTATTGATTTCATAAGTGTAAAACGGTCATGGTGATCTTTTGTAGCACGACCGTGGATGCTTCCCCTTGCACGACCGTTATTAGTTGCATGGTTGTGGTGCTCTATACTTGACTTGGAGTTGATTTGCAAATAAACCTTAACCAATAGTGATGCTATCATTATTGTACATTGTGCTGATATAGAAATAATGTGCTTGTATCATTTATATCAATCATGCATGTTTTTATGAAATAGTGAGCATAGCCAGGTAAGAGCTATGATACCATATTCATTGAAAACACTCTATAAGCTTTGAAAACAATGATATGCTATGTTGCCTAATGAGAGGTTACAAATAAGACTGATAGGCTATATGAGCCATGAGAAATATCTGCATTGCTACTATCATGTCCATACTGTTAAATGACTTGATGGTAATAGGTTACTTGGTAACAAGTTTTTTACTGAACTAAGGGTTTGAACGCCCATGTTCTTGAATCATAATGATGAGATGGTCAGGGATTGATATCCCAATGATAACTAGATGTGAAATGAACTTGATACAATTAGTACTCTTTCTTTATAGCAATTGTTTTAATGGTTTATGTTTGAAAACATAGCTGATGCTAAAAGAATGCCATAATGTACTTAAATAATCAAATATAATGATATCATGTAGAGCCCTGACCATCGATCCATCATTGTCAGAAGTTAGATGATGGTGAAACAGGTATTCCTAAGGGAACTCCTGGAGAGCATACTTTTGAGTATGTGGGGGTTATGGACGTGAATATCCTTACGTCCTAATGGGGGAAATTGACGTGAGATGAACATTTAATCTCTCAATCCTTCATTATATGTTTATGCTGGGATGATGTATCACTAAGCTCCCGATGATGTTGTTAATGCCGCATCGATGTGAGATAAACAAGAAATTCCTCGATGGCGAAGAGAGTACATCATGCCACTGTAACTCTAATAGCGAAGTTCCCAGAATACCCTGGAAAGCTATTATAGCAGAGACACAAGATGTCCTGCATGTTGTACCTCACACTGACAGAGGAAGATGAGGTCATAGGAATACGACTCTTCTAAGGACCTATGTATGGTACCGATTGCAATTTCGTAATGGTCGGTTGGAGTATGAGCGGTGTAACTCATCTCCTTAGGGCATAAATATGTTTGAAAAATGTAATCAGCCGTATAGCAGAATTTCTTAGGTTGAACTATGAGAAACAACGATTGATGATACATTTTTTGTAGTGCTCTAGTTGAATAACTAGTATACATGTTCTTCATATTCCTTATTGATTAAATGTCTTGTCATTCAATCAAGTTATAATTAAAATGATTGCATAGAGATTACTGCTCTACTTAGCTTATTCAATGAATTGCCTACTGTTGAATAATTATAGTACTTCAGCTCAATGTTATTCAATTAATTTCAATAACAATGCTTCTGGCGGAGAGTTATAACTCTCACTGGGACAATTATTCAATTGTTTCACCCCTGTGGGATTCAACTTTTTAGGTAAACACCGAGGACGAAGGAACCCTTCAGTGGGTGAGCAGCAACAACAGCAGCAGCAACATCAGGGACAACAGTGATCCTCAGGTGGAGACACTGTCTGCCGAGTCTTGTATATAGAAAGTCATATGTGTCGTCTTTGTACTCTCCGGTCCTAGGAGTCAGTAGATAGTTTAATATAGATCTGATATTTTTGGCGTAATGCCTCGAAATGTTGTATATTGCCTTGTACAGTTTAACAGGGCAGTTGATGCTTATAACTGTCGAGATGAGATATTACAGAGATGTAATGATGAATCAGTTTGTAAATAACTTATCATGTTTCCTTATGAAAGAGTTTTACCGTTTGAGATTTTCTTTACAAATTTTTTTAATTTTTAGTGATTTTCAATAATTCCGCTACTAATTAATCGCTTTCGCATCTTTAATAATTTTTTTTCTTCGAGACATGTCCCACAGTTATCAACTTTGTTTGATGAATGAATGGAGCATTCTGGACAACAGTTCATTATAGAAAGATTTATCACAAAAATTCAAATTGTACATGGAAAAAAATGTGTACTTCTCATATAACTGCAGCGTTGATTGCATAATGGTTTCGGTCTAGCGGTGCAGAAAATTAATATCAATATATGAAACAATATTTTGCATTAAGAATGAATAGAGAAGCATGGTCACGTAAATTTGTAGATTTATTATTATAAATGTGTGAACACGTACATGTGTCATGTATATATGTATATCATGAGTAAAGTTTCCATAAACTTGTACGATAAGTACAACAATATGATTATGGAATAAGAAGACATGTACGACTGTGTAAACATCATGTATATTGCATATAGCATATTACATAGATGTGGTAGATGAATGTTCTCATTCATTAAAAAAAAAGGTCATGTCATGTATGACTTAAGTTATAATGATACCACACAAAGGTGGATCATTTTATACATGCTTAGCGTGATACAAATATGCATATATTTTTAAATTAATAACATTTTTACCCAAAGGTGAAAAGTTTTACTACTTTAATGCATAAGCAATGTTGGTATTTTCAAGCAATTTGGCCAACATATTTCTAATTCTATTACGTGTTACATATTTATCCAAAGATAATGATGTGATGACTGCTAGAATTAGTAGACAAAAGTAAATTAAAATAGACCTCATTATTTACTTTTACATTTTAGTTGTGGTTTTTAATGTTGGAAAATTTATTTATTACAGTCATTTCCTCATCGTTCTGTGGGGATAACAATATTCCAAATCTCAATGGCTCAAATTTTAATGAATGGAAAGAAAAGGTCATGTTTACATTAGGGTGTATGGACTTAGACTTAGCTTTCCGAGTGGAAAAACCACAACCACTTACAGAGGAAAGTACTGCTGCTGAAAAAGTCAACTATGATAAGTGGGAACGTTCAAATAGGCTTAGTTTGTTGCTTATCCAAGCACATGTAGGAAAGCATATTAGACGGTCTATTCCTACTTCTGAATTGGCAAAAGATTTTCTAAAAGCAGTGGAGGAATAATTTGTTTCTTCTAGTAAGTCTAGGGCTAGCATCTTAATGGCTAAGATGTGCTCTATAAAGTATAATGGTTCTTGTGGGATCTGTGAACACATCATGGAGATGCGAGATATTACCGCACAACTCAATGAGATGGAGTTATCCATCTCTGATGCATTTCTTGTTCATTTCATTTTAACTTCCTTTCCTAATCAGTATGGATCATTCAAGGTCTCCTACAACACACAAAAGGAAAAATGGTCAATAAATGATTTATTGGACATGTGTGTCCAAGAAGAAGAGAGACTTTAGAATGAAGGAGTCCCTACTGCTCATTTAAGCACCCATGACAAGCATAACCGCAAGGGTAAAGGAAAAATGAAAGGAACTGCTCCTATATCAGGTGGGGTGTCCAAGCCAGGTGATGGCATGGCCGGGGGAAGTAAGGCTAACATGAAATGCTTCTTCCGCCGTAAGAAAGGACAAGCTAAAAAGGAGTGCTTCAAGTACAAGAAATGGTTGGAAAAGAAAGGTATAATGTCTCTTGTTTCATATTAATGTCATCTTTCAAATGTTCCATTATATAGTTTGTGGCTTGACTCTGGTGCCACTGTGCATATTTCCAATACATTGCAGGGATTTCTGAACAAAAGGAAACCAACGGAGCGTGAAAAAGTCCTTTATTATGGAAATAAATTGGGCTTGCGTGTAAAGGTTGTTGGCAAATGTAGATTAATCCTTGATAATGGAAGCTAGATGGATTTAGAAAATACTTTTTATGTACCAAACTATAGTAGAAATTTAGTCTCTATTTCTAGATTAGACAAACTAAATTATGCTTTTATTCTTCAAAGTGGACGACTCTCATTGTATAGATATTCTAGCATAATTGGTACTTGTCTTTTAATAAATGATCTTTATCAAGTTCAATTAAGCCCTCATTTTGAGCAATCACTTATAGTCCAGCATCATGTTATTGGAAATAAGCACACATTACTAGATGAAAAGTCATCACTGCTTTGGCATCGAAGGTTGGGAAACATATCTAAAGAAAGAATTCAAAGATTAGTAAAGGAAGACATTCTAGAGCCTTTAGATTTTTCTGACTTTGGAACATGTGTCGAATGCATAAAGGCTAGCAAACCAACACTTTTAAAAGGGGTGCGAAAAGGAGTAGTGGAACACTAGAGATAATTCACACGGATATTTGTAGACCTTTTCACCTTGTTTTATAGGGGAAAAATATTTTGCAACCTTTATTGATGACTATTCACGATATATGTTTCTCTACTTATTAAATGACAAAAGTGAGGTTTTTCAAGCCTTTAAGGACTTTAAAGTTGAAGTGGAGAAACAATTAAGTAAAGTGATCAAGATAGTCAGATCAGATAGGGGAGGCAAATATTATGGAAGGTTCATTGAGATGGGACAAAGAAAGGGACCATTTGCACATTTCCTTCAAGAAGAAGACATTGTACCTAAATATACAATGCCAGGCACACCAAGTCAAAATGGTGTAGCTGAAAGAAGGAATCGAACATTAAAGGAAATGGTTCGTGCAATGCTTTGTAATTCATCCCTTCCTTCTATAATGTGCAGTGAGGTTTTAAAGACGGCAGCGCATGTATTAAACAAGGTTCCTAGCAAGTCTGTCCAGAAAACCCCATATGAATTATGGACAGGAAGAAAACCATCCTTGAACTACATGCACATATGGGGATGTCATACAGAAGCTAGAATCTACAACCACATGAAAAGGCATTTGACCCAAGAACCACTAGCATTTTATTTATTGGTTAACCAAATAGGTCAAAGGGATATAGATTTTATTGTCCATCTCACCCACAAAAAATAGTTGAGATGGGTAAGGCTATATTTTTGGAGGATCATCACCTTAGTGGGAATGACCTACTTCATAATATATCTTTTGATGAAATGCAGGATAGTTCTCTCATACCTGCACCTAGTCAAAGTTGTATAGGCTATCCAATTATTGTTCCTATGAACAATTGTGAAGTGGATGAACCAATAGAAGTAGATCATGCTCCTAGTCAGGTTGTAAATGAACAAGTTGATCATATTCATGATGTAGAACAACCTAAACAACCTACAAAAATTGTAGAACCCAATGTTGAATTGAGAAGATCCACAAGATCAAGGAGACCTGCCATCCCATCTGACTATGTTGTATACCTTTAAGAGCCAAATATAGACTTTGAAGATATTGATCCCTTATCTTTTTCACATGCAATGGATTGTGAAAATTCTTCTAAGTGGCTTGATGCCATGAAGGAGGAACTAACATCCATGGATAAAAATAAAGTATGGGACCTTGTACCTTTATCGAAGAATATTAAACCTATTGGTTGTAAATGAGTCTTTAAGACCAAAAGGAACTCAAATGGTGAAATTGAGAGGTACAACACTAGATTAGTTGCAAAGGGTTTCACACAAAGGGAAGGCATTGATTACAAAGAGACCTTTGCTCCAGTCTCATCGAAGGACTCCTTTAGAGTAATCATGGCCCTAGTAGCTCATGTTGATCTTGAGCTACACCAAATGGATGCGAAAATGACATTTTTGAATGGGGATTTATCTGAAGAAGTCTATATGGAACAACCAGAAGGCTTCATTGATGATAGTGGAAGTCACATGGTTTGCAAACTAAAGAAATCAATTTATAGACTTAAACAAGCTTCTCGACAATGGTATATAAAGTTTAACACCATCATATCAACTTTTGGATTTAAACCTAATATTGTTGACCGGTGTACAAACCTCAAAATTAGTGGGAATAAGTTTATAATATTGTTTCTTTATGTAGATGGCATTCTACTAGCAAGTAATAACTTGAGCATATTGCATGAAACCAAACAGTTTTTTTCCTCTAACTTTGAGATGAAAGATATGGGAGAAGCTGTGTATGTACTCGGCATGGAGATTCATCGAGACCGAGCTAAGGGCATACTTAGTATATCCCAAAAAGCTTACATATCTCAAGTTTTAGAGAAGTATGGAATGAAAAAGTATTCACCAGGACCTGCACATATAGTTAAAGGAGATAAGTTTAACTCCAAGAAGTGTCCTAGTAACGACATTGAAAGAAATGAAATGAGGAAAATACCATACACATCTGCCGTTGGGAGTCTACAATATCTTCAGATTTGCACCCGACCAGACATTGCTTTTTCTACTGGAATACTTGGTCATTACCAAAGTAACCCTGGCATGAACCATTGGAGAGCTGTGAAGAAGGTGATGCGGTACCTGCAAGGAACAAAGGATTAGATGCTTACATATATAAGGACAAACCACCTAGAGGTTACGGGATTTTCAGATGCAGATTTTGCTGGCTGTCTAGATAGTAGGAAGTCTACAAAAGGCTATATCTTCCTACTAGATGGTGGTGCAGTTTCATGGAGGAGTGTCAAACAAAGGACTACAGCTTCATCCAATATGGAAGCTAAGCTTATTTCTTTCCATGAAACCTCATCACATGCAATTTGGCTTAAGAATATGCATGATACAAGATCTTAAAGTTGTTGATTCAATTCATAAGTCAATACATATATATTGTGATAATGAAGTTGTGGTCACTTTTGCTAATAATGATAAAAGCACAACGGCATGCAGACATCATGACATAAAGCTCTATGTTGTCAATGAGCGAGTTGACAACAAAATGATACAGATTGATCACATTGATACACAACACATGATATCAGATCCTCTTACTAAAGGGCTAGCTCCAGGTTTGTATACATCTCATGTAAAGAATATGGGTCTGAAAAATTTATTTGATGTGTAATGAATAATGTGATTTAACAATGTAATATTTATTGTGTGATCACATATTTGACTCGCTATTTCTGTTGTAATACTAGTAATAACAGAATGTCAATTTTGACATCAAGTTGGACCAAGGAAATAGGTTTTGAGGTCAACCTATTCATAAATTTTGTATTACTATACATAAAATGTTTAGATATTGTGATGCATAGAAGGGAGTACTCATTTTATGATTATAAACCACTATTACTCATATCTGACTTTTATGTAGACATGTTTATATTAATGGATCAATGGAAAATGAATAAATATTATTGCCATGGCATTTTGGGCCAAGTGGAAAAATGTTAAAATCCTTTTAGTGTGGCCCAAATAATTTTTGGGTATTTATTTTATTTATTTTCTCAAAGAGATGCATCCATTGGGGTAGGCAGATTCCCATAACTGTTGTGTCTCTTCATGATGGAAAGAGAGAGACACTAAGTTTGTTACATATTTGGGATTGGTCCCCTCTTCCGGGATTCTATTCCATAACCGACACCCATCCGTTGGGGAATCCACATAAGAGAGAAACCAAACCCCGTACGTTCGCTTCCACTCCCGCTTGGATTTCCCTTGTCGTACGGACATTTCCTTTGAGGAACAAGATCATCGATCATGGAGGTTTCGCAGTCCTTGGGTATGTATTTACTAACAAAGGAAGCTAAACACAAGAGGAAGAGCTAGCGTTGCAATTCCAGCATAGGCATTGTGCCGAACATGGGATCCTCTAAGTTTCACAAATACCGATGAACATGGTGGTTGAGTGTGCTCTCTCAATCACAACTGATGAGCATCCAAAGATCTGTCGGATGAAGCTCTATGCTATCAATGATTTTGTTCAAAATCCAAGTTATTATCTACCTACCTGTGGAAGGAGAAAAAAGAGGCGTCGTTCTTTGTCGAAATCACCACCACTACTCCCTGGCTAGCGCAAGGGGCAAGGGGTGCAATGCTTCTACTCTGGGATCATTGCTATCCACCTCGCTATCCCTTCCATGTGCATGTTGGCCCTGTGTCATTGCAATTGGAGTCTAGGCCTCTCCAGCGGAACATTCTTCATCTGAGTCACAGCCGCTCCTTGTCCAACGCACCAGACAAAGGCACGGTGCTCCTCGTACGTTGCGATGGCACAAGGGGCCCAATGGTTGATGGGTGTGTTCTTTCTTTCCCATTAAGATAGGGCATGAGAGAAGTTGGCAGATTGATCGATGTGCGTGTCCTTTCCCATTAAGATCACAATCAATCTTGAGGCTCCAACTACAAGCGGGAAGAATGAAAAGTTAAAAAAAGAAAACAATCGCAATGAGCGTATAGAAAATTGATGAAATCTATATTTGGCAATTAAAAATTGCCACTATATGCATTAGTAAATGTCTTTCTAATTTGATTTTCTCACAAAATTTAAAATACAACATTTAGTGGCATTTTAAAAAAATGCCTGCAAAAGTGATAATATAATGGGCTTTTTTGCATAAGTCACTAAAATAAATGCCACTAATAGGTATTTTTGTGGTAGTGCTACTTGTCATCATTCTCAAAGAGCTTAGGATCTATAATTTAAGTTGCTATCCATCTAGCCTAAGCCTTAGTTTATTCTAGAATCCTTCTCCATCAAATATAGCTTTGCCAAAACCTTGTAGAGTGGATCATCATCAGCTTGTTTGTATATCTTGTAAAAGAGTGTTATAATCTCCTTCTTCCATTCTTATTTATGATATTTATGATTGTGGTTGGACTACTTCCGCAATTGGTGGTGCTCTTCCTCGGCCCTCAGTGTGCCCGAAAAGAAGATGTGTGGTGGTTCTCTTCCTCGGCCCTTGGTGCGTCCATAAAAGAAGAGATGTGTTGTTGCTCTTCCCCGTCCCTTGGTTTTTCTATAAAAGAAGAGGTGTGATGGTGCTCTTCCTCATCTTTCGGTGTGTCTATATAAGAAGAGATTTGGTGGTGCTCTTTCATGGCCGGTAAAGAAGAGTGTTTAGTTGCAGCAATCATTTTGCAATTTGTCCTCATCGATAAATTAATAAAAATATTTGTTTTAAATCCTACTTGGAAACAACTAGGTAGTTGAATAACGTCGTAGATGGAACTACTCTAAATTCTTCTCTCTCTTGTGATTGTTTCTTTTTTTTGCATCAACCATCACATTTTATTCATGATACGACAATGTTTGGGTTTGACCCCTTACAATTACATTACTCATATCAGCTTCATACTCCCTTCTTGGTTCCCTCAGACATTGATGCCACTAAAGCTGGTCCTCGAGTATTTTTAGAAACCACTTAGCCATTTTATCAGCTATCTTGTTCCCATTTCTTTTGGTGTGTTCAATCGACACTTGCTGAAGCATAGCTATAATGCCCTTTATTTTCTTGACCAACAACTTGTATTTTGGGGGGACATGTTTCTTGTACAAGATGAACTCAACCGTAGTGTTGGAATCTATAAGGACCCTGACCTTCGTATAGGGTTTACCCTATTTGCTTTGCTTAACCTTGATGCTTTGGTGCTTGCTAATCACCTTTAGTGGTGATTAGGGTTTGGTTGTGCTTTGTTGAGAGTTGGAGGTGCTACTTGCAAATAACCCAAGTCTAGGGTTTTGTGGGCAAGTTTGTCACCTTGTGAGGTGTTCCTCTCTCTCTTTGCTTCCTCTAGTTTAGAGAGGAAGGTTTGGGCTCGTTGCCTAAAGTTCTGTTGAGCTTGGTTGAGCTTGTTGGGCCTTGAGGCGCCCTTCTTTGGTTTGGTTGAGCCTTGTATCGGGCAAGAGAGGAGTGTATCGGCCAACCATGGAGGTGTGTCAGCCAACCATGGAGGTGTGTCGCCCTAGAGTCTTTGACCAAGCTTTGACCTCGTTTGTGTCACCACTAGTGGACACTTGGTGCATGATGCTTGCATGTAGAAATGACCTTGGACATGTGTTTAGGGCTTGCTAGAGTAGTAGCTCATGCACTAGGACAAGTGTCCCTAGGTGGACGACACCTTGCTTAGTTCTACCTTGTTTTCTCCTCCCTTTCCTTCTATATAGGAGTTTCCTTTCCTTTGCTAGGAGTTCCTTTGGTTCTTTAGTTTCTTCTCCACCTTGGTGTGCACGACACCCCACCTCCTTTGCAAGTTGGTGGCCGATACCCCTTGGAGGAGCAAGCCTGGTGGCCGATAGCCTTGGAGTCTTGTTCTTCCTTGCTTGGTGGTGCTTGGATCTAGGAGCTTGGAGCTTGCTTAAGGCGGGTTACATAACTCCTAACCCTAACTACTCTATCTCCTTCTATGATCTTGCTTATATGTTGTTAGATTAGTATCTTGCTTAAGTATCCATGTTGGCCGAACCTAGGGTTTAGGGTTTCTTGGTGGGCAATACTCCTTTCTCTCTTTGGTCTAGAGGAGTGAGCTTGAGCTCCTTTTTTCATGAGCAACACCCCTCTTTCCTAGTCGATTGAGGTGAGCTTGTGTTCTAGTTGCTTGAGCAATACTCTCCTCTCACCATGGACTAGAAGGGTGAGCTTGGTAATAGTGGTGACTCTTTCTAGGGTTTTCGCTTGTCGCTGTTTGGTGATAGATGATGTGCAAAACCCCTCTTTCTTAGTCGATTGAGGTGAGCCATCTTCTTGACCCATTAGGGTTTTGGGTGCTCTTGTGCTCGAGGTAGATGATGATCTTGTGCATGGTACCTTGGACGTTATGGTCTTGGGGAGGTGCTGCCTGACAACCCTCTTGACCTAGACCTTCAGGTGATATGCTTTGCTGGTGGTGGGTGATACCTTGTCTCTGTGATAGGCGTCACACCACTCTACCCTGTGACGGCCGTCAGGCCCTGGTTTAGTTAGTGCACGATAGCTCCCTGTTGGTTGGTTGGTTGAGTAACACTTCTGGATGATATCGTTTATAGAACATCGTTCTTGTTGCATACATGTTTTAGATTGGGGGTTTAGTATCGTTGTGTGTTTTGACGGGCGTCGTGCTGGCTCTGTGTCGGCCGACAGCCCTAACGGGCATTGCATGACACCCTGTCGCCCGTCATACCGAGATGCACGGCAGGCCTCTGGCCGTTTCCCGATAGGCCTTAGTACACGACACATGACGCACCGTTGCACCTTCTGCCGTTTCTCAGTCACACGCTTGGATGCTGTTGCACTTGGTATGTAACGCAGCGTTGCATGTGCCCTTCTTGTGTCAGCCGAAATGAGGTGAGCGTCATGTGTTGCCCGGTATCACCTATAGATGAGGGCATGCTGACCGTTACAACCTCTAGTGATGGTCCCTCTCATCATGGAAAGTAGATTTGTTGTATATGTCCTTATTTAGCACGATGGTGACTCCTTGCATGCTTAATGGTATCTATTATGGTAATGTTTGTCCTATTAACTTAGCATGGCTACACATATAAATGGGACCACCTTGACTATCTGTATAATGCTGAGATAATGATAAGCATATAAAATGGTTTGTTTAATGATGTGTCTTATGCATATGATCATAAGATTGATAAAGTATAGAATCTTTAATGTCACCCTATATTGATAAGCATGATCTTTTGTAAAAGCCTACAATTATTGAATACACTAACCATGCAGGTGATGATTAGCCAAGTAAAAGGCTATAAGGAATATATGATGAGTAACAGTGCTTGAATAGTTACTCTTGATGATGAGATAACATGTATGATGTGTTTGGCAAAACGGTACTTGGAATAGCTATCCCATGATGATGGTGAAACCTTGAGAGGCAGTGGCAATAAATGATGAAGGACTGAAATCCCATGGTATGTGTTGGATTCTTGTGATGGATTAGGATGATCATGCTGACCTTTATGTTGTTTATTTCCTATTATAGTTGCATGTTATACAACTTGGTTGAATCTTGCAATCCATATAAAAGATACTAATTAATCACAGTGGAATATATCATGTAGTTTGCCCTGGCCATAGATCCATCATCGTCAGGAGTTGGTGATGGTGAAACGGGTTCTCCTACGGGTTAACCTGGAGCACATATTGTTGAGTATGCAAGGTTTCTCCTAGCCTAAAGTGAGGAGGTAAGAGTGCAACTTTGGTTGTAGACTCGGGATATGTGACGAGCATGGTGAACAAGCCCATGGCTCCGGATATGTGATATGAAGAGAATGAATGCGTTCATGACTCAGAGCACGGTGAACTGGCCCGTGGCTCAGATATACTAGCATCGTGACCTGTACTGAGGCAAGCTAGAGGAAGGGTAGTATGTGGAGCTGACCCTGTGGCTGAGGCCACTCGAGCATGAGACTACGGTCCTGCTATGGTTCTCATGCACTGACCACGAGGGGAAAGGTCATGGAGTTCGGCTCTTCCATTGACCTTGTATGGCATCGATTATGGGCTTCGCAGCCGAAGGTTGGATTTGAACGGTACGGTTCACTTCCTCAGGGCATAAAATATGTAATTCAGCCGTATAACATTTATTGATTAAGGCAAAACACGGAACATTGGTTGAGGCCTTGCTTGTGCAGTTACCTTTGTTATACTTACAGTTACTTATATGTTCCTCATGTTATGCAATAAGATCTTATAATCTTATGTTCCATAAAGAGATAGTTGATGATATATCTTCCATACAGCCTGGTAAGCTTGATGGTACGAATAGCCTTGCGGTATAGACTGTTATTATTCTACGTTTTACTGTTTATCTTCTGTTGTTGCTTTATCCTTCTGGTTTTATAGTTTCGGCAGGGAGTTATGTTTCTCACTAGGACAATGTTCGATTGTCTCACCCCACTGGTTTTCAGGTGTTCGCGCTAGACGTGGTGGTGGTCACGGAGTTGCGACCGAGTAGCCAGACGAGAAGTAGAAGGCAAGAGATGGATATGCTGTTGTTTTGGTGTAGAGTCTAGAGTCATCCCTGTACTCTCAGGTACTTGGAGGTGTTTTGACGTTGTTTTACGATGTGTAGTTGTTGATGTTTTGTATATCCTACTGCTGGCCGAATGTGGGCCTCTATGTTTAAACAAGTGATGAACTCATGTAATGGTTAGACAGATGTTCCTTTAAGCTATGGACACATATCAGATCTTGTATATGTTTATGTAACCTGTTTAACTTGTAGGATGAGGACTCAGATGTAATAGCTTCTCAGTTTATCCGCTTTCCGCAATCGGTTTTAATTAACCTGTGTTTTTGATAATCTGTGGTTATGGTGATTTCTGCACATTTTCGCGTAACACCTCGCTGTCTGTGTGATAGTGGGATGTGTTGCCACAGAATCTATCTTGAGCTCGAGTTTATTGATGGCCACTATTGAGCCCGGTTCAGCCCCATCATAATTGCTTGAAATTCCCCCTACATAGGGTCAATACCTCATGTCTTCTTGGCTCCTTCATAGATCTAGTGGCCCATGCTTTCTCTGAATACATGGCTGCAACTGGTTGTATTCTGATGTTGGTTCACAGCAGCATCCACGCATACCTGTGTTATACCATTAGGAGGGGGTGACCAGAGAACCTCCACTCCTTGATCGGTATTCTGATCCATAGTCCTTTTTCTCAGATTATCCTCCACCTCTTTTGTCAATGCCTTGATCTCGGCGTAGAGAATCTCTGTGATTGTCTCTTTTATTTCTATTGCACTTTAAATTTATTTAAAATTATTACAAAGACTCTATTTACCACTGCTAGATCTTTCATTTGGTATCAGAGTAGGTATTCAAGGAGCCCTTACAAGTCTTGGAGAAATATAGGACGATGTGACTAGCAACCTCAGTGATGGAGAGCTACCAATCATCCTTGATGGATCCAACTACAAGCAATAGAAGAAATATATGCATTTATATATTCAAGGTATTGATGCAAATCTTTAGAATATGGTCGTCCACCCTTATGAAACTCCTACAGCATAATTTGAGAAATGAGACTAGCCAATAGTAATAAAAGCTACACTAAATGCTAAAGATGTAAGTATCTTATAATCACATTTATCTCTTAAAAAAATTGATAATATATCCTCTTGTGAAAACCACATATGATATGTGGAGAATACTTTCAGTTACACATGAAGGTACCTTTCTAGTCAAGAGTAATAATATATTTCATATGCAATGAAATGAAACTATTTCTGACATATATGCTAGCTTTTCTTCTATAAAAAATAATTTGAGTGCCTTAGAGAAGTACATAAGTGAAGAAAGTAAAGATGCAGAATGCAACTATGTAGTCAAATGCCTACTTGACCAACATGAAGAAGGTAATAATGAAGAAGAAAGAGCACATATAGACGCATATGCACATGATGAAGATGAAGGAAAAAATAGTGATGATGAGGTGTCTCTTACTACTGTATCAAAAGATAATATTATTTTTATGATTGAAAAAGTCTTAAATAATAAATCTTCTATGATTGAAAAAGATCTTTCTAACCAATATTTGATTTTTATTAAAGAAAATGAAAATTTAATGTTGACATTAGAACAAAATTCTAATAGTAGAAATATGTTGCATTTTCACAATGATGGTCTTCGATACATTCCAAAACACTATGAAAGAAAGAAAAAGAGGAATCCTATCTTTGATAAATTAAATGCCTATCTTTCCATCTCCATTAATCATGTGACATATTTTGCATTTAGAAAGTTAAGACATTATGTATGCCCTATCACTAAAAAAGATGCACATGAAAAAGAAAGTACACAAATTATTGGTAGTGATGTATTTATTTGTATTTTATCCAAAAATGGGCTTACGAAACTTAATGAAATCACCTTGGATAGAGTGGAAAATTATAAGAATAAGAAAATAAAATTGGATAATATTGTTGATTCACTTATAAAGGTTGATGAGCAAAATGATCTCAATATTTTTCTCATAATTTGATTTAAATTAATTGAGAATGGATAATTGTTTCTGATAGATGACCTCTCGATTGAAATGATGTTCGACAGTGTAAAGAGGCGAGATCACCTCCTTACTAAAATCTAACAGAAAATACACAACATCCATCTTTTTATAAAAATTTCAAAGATGAGGGATGCATGCATAATAATTCCATTTAAATAAGCATGGACCAAACAAAAAAAAATTGTCAATAGTATCAATGGAAGAAAATTTTTGCTATTACATAACTTTATTTCAAATGTTTGAAAAAGAAACTAGAAAGTAGGTTACATGATCTAACAATAGTAGTCTAGTCATCTTGGTAGTCTTACTCCTGATTAGCTACTCCTTGTTCTGATCCTGTCCCTTGTCCTGGCTCTAGGTGGTTGGGGTCACCCAACAAGCTGAGATAAAAATATATGTCAATTAAGGAGTAAGGACATTTAATAGTAAGAAAAAATGGCAAAGTAAAGGTTCACAAACTAAGAGATTTTAAAAGTATGAGGCAAGTATACAAATTCGGTCACTTTAAATGATAGTAAAATTTGCATTCATGATTTAATATGACTACATTAAGCTAATATAGAGCTGAGGAACCTACCTAATCTCAACCTCTAGGTGAGGGAGAATTTACACATTCCCAAGCACCTGAATATATATATATATATACATATAATATATATATATATATATATATATATATATATATATATATATATATATATATATATATATAAGTGCTCACCTGAGTCTACAATTCGCACATTGACACCATCAAGAGTCCATGAGGGCTCAGGGAGGAGATCACTATGTTGGTGGATGTAGGGAGAAGCTCTGGCCAAATTGAGGGCAAGGTTTGATTGCTCATGCTTTGGCGATGCCATTGGTGTGGGTATTTATAGGTGTGTTGGTGACTCTTGGCCTAGACGAGTTGGCAGTGAGGAGGCTTCATCCGGTAACTAGGGTGTTTTGTTGTCCAAGGGATTTAGCAGGCGAGTAATGGCTCTAAATGAGCAAGGAAAAATGATGGACTTGATGGCGAGAAAATAGGGTAGAATGGTTAGATTTGGAGGGATAGAGGACTGATTCTCAAAGTCTCGTAAATCTACTCCCAACCGCGTAACGACTGGAGCTAGAAGATGAGGTCGGAGCCTTCGGATCATGGATCTACAATCCACATCTCATGTGTATCGACTGGGTTAAGTAAATGCCATGTGTGACATGATTAATGCAGTGACTATAGGTTAAATGTGCGATATAAATGAAATTGTATTAATATCTTAATAAAACCTTAGTCAATTCATTTAAAATCGATTTCAGGCATCAAACCTTGGCCAATTAATCTCAAATTTGAACCATAGGTCTACATTAATGTCTAAAATATTTTTATGTCTTTAAACCTCATTTTTATTTGCATTTTGTCTCTTAACCACCATATTGATCATTAATGTGTTTATTAATGTATATGAAAATTGAGTTAAGTTGAAAAAGATTTTCAATTAATATTTTGAACAAAAATATGAGGTAGTCCCCCCATTAATTCAAATGTCATCAATTAACTTATTATTCTCTTTTTCATGCTTTATTTACCTTTTTATGAGGATAGAGGCAGTGTGAGGTGAATATGATACTCATCAACTACTTTTATTTTTATTATGTTTTTTTGCTAACTTTATTTAATAATCATTACATTTTTATGGATATTTTGCAATCATAACTCTTGATAACATATTAATTGAGGTAATTGTGCACTAACCTCTTATGTTTGCATGCATATTTACACCAAGTCATTCAATTTTCACAAAATCAACATTAAGGACTAATTGATATAGAAAATAGCATATCTTTATGAACGGGATGAAATTTCAAGTACATTGAGATTCAGTTCGTTACAACACTCCACCCGTTAAAAGGATTTTGTCCTCAAAATCTCAAACAAAAAGGGAAGGGTGAGTGTGTAGCATCTCGTCTTTTAGTTCCCAAGTTGATTCTTCTAACCCATGATACTTCAATAAGACTTTCACTACTTCAATCTCTTTATTCTTCAGTTGTTTAACTCAGGTGTTAATGATCTTCATAGGTAACTCCTCGTAGGCCAGATTCTCACAAATCTCCAAAGGTTCTATCATGAGTACATGAGAAGGATCTTTCGCGTACTTCCTCAGCACTGAGAGATGAAATACATTATGGATCTTGTTGTAAGTAGGAGGAAGACCCAGATGGTATGCACACTATCCTATCTTAGCCAAGATTTCAAAAGGCCCCACTTAATGAGGACTAAGATTTCCTTTGACTTTAGATCGGGCAATAGAGCGTATAGGCTTGGCTTTTAGGAACACATGGCCTCCTACTAAGAAGCTTACATCAGATCTATTCTTGTCAGCATACATTATATGTCGGTCTGGTACAACTTTGATACACTTCTTAATGAACTAAAATTTCTCTATCATCATTTACATGTTATCACTCTTCACTAGTATGTGTTCTCCTATGTCATCCCAATGCAACGGGGAATGATAAGGCCTACCATACAAGGCTTCTACGGAGGCATCCCAATGCTAGCTTGGTTGCTATTATTGAACACAAACTCAGCCAATGGTAAATATTTATCCCATGCACCTCCCCAGTCCATAACACAAGCATAAAGCAGATCCTCCAGAATCTGTACAGTTCTTTCAGACTGGCCATCTGTTAGTGGGTGGTAAGCAGTACTGAAATGTAGTTATGTTCCCATCACTTCTTGAATTCGAGTCCATAGTCGAGAGGTGAACTTTGTGTCACGATCATATACGATCACTTTGGGTACACCATGCAGGTGAACTATCCACTCCATGTATAATTGTGCCATATCCTCAACTTCATAGTTGGATTTTAAAGGCAGAAAGTGGGCAGACTTGGTCAGGTGATTGATTACTGCCGACACAACATCACAACCTTTCCTGATCTTAGAAAAAATGTGACAAAATACATAGTTATATTCTCCCGTTTCCATTCTAGAATCTCAAGTAGATGGAGAAGACCATCGGTCGTTGATGTTCTATCTTAACTTGTTGACAAGTCAAGCATCTTGACACATATAGAGCTATATCCTTCTTCATATTCTTCAACCAGAAATAGAATTGTAGGTCCTTGTACATCTTGGTCGTGCCAGGGTGAATTGTGTACTTAGACTCATGAGCTTCACTCAGAACTTTCTATCACAGATCGCTAACCTCAGGAAGCCACAATCTTTGTCAAAAGTGAAGAGCACCATATACTCCAATGGAGAAATCAGATTGTGGATTCATGGTTAGAATCTTCATCTCTTCTAACTCAGGACTTTCTAACTGGGCAGCAAAAATATCCAAAATCTAGGTTGGGGTGATTGATAAGATAACCATATGAACACATAACGTATTGGTAGCTTCTTTGTTTGGAATCTTCATAGGTTGTGGTTGCCAGAAAGAGACATACTCCATGTTCTTCAATATAGAATTGGTTATAGTAGTACAAGTTCTAGTTCTTTTTTGACTCAAGGCATAAGCAACTACGCTAGCTTTACCGGGATGATATGTGATGGTAAAGTCGTAGTCCTTAAGGTACTCCATCCGTCTACATTGTCTCGGATTCAGGTATCTTTGTATTGGGAGGTACTTTAAACTTTTATGATCAGAAAAAACCTCACACTTAACTCCATAGATATAGTGTCACCAGATTTTTAGAGCATGTACGATAGCTGCTAGCTCTAAATCATGTGTAGGCCAGTTTTCTTCAGTTGGCTTCAACTAGAGGGAGGCATAGGAAATCACTTTACCTTCTTACATTAGAGCACACCCTAAACCTTGCTTAGATCCATCTGTGGAAATAACATAGGGTTTGCCTTCAATAGGTAATTCAATCACAAGAGCAGATGTCAAGCTTTCCTTCAACTTTTGAAAGTTATCCTCGCATTCGGGAGTCTGAAAAAATATTGCTTCTTTTCTCGTCAACTTTGTCATAGGGAGGGCTGATTCTGAGAAATTCATGATAAACTTCTGGTAGTAACCTACTAGAGCGTAAAAATATGGATTTCATATCGGTTCTTTGGAGCCTTCCATTTGGTCACAACTTCTACTTTTATAGGGTCACCGACAATGTGTCCAGGAGAGATCACATGACCCAAGAGCATTACTTCTTTGATCCAGAAGACACTTTTCGAATTTTGCATACAGTTGATTTTCTCATATTGTATTGAGTGCCAGTCTCATATATTCACAATGATGTTCTTCTGACTCAGAATATATCAAGAAATCATCGATGAAGACCACGACGAACCGATCGAGATAAGGACAGAATACTCAATTCATGAGGTTCATAAAGGTTGTAGGGGCATTGGTCAACCCGAAAGGCATAACCAAGAATTCATAATGCCCATCTCTAGTTCTAAAGGTTGTCTTTGATATGTCTTCATTCTTCACCCACATCTGATAATAGCCACTTCACAACCCATCTTTGAGAATATAGTGGCCGACTTGAGTTAGTTAAAGAGATCGTCGATTTGTGGTAGTGGATAACGATTCTTCACTATGAATTAATTAAGCATGAGGTAGTCCATATGCATCCGCATTGATCCATCCTTCTTCTTTACAAACAAGACGGGGAATCCCCAAGGTGAGACACTTGGGCAAATAAAACCCATGTCTAGAAGTTCTTAAAGTTGCTTCTTGAGCTCAGCGAGTTCAGCTGGTGCTAAGCGGTAAGGTAACTTCAAGATTGGTGAAGTTTTAGGTGCAAGCTCGATGGATAATATACGTCACGAGTTGGAGGTAACCCAGGTAACTCTTCTGGAAATATGATAGGGATATCCTTCACCATTTCTAGATGGTTGAGGGTAGGAGGTGTGGCATCTAGAACTATAGATGCTAAGTATGCCCTACACTCTTGTAAGATGTTTCAACTTTGATGGCATTCATAATAAATTGTCATTCTTCTCACTTCCTACCTTTCATACACATCCTTCCTTCTTCAAGGTGTAACAAGCTAGCCTTCGACTCTTGACAGAATGGGGCTGCCTTATATTTCTTTAGCCAATCCATCCATAGGATAATGTCAAAGGCCGTCATGTTGAGTAAGATAAAGTATGAAGGAAACATCTTCCCCAAGATGTAGAGGTCCATGGTAAGAAGTTTGAGATAAGAGGAGCAGATTCTACCACTAGGTGTTTTGACATCTAACACATGGTCCATAAATTCAGATTATATTTCTCGCATAGAGGCAAATTGGGTAGATATGAAGGTATGTGACGATCCAGAATAAAAAAGTGCTTTAATTGGATACATATAAAGGTGTAAAGTACCTTCTATGACCTCAATGCCTTCACCATCTTCCTCAGCATCTACAGCAAAAACCCTTCCGTTCTGCCTCTCTACTGACGGTCGATGCCCATGTTAGTTATTATTGTTGTTGTTGTTCCGTGGAGGCAGATTTTGATGTTCAGGCGGCTGCTGGGCTGGGACTTGTCCTCACTGAAGCTTAGGACAATTTGGTCAAAGAGGACCAACTTGGCCACACTCGTGACAGATTGGTGCAAGTCGATCCTCCCTTTGGGGTGGAGCATTGCCTGCTGGGCACTTCCCATGTGGATGAGATTGGGAACATTTGTTGCATCTGTCTCATCCTTGATATCCCCAAGAGTTCTTCCATTTGTTTTTGCTACTAGATCTGGGAGACTGAAAGCCAGGGTAAGACTCAATGACTAGGGCCTTGTCCACCATTTGTTGAAAGGTAAGTGGTAGTTGGGGAACAAGGTTGCCACCCACATTATAATTGAGTCTTCTAGGAAGATGGTTGAACTTTGTTCCGTTATAAGGTCAACAACATAGCGTTCAAGCAATAGGAAACACTGAATGTATTCAGAGACACTCATGTTTCCTTGTCGTAGGCTATAGAATTCAGCCTCCTTCAAGTAAGTTGGGTACATATACTTCTCTCTGAACAGTTTGAGGAACTGTTCCCAGGTCATAGCTATAGTGTCTCTTGTACGGGAAATTCCATTCCACCAGGTTCGAGCTGGCCCATCTAGGACGTAGGCTACTAAGAGGACCTTTTGGTGAGGAGGACACACCATGCCATCGAAGGTGCATTCTAGGGCTAGCACCCAGTCATCAATTTTTTCCACCATGTTGGACTCATTCTCCCCCTTGAAATATGATGGCTACATCTTTACAAAATTAGTTAGGGTGAACTCCTTTGGTTTGCTGGTGGAAGCTCTAGCAACAGTGAGCTGTCCCACCAAGGTTGTAGAGAGATGTTGATGCAACATAGTTAACCCCTATTCAAGTGTCAAGGTTGGTGGAGTCAGAGTGATATGAGTATCAAGAGTCTTCAGGTGGTTGGCTTGTCAGAGTCATCTTCGAACAAGTTACCCCTCCTGAAAGGCAAGGTCATAGTGTAATATTTCTAGGAGTATTTTATAGAAATAGATGAGGATACTATTTTCTTTAGGCATGCTATTTTGAGCATTCCCTATCATATCAGGCTAGTCCGGTGTCATATGAACCCAGCAGTCCCCGTAAACTAAGCTAGTGGCACAAAGGAAATATTTCCAACCCCCAGGTTCTGACCCTTTCTAGACACCATCACTTTCAACTTCGTGCCTTAGTAGCTACCCTACAGGCTCTGATACCATGCTTTAAAGAGACAAGATCACCTCCTTAGTAAAATCTAATGGAAAGTACACAACATCCATCTTTTTATAAATTTTTTGAATATGAGGGATGCAATCATAATAATTCTATTTAAATAAGCATGCACAAATACAAAAAAATTGTCAACAATAGCAGCGGAGGAAAACCTATGATATTACATAGCTTTATTTCAAATGTTAGAAAAAAAAACTAGAAAGTAGACTACATGATCTAGCAATAGTAACCTAGTCATATTCGTAGTCTTACTCCTGATCAACTACTCCTTATTCTGGTCCTATCCCTTGTCCTGGCTCTGGGTGGCTGGGGTCACCTAGTAAGAGAAGATAAAAAGCATGTGTCAATTAAGGAGTAAGGACATTTAATAGTAAAAAAATGGCAAAGTAAAGGTTCACTAACTAAGAGATTTCAAAAGTATGAGGCAAGTATACAAATAAAAATTCTACTAGCTTAAATGATAGTAAAATTTGCATGCATGATTTAATACGACTACATTAGGCTAATATAGGGTTGAGGCACCTACGTAGCCTCAACCTCTAGGTGAGGGAGAATTTACACATTCCCAAGCACCCAAAAATATATATAAAGTGGGGAGAATTATCACATTCCCCTGGGCAAATTTACACATGCAAACTATGGGTGGTTGTATAGATGTACGCTACATTAGTTAATTAGTCATTTATATCATCATGCTAGAATAATTAAATGGCAGATATAAGAAATTTCAAACTTTGTAAATGGGGTCCAAGACACAAGAATAATTGAAGTGTAATAACAAGAATTCTTGAAACTAAGGTATAGGATCATGCCTCATTGGGAAAATAGGTCTGGATAAAAAAAATGCCCAACTTAGGGTTAGAATGCACATACCTCACTTGAGTTTTCCTAGAGAAGTCTTTTCACCAATTATATATGTCCCATGTTACTTTTGTCCTAGAGTCAAGGTTTCATCACATAGATTAGGGTTTTGTAATAAGTTAAGGGTAGAAACCCTATTTTTAGATCTTCTAGATAAATTGTTGATTTGGACTTGAAAACTAGGCCAAACAATTTTGTATATTTATCTAATTAGGAAAACATATTATTTGTTGAGTCAATTTGAGGTTAAATAAATTATTTATACAGTTTAGGGCTTTTTAATTAGTCATTTTGGTTAATTGAAAAACATTCCTAGAAAACTTAGAAATAAGTCTCGAAAAACATTTTTATTGGATAGGGTTTATTTTTCTGAATCCATCGCATATTTATTTTTATTTTTCTGATAATTGAGTAATTAGTTATGAATTTTCTAAAATCAATGAATCAGAAAATAGGAAAATGCCACATAGGCAAATGAACTTGCGAAAGAAATGGAAATAAAGGACGTGGGCCTGCATGACCTGGCCCAATCACAGGAAACTAGGTAGTGAGTTAGCACTCGCGGGCCTTGGTCAAGCGAGAAGCCAACAACGGCGAAATGTCCAAAATGCCTCTGGGCGGAAAACAACTAATAACGAGAGACGGAGAGGGTAGCGTTGTAAATTATGGTCAGGATTCTTCCCCCATCTTCGCCCCACCGTGGTTGTGAAGTAGCTCGGCTAGTTTGGGCATTTTCATGAATCAAAATAGAATCATGGGAAATTGGTCTCAAAACGAAGAGGAGAAGGTGGCGAACTCATTTGACTCTCCAATTCGCACGCTGGCACCGCCGAGAGTCCATGTGGGCCACCGCTAGGTCATGGAGGAGATCTCTATGTTGGTGGATGTAGGGAGAAGCTATGGCCAAATTGAGGGTAGGTTTCAATTTCTCGTGCTTTGGCGATGCCATTGGCGTGGGTATTTATAGGTGTGTTGGTGACTCTTAGCCTAGACGAGTTGACCTTGAGGAGGCTTCGTCTGGCAACTAGGGTGTTTCACCATCCGGGGGAGTTAGTAGGCGAGTGATGGCTCTAAATGAGAGGGGAGAAATGGTGGACTTGATGGAAAAGAAATTGGGCGGAATGGTTAGCTGTGGAGGGAGAGAGGACATATTCTTATAGTCTCACAAATCTGCTCCCAACCGCATAATGGTTGGAGCTAGAAGATGAGGTCGGAGCTGTCGGATATTGGATGTATAGTCCACATCTCACGAGTATCATCCGTGTTGCGTAAATGTCATGTGTGACATGATTAATGAAGCAATTGTAGGTTAAATGTGCAATATAAATGAAATTGTATTAATATCTTAATAGAACCTTAGTCAATTTATTTAAAATCAATTTGAGGGGTCAAAGCTTGGCCAATGAATCTCAAATTTGAACCATAGGCCCACATTAATGTCTATAATATTCCTATATCTTTAAACCTCATTTTTATTCCTGTTTTTTCTCTTAAATACCATATTGATCATTAATGTATTTATTAATGTATATGAAAATTGAGTTAGGTTGAAAAAAAAATTCCATTAATATTTTGAACGAAAATATGAGGTATTCCTCCTTCATTAACTCAAAGGTCATCAATTAACTTATTATTCTCTTTTTCATGATTTATTTGCCTTTTTATGAGGAGAGAGGCAATGTGAGGTGATTATGATACTCATTAACTACTTTTATTTCATTATGTTTTATTTCTAACTTTATTTAATAATCATTTTGTTTTTGTGGATATTTTGCAATGATAACTATTGATACAATATTAATTGAGGTAATTGTGCACTAACCGCATATGTTTGCATGCATATTTACACCAAGTCATTCAGTTTTCACAAAATCAACATTAAGGACTAACTAATATAGAAAATAGTTTATCTTTATGAATGGGATGAAATTTCTAGTACATTGAGACTCAGTTCATTACAGACCGAGGGGTAGTTTGACTATCATGTTTTATTTTGACAATCTTAAAATTTAACATTTAGAGTCAGTTTGTTACATGTTTATTTGGTCTTTCAGGCTACACATGTTTTATTTTACAAAAGTGATATTTTCTCACACGCTCGATCACGATGATAAAATTGGAACTTTGTTTGCTTGAATCCTAATTAAATTTATATATTTTTCAAATTTTGACACTTTACAATTATAAATTTCAACATACTACTTTGATCATCCTTAATTTTGGTCAGCCGACTACCTTTGATCATCCTTAATGAGATGGGATTTTTCTCAAAAGAGTGCATATGACAAGATTAAAATACTCCATAGAATTGTTTGGAAACATGTTAGCAACTACTAAATTTCCATAATGACGTTAAATATTTTGTTACATTACACTCTTCTTCCACTCTTCCTATAACTCTTTTAAATATGGTCAAAGATCTTGGTCAAAATTTGCAATTTCTGTTGAAATGTACTTTGAATTCAAAAATATATTTCGACGTTCCATATAACATAAAAATACCAGTGTCATAACTTAGCTGAGCCAAATTCTTTTTATTCATATTTCTATAAGTTGTACATGTTTTCATCAACATACTTTTTTACTAAACCACTTGCTTTAAAATAATATTGATCACGTATGCATTATGTGCATTTTTACCATTATAACTTTGTTTGGCTCTATAATAGAATGAATAAACTGATGGATTTTTTTCACTCCCCGTATAATAGAGCTTCTTGTGGATATAATTTGATACTTCCATACTTCACCATAAATTTTTAATATACTTTCATAAGAAGCATTATATTAAAAGAGAATGTAGCCTTTCAGGGAAAGTCATGATTATAACGCCAATCTATTTGTAAATGGAGAAGTGTGAGAAATAATTTTTAAAAGAAAAATCTTTAGTTTCCTTGAAGTTTCCTATTTTGACTAAAATGGACAATCAATTCGCTCTCTTAAGTATTCTTTGGTCAAAGAAGTTTTCAAATATATTGAAAAGTTCAAGGCATTTCCATAATGCATATTCTTAACCTTTTTCTATGTGGTTTATTTACATTACACTTAAATGTATTGCACTTTCCATGATTTCCAAACAATGTAAAATTTTTGATTTATGCCACAACTACCTTGATAGGAGTAGACACAAATAAATAGCGTGCAAGAACCATTGTTTGGAAGGTTAAAGGTAGTTACTAAAAATATATTTAGTAAATACTTTTCTAATGTTTAGCTCATTTTTCTTGGTATCAGAGTAAGGGGGAGCTCAAAATCTTTTGATATAACTTGCATATCTTTTTAACCTTGCTCTAAATGGCTTCTCTATATCAATATGGGCTTAACATCCTTTATATTTGGTCTAGAGATACATTGACCTCATTTTTATGTGTTATTGGTTCTCTATATCAATATTGAGATCATTTTTCTTGGTATGAGAGTAAGGGGGAGCTCAAAATCTTTTCATATAACTTGCATATGTTTTTAACCTTGCTCTAAATGGCTTCTCTATATCAATATGGGATTAACATCCCTTATATTTGGTCTAGAGATATTTTTATTGACCTCATTTTTATGCTTTATTGGTTCTCTACATTAGTATGGGCTTAGCATCCCTTATATTTGGTCTAGAGGTACTTTTATTGACCTCATTCAGAGCTCAAAGGATTCTCAAATCATTTTCACTCTTAACACCCTTTGAAAATGGTTGAGAAACTAGTTTTAGGTTTTGTAAATTTTTTTTTTCATGGTATCTCTATATCATGATGGACTTAACATTCCTTACCAATGATCTAGAGTATCTTTATAACATTTCTTCTTTATTGGGTCTTTTTATCATGAAAGACTTAACATTTCTCTCGTTGGTAATTAGACAATGTTTCAATCATTCCTTGATCATATATGTCTTTTTGACTATATTTTACTATACCTTAATGTCTATCTATTTGGATTTTCCCTTTAATTGATATATTTTTTAAATTGATACATGGGCATAAGTTTTCCCTTTCCAAAATGATTATCCTTTTGAGGAGGAGTGTCTCCTTGAGGGGGATCACTGGTAAGTGTTGATCCTTTTTTATTTTGAAAAAAAGGGGAGAATAACCCATAAGATAAACTGGCTATCAAAGGTATGAATCTCTGAATTTGCTACTTTTAATTTATCTTATGGAAATAATTGTTCTCATAAAAAAGGGGGAGATTGTTTGCCTTTTAGATATTCCACACTAATATTTTGATGATACAAATTTTTATCACGTTATATTATTAACATGTGTATTAAGTATTTCAGGTGATCAAGGAACATAATCAAGAACCAACTACAAAGGCCTTGCAAATACATAAGTTTGGATACTTTCAAATCAAGTTATACCATGTATATATGTGTACTTATGTGTTTTCACACAACTTGATAGACATGATGTAAGAACAAGTGATGATCTTTCAAAACTTACTCAAAACCCTATTCCACACTCATATGAAGCTTTTATGTTTGTTAGGTTTCATTAGATATAACATTTGATAAGGAATTCATATTATTTTTGTATTATTTTGAGCCTAAGGTCACGCTTAGTCGAAGATATTCTCGATCGAGATATAGCTATTGCACATTTGATTGGAGAGCTTGACCGACATATAGCCATTGGAGAAAATTAAAAACCAATGAAAATCTCGATCGACAATATTATGGATCGAGATGGTTTCCAGTCGACAATATTGTGGATCGAGAATGTTCTTGATGCAATTCAGCAAATAATCAAATTAGTTGTTATAATTCAATTTACTTAATCCTAAAGGTTAATTTTCATCCTAGAACACTCTAGACACTACCCATAGTTGCCCTGACTATGTGTAAACATTTCCTATAAATAGGATGGTCCTAAGACACCAAAACAACAAGTTTGGTTACAAAAATTGTGATCATATACACAAACTTGAGCATACTACTTGCCATCATTCTCAAAGATCTTAGGTTCTATAATTCAAGTTGTTATCCATCTAGCCTAAGCCTTAGCTTTATTATAGAATCCTTCTCGACCAAATATAGTTTTTCCCAAACTTTGTTGAGCGGATCGTCATAACTTGCCAATAAGAGCTTGATTGTATATCTTGTGAAAGAGTGATATAATATCCTTTTTCCATTCTTATTTCTTCTATTTGTGATTGCGATCAGACTACTTCCACAAGTGGTGGTGCTCTTCCTCAGCCCTTGGTGCATCCGTAAAAGAAGTGGTATGGTGGTGCTCTTCCTCAACCCTCGGTGAATCCGTAAACGAAGATGTGTGGTGGTGCTCTTCCTCGGCCCTCGGTGATTTTGTAAAGAAGAGGTGTTTTGGTGCTCTTCCTCATCCGTCGATGTATCTATAAAGGAAGAGGTTTGGTGGTGCTCTTTCGTGGCCGGTAAAGAAAAGAGTTTAGTTACATCAATCATTTTTATCCTCACCAATAAATAAATAAAAGTGTTTGTTGCAAATCCTAGTTGGCAACAACTAGGTAGTGGATTGACGTTGTAGACGAAACCCCTCTAAATTTTCTCTCTTTCTCTTATGGTTGCCTCTTTTATTTCCATCACACTTTAAATTTTTTTGAAATTATTACAAAGACTCTATTCATCCCCCTCCAGATATTTCACCAACACCCATTGAACCTTTGATTTATGATCACAACCACATTTTCTAAATGTTGGGGGCCCACACTTGATATATTTTGAGGTTTTGACTATAAATAGTTTCTTATAAGATGCCAAACATATTCAATAGAAACAATTTCATAACACATGTAGCACGTATGGAATTTTGATATTAGATCGTAGACAACTTCACACATGTTGTATAGTAAGGTACACCCACTACTACAGAAATGGCTTATGAAGTCACTTTCCAGTCATCGGTTATTAACTAAGAACCGACACCTAAAACCTACCGCATCGGTTTGAAACACCAACCGACATATATAGGAAAGGAGTGGCCAGACACGGGTATCACTTTCTATTTAGCGTCGGTTGTAGAATAAACAACCGACGCCTAAAATTAACCGCCAAATCCCAAATTTCGCGTGAAAAAAATTACCTCCAAAATTTGACATATGGCGTCGGTTATTTACTAAAAAACCGACGATGAAAGGTTATTCGCGATACAACAATTGGGAACATTTTGGTCGTCGGTTATACTACAAGAACCGACACTTATGGGTTTTCACATGTTTTCCCAAGAAAATTTTCACACCCTTTTGAGCGTCGATTTTAGAAAGAAACCGACGACTATGGTCATTAATCAAGAACATTTTTTTTAATCTGTGTATGTAGATAGACGTCGGTTTTTTTTCTAGTAAAAACCGACGACTATCATTAAGAATAGGTGTCGGTTGGTTTGTAGAACTGACACCTTTAGGTTTACGTGTCGGTTGTTTTTAATAACCGACACTGATTGATAACTTAACAACACCCGCGAGCCCGACTCTTCCCCTTTCTCTATTTCATTCATTGTCTCGCGTAGCTGCTACTCCAGGGTTTGGCGATTTCTGGTGATTTCTCCTCTACCCCCACCTCCATCGCCGTTTACTCCGGCCGCGCGCTGCTCCACTTGCTTGGGTGGTCCTCTGCCCACCTCCACCGCCGCTTGCCCTCTGCCCCAGCTCCGGCAGTCTTCTCTCCTTCTCCGGTGACCTTCTATCTTACTCCGGCGGCCTGCTCTCCTACTCCTGCTGCTCGCTGCTGCTACTCTCCCCGCCAACGCCGTTGAAGGTACCTGCTCTGCTCTTCTTCCTCCTCTTCTTCCTCTGCCGAGGTGTGTGAAATCACAGGTTGGCACGGTCGTGCTGGGCAGCACGACCGTGTTGGTAGCACGGCCGTGCTGCATAGCACGGCCGTGCTAGCATGGCCATGTTGGTTGATTTTGTGCTATATTGCTCAATTATAATCAGATAGCCTATAATGTTGTGCTACATTACTCTTCTAAAATTATTCTTATATTGTTGAATCGGGTCAATGACCACACCTGCTATTGTGCCTGAATTATGCCATGTATGTTTGTACAAAGTGAATCTTATCGCTCTAATTGTGAATTATTGCATGTTTGAAACTATTTAATTCTTGATTTATTATTTAATAATGCTCTAATTGTGAGTGATGCAATGTAAGTGAGCAAATACATGTAGTGGATATGTACTCATTAGCCTAGAAACCCATCCTAGATTTACTCATTAGGAGTAAATCTTGGATAGTCCCTGGTTTGGGACTGTTCTTGAACACCTAATCTCACTTAGGATGTAAGTGTATATTGTGTATTGGGTTTTCGAGAAAATTTCAGCAGCATTTCCCCCTTTGTTGTACTTAGAGAATAGTAGGGAAATGCTGCCGAAATTTTCTCAAAAACCCAATACACATTATACACTTACTAGTGAGATTAGGTGTTCAAGAATGGGATAGGTGGTACACATTTATCATATATAAGAATGACATCACATGTCTATGTTGGCCTAGAAACCCATCCAAGATATACTCATTAGGAGTAAATCTTGGATAGTCCCCAGTTTGGGACTGTTCTTGAACACCTAATCTCACTTAGGATGTAAGTGTATAATGTGTATTTGGTTTTCAAGAAAATTTCGACAACATTTCCCTGTTTGTTCTCTAAGTACATATGTACTTTGAGAACAGTAGGGAAATGCTGCTGAAATTTTCTTGAAAACCCAATACACATTATACACTTACTAGTGAGATTAGGTGTTCAAGAATGGGATAGGTGGTACACATTTATTATATATAAGAATGACAACACATGTATTTGTTGGCCTAAAGTTTTAACCATGCAAAAACTCTAATCTGTTAACCCTAGACCCTAATCTTGTTGTCATGTATATTTGATTTCTCTTTGATCATAGAATGGATAGATCATGGATGTCCATTCGTAATTGCTGCACCCCAGAGTTTATTTCTGGTCTTGACCAGTTTATTAGATTTGCTGAGGAACATAGGAAACAACCTGGAGATAGGTTCTACTATCCATGTAGGCATTGCGGTAATAACTTGAAAGTCAACACTGGTGACTAAATCAAAAGTCATGTCATGTGCAACGGGATTATACAAGGCTATGCAGAATGACACTGCCATGGAGAGATTTCAAATCCGAAACCAGTGGATGTCGATAGCAGTGCTTGTGTGGAAGAAGAAATTACCTACGATGACGTAGATGTGAATGAACCAGTTCCAGTAGACATCGTTGATGCGATGCTGGATAGTTGTGGGGTAGAGCACACCGATCCACCTCCCATTTTTAGAAACATTGTGCATGATGCTGAGATACCATTATACACAGGTTGTACTAAGTTTACGAAGCTTAGCACTGTGTTGAGATTGTATAAGCTGAAAGCTAACAATAGATGGAGTGACAAAAGCTTCACGTCATTGTTGTCTTTGTTGAAAGAAATGCTTCCTGAAGGAAACGAGCTGCCAATCTCAACATACCAGGTAAAGAAATTGTTGTGCCCAATGGGAATGGATGCCAAGAAGTTACACGCATGCCCGAATGATTGTGTATTATTTCAAAAGGACTATGCAGATTTGAAAGATTGTCCAAAATGTGGTGCGTCACGGTATAAATTGACGACTTCAGGGGAGTCCAAAACTGGTTCTCCTGCCAAGGTGATGTGGTATCTACCTATAATATCACAGTTTCAACGCTTGTTTGCCAATCTGATAGATGCGAAGAATTTGAGGTGGCATGCAGATGTTAAGAAAAATAATGATGGGATCCTACGACATGCGTCTGATTCCCCATAGTGGAAGAAGATTGATCTATTGTACCTTGAATTTGGTGAAGAAGTCAGGAATCTATGACTTGGGCTTTGTACAGACGGGATGAATCCGTACGGGACATTGAGCAGCCAACATAGAACTTGGCCAGTCATGCTTGTTATATACAATCTTCCTCCCTGGCTATGTATGAAAAATAAGTACGTAATGTTGTCGTTGTTGATATCGGGCCCTAAACAACCTGGAAATGACATCGATGTTTATCTTGAACCTCTGATTGATGACTTAAAGAAACTCTGGGGTGAAGGTGTGATGACCTATGATGCTTCACAAAGAGAGACATTTCGTTTTCATGCTATGTTGTTTTGCACTATTAATGACTTTCCAGCATATGGGAATTTGTCTGGATATAGTGACAAAGGAGCTAAAGCGTGTCCTATATGTGAAGAGAACACTGATTCAACAAGACTAAAACATGGCGGTAAGACTGTATATCTCGGTCATCGAAGGTTTCTTCCAAAATTCCATCCGTATCATAGGAAGCGCAAAGCATTCAATGGATTGAATGAGGAACGTAGTGCACCTAAACCTATACCAGGGGAGGTTGTTTATGAAAGAGTAAAAGACTTTGTCAATGAATTTGGTAAGAGATCACAATGTACTATGGCCACACGGAGTGACAAATCTTTATTCAAGAAGAAGTCAATATTTTGGGATCTTCCTTATTGGAGTTCTTTGACAGTCAGGCATTGTATCGATGTCATGCACGTTGAGAAAAATGTCTGTGATAGTGTCATTGGTACTTTGTTGAATATACCAGGAAAGACTAAAGATGGGATAAAATCCAGACTGGACCTACGTGAAATGGGAATAAGGTCAGAATTAACAGAATTTAATGAAATGGGAAATCAGAGAACATACTTACCCCCCCCCCACTTGTTACACATTGTCTAGAAAGGAGAAGAAAGCTTTTTGTGAATGTTTGGTAAATGTTAAGGTGCCACAGGGTTACTCATGCAACATCCGTAGATTGGTATCAATGAAAGATCTAAAGTTGATAGGTCTTAAATCTCATGATTGTCACACTCTAATGTAACAAATATTTCTTGTGGCAATTAGATCTATATTGCCGAAGCATGTAAGGTTTGCAATCACCAGACTTTGTTTCTTTTTCAACAGTCTGTGCAGCAAAGGTATTGACCCTGATACTCTCGATAAATTGCAAAGAGAAGTGGTTGTTACCCTATGTCAGCTTGAGATGTATTTTCCTCTGTCGTTCTTTGATATCATGGTACATCTTGTTGTCCACTTGACTAGGAAGTGAAAATGTTGGGACCAGTTTTCTTACATTGGATGTATCCCTTTGAACGATACATGAGCGTTTTTAAAAGTGATGTTTGAAACTGTTATCGGCCTTAAGGGAGTATTATCGAGGGTTATGTGGCGAGAGAGGTTATGGATTTTTGCAATGACTTTCTCAGTGGTAATGACACTCCTGATAATGACAAGAATATTGACGAGCAATTTGGCAAAGGAATTTTGGAATCACGTGTGAAAGCAATCATCCGTGAGCAGTTGGAACAAGGTCACTTGTATATTTTACACAACATGGACGAAGTGAACGTTTATATCGAGGAACATACCAATTTCATCAAGAGACAATATCCTCGAGCCAATACAATGTGGCTTGCTAGAGAGCATAACAAGACATTTATTAAGTGGTTTGAAAATAAAGTCTTACATCAACTATTTCAAACACCAGATGATATTACTGAAACTATCAAATGCCTCGCCTTTAAACCAAAATTGACGGTTATGTCTTATGAAGGGTATGACATTAATGGATTCACATATTACACAAAGCGCCAAGATGATAAGAGTGTCATCCAAAACAGCGGGGTCACCCTTCAAGCATCGACTATGTTTTTTGCAAGTGCAAAGGATAAGAGTCCACGTGAAGCTAAAATGTCATATTACGGTGTAATTGAAGACATTTGGGAGTTTGACTACATAGATTTCAGAATTCCGCTCTTCAAATGTAATTGGGTTGATAACACCAAAAGAGTTATAGTGGATGAATTGGGTTTCACTTTAGTGAACTTTGAAAAGATTGGCGAGAAGGATGAACCATTCATATTGGCATCACATGCGAAACAAGTATTTTATATTGATGATCCTGCAAATGATAAATGGTCAGTTGTTCTTCATGGTAAAAGACAGTTCATTGAAGATCCTATAGATGAAGAACAATACTATGATAAGTATGATGACTCCAGTCCATTCTCAGTTGGGTTGCCAACACCAGCAAATATTGAAGCTAATGATGACTTGTATGTGCGCGGAGATCACAATGAAGGATTGTTAATTGATAAAAAAATCGCAATATTAGAGGCATGTTTATACAATATTTTTTTATATGTTTTATTTTTCTGAATGTGAACTTTACAATGTGAATGTGAACTTTACAATGTGAATTTTACAATGTAAATTACTTTATAATGTGAACTTTACAATGTGAATTACTTTACAATGTGAATGTGAACTTTACAATGTGAGCTTTACAATTTGAATTACTTTACAATGTGAACTTTACAATGTGAATGTGAATTTTCAGATGGCTGAGCATTCTTCTGATGACTGTGCTGATGAATACCGTGAGGGTGAGGACATCAATGCGCCGCCTCACAATGTAAGTTTTAAAAATATATCATATATTTATATCTATATGTCCATTTATGGTTATATCTTGTAAATATGTTTATTTTGTCAAATTTTAGGTTGATGATGCCTATGTACCATCTGAAGCACTTGAGGCACTTGATTAGAAACACCAAAAAGTTGACAGAAGAAGGGGCATCACTATGATGAAGAAGTTAATAGCACAAAAGGGCAATGGAACCAAACTTGTTGTGGATTTTGATAATGCAGGAAATGCATCTGGTGTGAATCGCAATTCATTTGTTTCATATCTTAGGTATGTTACTCGTAGCCATTGCGGTTGTAAGATAGATTCTTGGCATAAAGTTTCTATGGAGAAGAAAGACGTAATATGGAAGGATTTATGCGTGAGTTATTATTAATTTGCAATTTTATTTTTTAGATTACTATTTTTTTGGATACTAGTTAATAGCAATTCTAATTTGCAGAGTATATTTGAATTGGATGAAAAGCTGCATCGTAAATGTGTGATGCAACACTGTGGGAGAGTCCTAAGGAACTATAGGACAAATCTCACCCGAGAATACATAAAAGAAGCTGACAAGAGGAAGAAGACAGCCATTGAACAGTGGAACTTCCTGGATAAAGAAGAATGGGACGCGTTTGTTGCTTCAAGACAAACGGATGAATTCAAGGTATTAGGCGTCAATCCCAATCTCATTAATATATGTTGTATTCACTTATTCAAGATTAACATTTACTGTTACTAGCCAAATCATTAATGTGCATACTAACTAGGCCCTCAGTGAGGCATAAAGATCAAGGTGTGCATTGAATGTGCATGACCACACAATGGGTCCAAAGGGGTATGCAGGCATTCGCCAAAGACTACAGTCTGAGGCTACTGCTCAGTCTGCTGCTACTCAGGAGTCCTCCACTATAGGTAGCACACATCTGCCTCGCCATGATATCTAGATAGTTGGGAGGAAAAATAAGAAGGGAGAAATAAGGAAGCCCGCAAATGCTGAGGCGGCTGCAAAATGGTAAAATACAACTCTTACAGAAATCGTTCGAATATTGATTATTTGTGGTGTTTGCTTAATTACAAATTTTTGTTTTGGTGATTAGCGGGAGCTGTACGAGTTGAGGAAACAAGGCAAGTTCATCCCTGAGGGCACAAGGGATGAATTGACAGTTGCTCTGGGTAACCCAAAGCATCCTAGGCGTGTTAGGGCTGCAGGCGCTGGTGTGGGCATCAAAGTTTTTTTTGGGCCATCTCAACGCAAACATGTCCCAAAAGTGCGACTTTCACAAGAAGAGGTAACATATTTTTTCCTTGTAGATGTTACTGTAAAAGAGAATTCAATAATTAGAATTTGACGTTTCTTTTATCCATGTATAGGTAGATAAGCTATTTGATAGGAAACTCGAAGAAGCAATGAAAAAGTGGCAGGCATCTCAGACTGCCACTTACCAGACAGTACCTATCGTGTCTCCTACTGTAGGCTATACTCCTACTGTAGAGGTTGGGAGTAATCCTGTAGACCCACCACCTAGCAAATCCGCTGTAAGTATTTTTATGACATAGTAACTAGTTTTTTAATTCAAGATGATATGTTTTCAAGATGATATATATATATATATATAACATTCTTTACACAAAAATTTGTAGGGGTTGAAGCCATGCCGTCTAAAAGTTAATGAATATGTCATTGTAGAGGCATCGGCTTACCCATCCCTACCAGGGGAAATGTTTTACGGGTCTCCATTACCAACTGGTTGGATTCGTGTGAGCCCGATACATATATTCCCCAAGTGGATGGATCTTCCATTGCCATATGCCCACCCAGATTGTGAAACGCTTGGTGAGGCAGAAGGCGGAGTGATATTGTGGCTAAAAGCGGATGTCATCTTTACTAAAATTGTATGGTAAATTTACATTACGTTAAATTGTTAGTGTGTGTATATGATGTCAGTTGATCTGAAATTATTATATATATATACATGTTAAAAAGAAGACACCCACAACATCTAGGCCTCCACTTCCACCTCCTACATTACCCAGTTGGGTTCCATAGGACCTAACTGTCCCGTTAGGTCCTAACTGTAGGGGTATGGCAATATGGTTAGGCGAACATGATATAAATTTCCCTATAACTATTTTTATAGATTCAGATATTGCAGGTCAATCATACGAAAGCAAACTATTTATACAAGATATTTTGGAGTTGTTTCAATATGATTGGTTAAATACATCTGTGATAGAGCTATGGATAAGGTGGGATCTTCTTTATACATCAATATACCTTGTGTAGGATCTGGTGATCTGGTTTCTTATTTATTAATGCATGCGTAATTAATACATATTTTGCAGCTACTTAGACAAGATATGTGCAGATTTTGCATTCGAACATGTAGGATTTTTGATTCCATCTTTGATTAGTCTAGTAGCTAAAGACCCTCCGTCAGTTCAACAATACTGTTGTGAGGCTTTTTCAATTTTTGCTCAAAATAAGAAGACGATGATAATGGCTCCATTCAATGTAGAGTAAGTTTACTTTGCTTATTATAATTTGGACTTAAGAAAATTACATTTTTATTGTGGATTTTGAGTTATTAATTTTTAACTTTTTTACCTCTAGTGGTATGCATTGGGAGTTACTGGTTATTATCCCCGAGACGTTCACTGTCTATTATCTAGATCCTAAGGGGAGTAAATTGAATACAAAATATGGACACATAATGAAAATGGCATTATTCTGGTGAGAAATATTTCATTTTCATATCCGTTAACATATGTTATTACATTACTATTTAATTATGCAATGTACTGTGTTACATTAACATGTAGGGGTTTTGATGAGTTCAAAAAGGCTGGAGGAAAGGTCCCCACGAAAAAGAACCAGCCAATAATTTGGAAGAACGTGAAAGTAAGTTCCCGACTGCAATATATGTATATATTATTTATGTGAGCAGTGCTTAATTAGTTGTATTTTTTAATATTTTGTATGTTTGAATTTATAGTGTGCTACACAAGACAACGGATGGGTATGTGGATACTATGTGATGCAATTTATGCACATGATTATCAAATATGCCGTAATGGATATCGATTGTATTGCTGAGGTATTATATAGTCTCATTAGATAATATGAAATATATCAATCTTATTTATAGCTCATTAATTATATATATACATCATTCTCTTTACAGGTGTTTAAAATTGACCACACTATAGGAACGGCCTTACCAAATGTACATGCTCTCTATACGACACGAGAATTGAATGAAGTAAGAGAAGAATGGGCAACAACCATACAAGTAGTGGGGGATTTAGGATATAATTGGGATGTTGATAGCGAATAATGACTAAAGAATGATATTTTGTAAATGAATTTCTGAATTATAATATATGTGTGAATGTTTCTATATGTTTGGATGTTTCTACATGTGTCTGAGTGAAAATGAATGAATCTGTTGGTTCCTATATGAATGTTTCTATATGTGTGAATGTGAAAATGAATGGAACTACAGATTGCTAGCTACATGAATGTTTCTAAATGTGAAAATCAATTTTTTTTTTAGGTTAAGGACTGGTCCTGTATTCAACTAATCACCAGAATCATACAAAACCAGCGGAGAGATGGAAGGAGGTACCATTTCTCCAATCTGTCCATAGTCGTTGTCATCAACCAGAGCCCATTTGGCCATGGCGTGAGCAACTTTATTACAGCTCCTAGGAGAAAAAACAAAAGAAATAGTAGCAAAAGACAGAGCTAAGTTTCGTATATCATCTAAAATAAGACCCAAATGATCCAAGCGTTGCGTCGATCCAATGAGTTCCAGTTGTAGGACTTGAGAATCTGACTCGCAGATCAGGTCCGTGCACCCCATCGCCGCTGCACGCCGCAAACAGAAAAGAAGAGCGAGAGCCTCTCCCATCTCCACCGCCACAGTTGCTTCCCGCCGCAGCCTGAAGGATTCGACCACCCTCCCCGAGTGGTCGCGCAGCACACCTCCAAGCCCGATCAAGCCATGAGGACCCATAGGGACGTCAGTATTCAGTTTCAGGCTCTCCCGGGCCGGTCTCCTCCAACGATGCAGCTGTGGCTGCTCACGTGCCGCATCGCCGGTGATGGCCGCCACCATGGTATCCTTGTACTCGCCGATGATGCCCGTATACCTGCTGATGATAGTCCGCTTCTCCGTGATCTCCTGATCAAACACCCGCCAATTTCTCCAGTGCCACAGCCCCCACCACACAACGGCTGCCATCTCCAGCTCCTCACCGGAAAGATTATCCGCAAAGTACTGAAGCCGGTCAGCTAGATGATGGTTGCCTGGCTGTAGTATCTTCTCCTTCAGTGGGTGGTCATTCCACAGCTGCCGCACCTCTGGACACTCGAACAACAGATGATCAATGGTCTATTTCTCCGTGTGACATATTGGACAACGGAAGTCCACATCGCAATGATGATCATAGAGCCTACCCATCGTGGCCATACTGCCCGTACAAACCTGCCACAGAAAATGCGCGAGACGCGGTGGCCACTGTGTCTTCCAGATCCATTTCCATATCGGTTCACCCTTCTCCCTACGGCTCCGTAGGTACTCCTCACTGCTAAGATGACCCAACCAATAAGCTGAGCGGGTCGTGAAGTCACCCCTCGGCCTCGGTCACCAGAAGGGTGTGTCGGATGGTCTCCTCGAGCTGAGCGGTGTGGAAACTATGGCATCTGCGGCAGCTTGCAGAAAAATAGAACGAACCTCCTCTTCCTTCCAAATGCAGTTGTCCCGATCAAAAAGGTCGCTGACCCGTAATGACGGGTATGCCTCATGTGCCTCCAGATAGAAATCTCGCAACGAGCCTTGTAGGTTCATCACCCATCTGGTCTTCCATAGGTCTACTAGTTCTCCGTCACCCACCCTCCAGCTCACCCCTTCACAAACCAATGCCTTCGCTCCCCACAAACTCCTCCATGTGTAGCTCGGGTTGTATCCTCTGTGTGCTTCCAAAATGGATGAACGTGGGTAATATCTTGCTTTGAGAACCTATGATACTAGAGAGGTCGGCTTTACAAGTAACCTCCATACTTGTTTTGCAAGAAGAGCCTGATTGAAGCTATGTAGGTCTCTAAAACCCATGCCGCCTGTTTTTTTTGGTTTGCATAGCCGCTCCCAACATTGCCAAGCTATCTTCCTCTCGTTTCCCTTTGCTCCCCACCAAAAATTGGCCACACAACTATGGATCTCTTGAATAAGCATCGAAGGAAGTTGGAACACACTCATAATATATGACAGAATGGCCTATGCGATCGATTTAATGAGAACCTCTTTCCCCGGCTTAGATAGAAATTTTTCCTTCCATCCCTGTAACTTCTTCCAGACTCGCTCCTTAACAAAGCTGAAAACTAGTCGCTTTGACCTTCCAATAGCAGTAGGAAGACCCAAGTACTTGGCATGCTTGTCCACTTCTCTCACATTGAGAATTTCCTACAAACTTTGACGAACATCCAGAGTAACTACTTTACTGAAGACAACCTCAGTCTTGTCATAGTTGATTTTCTGGCCCGATGCTTGTTCATATTGGCCAATAATATTAGCTATGGTCAAGCATTCATTCTGAGTTGCTCTAGTGAAGAGGATACTGTCATCTGCAAATAACAAGTGAGAAATACGTGGAGCAAGGCGGCACACGCTAAGCCCGTGCACGCTCTTGCTGGCAGAAGCATGAATAATAGCTGTAGAAAAAGCTTCAGCACATAAGATAAAGAGATATGGGGAGAGAGGGTCACCCTATCGCAGGCCGCGGGATGGCTTCATCTCCGAAGATCGGTCCCCATTGATGGCAAAGGAATGGCTAACTGAGGAAACACAATCCAGAACTCGACGTCGCCACAAGGATGAGAAGCCCATCTTGATCATAACATAATCGAGAAAACTCCATTTGACCCTATCATAGGCTTTTGACATATCAAGTTTAATCGCCATACTCCCCTTCTTCCTATTGGCTCCTTTTTTTCATTTTGTGAAACAGCTCATAAGCGATGAGGGCGTTATCTGTGATCATCCTGCCTGGAATAAAAGCACTCTGATTCTGTGAGATAATCCTGTCCATCATAGGCTTCAGCCTGTTTGCCATGACCTTTGTGACGATTTTGTACACCACATTGCACAAACTTATAGGACGATATTCAGCCATGTCCTTCAGATGTTCCACCTTTGGTATAAGCACAAAAAGAGTCGAGTTCACCTCATCAATAGAAACTTCGCCTTTCCACCACCCTTTAATGTAACTTGATACATCCTTCCCAACAATATTCCAGAATTTTTGAAAAAACATTGCTTTCATACCATCGAGACCTGGGGCTTTGTTTGGATGCATTTGCTATAGGGCTGCAAGGATTTCTTCATCAACTATATCTTTCTCAAGCAAGACATTCATATCGTCAGAAACCTGTCTAGTGATACCAATGGTAGCTTCCTCAAAACCCGAGGGATTACTGGTTTTAAAAAGCTTGTCAAAAAAATTAAGGATTACCGCAGTGATATCTTTCTCCTCGGTGCACCACTTCCCCTCATCATCTTTGAGACCAGCTATATGATTTCTCCTTTTCCTATGAGATGCCTTAAGATGGAAATATTTTGTATTCTTTTCCCCACCCTTCATTTCATTAACTCTAGCACGAGCACACCAGTAGTCATCCTTTAGTCTATGCCAGTATTCTAGTTTCTTTGAGAGATCTTCACACCTTTTCAGAACTACATTATCAGGTGTCTTTGCTTGTTCTTTTTTCAGTAAGTCTTCTGTCTCTTTTATCATCTTCTTCATATGTCTGGATTTTTTCTCCGCCCATTCTTCAAGTTTCAAGCCACACCCTGCAATTTTTTCCTGTAGACCACCCCCATCCCTTGTACCCAGGAATCTTCTATAATCTGTCCACATTCCGGGTCCTGTAGCCAAAACGGCTCAAAACGGAAATATCTCTCCTTCTTCTTGTCCTTCTCACGTTGTTTGTCAAAAGAGATGATGATCGGTGAGTGGTCAGATTTATATCTCGGTAAATGGAGAATTTTGCAGTAACTGAACATCTGTCTCCACTCAAACGTAGCCAGTGCCCTATCCAATCTTTCTCGAACCAATGTCTCCATAGTAAGCCCCCTTTCCCAAGTGAAGGGGCTACCTAAAAAACCAAGATCAAGGAGATCACAATCATCAATGGCGTCACGGAAATCCTGAAGCCACCTCTCAGCTTTTGGTGGGCCCTCGAGTTTCTCTTCGTTCGATGTAATTTCATTAAATCGCCAAAGAAAATAACCAGAAGAGTGCTTTGTGCTTTTAATTCCCTCATTAGATCCCAAGTCCTGTACTTGTTTGCTTGCTCGGACCACCCATAGATACCAATATCTCTCCAAGTTGAGTTATTCACAACATCCTTGACTGTCAGATCCATGTGCCTTTGTGAGAAAGAGATCAACATCACATCAATATCCTTCCACCACATCCCAAGACCCCCCGCTCGCCCCACACTAGGGATGCATACCCCTTCCGTGAAGCCACATTTCCTGCGAACTTTTTCCAGCTGCGTGTCACCAATCTTGGACTCCGAGATGAAGACCAAGGATGGGCGTTCCCTCCAGCACCAGCTCCGGAGGGCGTCCGAACTGCTAGGTTTACCCATACCCTGGCAGTTCCATGCTAATATTTTCATTTCTGTTCGCGAGCTCGGTCAACACCAGAGCCCGCTACTTGAGATGTGAGCCATCCCGATTGTTCTGTCTCCTTTCCCGTAGCCTGCTTCTTTGATACTTCACCGTTTGTATTGCACCCAGTCTCATCCACGATCATGGGATCCTCTGGCCTGATTCTCTTCCCAATACTTTTCCTCAGATCAGCATCAAGATTTGGTTCGTCCTCCTGCACTAGATTTCTCCTTCTGACAATATATGGTTTCCGTAGCTTCAACTCCTTCCTCTTCTCAGCTGTCACCCTTCCTTCCATCCGGCGAGGAGAGGTTTTCTTGTTTTGGCTCCTCGTCAACTTCCGTGTTTCCACCCATCCACCTTCAAAGCCGATGATCCTCTCGGATTGCTCTTGAAGCCCCTGCTGTGCTATGTACGACCCCTCGTCAGCTGTGTGGCCACCAGTATGCAGATCGATCGCCCTGGACAACACCGTCAGCACTTCATTATCTGTAACTACCACTACACCCTCAGGTCCCCCCTCCGACCCCTGCGAGCAGCTACTGGCTTTCTTCAAGTTCTGGATGGTTGGGGACACTAGGGTGATCTCCGCACCCTCCTTCACTTGAGTACTGTCGACGCTCAACATTGGATTTTGTATTCCCGTCGGCTCTTCGGTTGCTGTCATCTCCGCCGACAGACTAGCCCGTGCATCACTAACCTCCCACCTAGGGTTTCTGCACAAACCCTCGGTGCTCGGCTGCTCCCTGTCGTTGCCATGTAGAGTTGCTGCACATTGTCGCTCCTTCACCCCCATCATCCTAGGGTTTTCCTCGCCTCTCCTTGACATTTCGCTACTCTCTTCCCTCCCGCTCCCGCCGCCGCCTTCCCTCAGTGACAGGTGCAAAGGAGCCATGGTCTCTGGTTTGGTAATGAAAGTAAGAGCTCTCTTCGTCGTGCCTTCACCATAGATCTCCTCCGCCACCGTTAGTCGTGGTTTCCTCGGCGAGGCCTTAAGCCAGGCCCCCCAGTTCCGCGTCGTATCTTCCCCTCCGCCTCAATCGTGCAGTCCTTGTCCACATGACCTAGCAGACCACATAGGAAGCAAAATTTTGGTAGCCTTTCATACTTGATCTCCAGCGGGATAACATTGCCCGCTTTATCTTTAATCTGTTGCACCCTCTTCAGCGGCTTGGTAACGTCCAATCCTACTCGGATTCTAGGCGCCACCTCCCAGCCCAGTTCATCTCTATCAACTGCCATCACAGTCCCGATCTTGCCAGCAATCAAGCGTATAGCACCTTCCGATCTGTGACACAAAGGAAGACCATATAGCCGGATCCAAAAGGCACAATCTTTAATCAACATTGTCTCCGGCCTGTCGCCGTCCTCAATCTCCTTCGTGAGAAGAAGCCTATTCTCGAAGTTCCACGGGCCACCTTCAAGGACCTTCTTCTTATCCTTCCAGTGTAGGAATTGTATAATGAAAACCACCGAATCCACCTGCTTGAACAACACCTTGTGCGATAGAGCCCAGGCCTGTGTCATCGTTCTTTTCATTGCCCAGAAATTGAAGGGTCTGTCCATTAGGAGTCGTGCGTCCAGAGCCAGGCCGACGTGATTCTCCTTGCCCTCCTGTTGTTCCGAACTAAGATCAACGATGTCTGCTTCATCGTCGTCCTCCAGTCCCAGTTGTGCACACCGAGTAACTAAGTCTTCTGCCATCTCAGGGGAACCGAGTCTGCGGAGACGAGAACCTGCACAAACCCGCCTTGAACCTGCAAGAGGAAGGGTAACCATTAGGGAGATTAGGTTTTCCATCGAGGAAGAGGGATTATTCCCACCGCCATTCGCCAGTCGCCAGAGCAACTAGGGTTCGTAGGGGGGATAGTTTTACAGTGAAACCCACAAATGTGAAAATCAAATGGAACTGCATGTTGCATTGCTAAATGTGTGAATATTTTTGTTGTTAATTTTATAGGTTTGTGGCCTGTTGTTGGCTGATATCAATGGATATCGTAAAACCTACAGTTCATAACTGAACTGCAGGTTTCTTATCCTACGACCAGCCATACAGTAGGTCTGCAGACTGACAGAAAAAAAAACAAAAAATAGGTGTCGGTTATTTGTATAAAACCGACGCCACATAGTTACAGTGTCGGTTTCTACTCGTAACCGACGTCTATTTACTTAACACTACGGCCGTGCTGGCCAGCACGGCCGTGGCAGCGGACCAGACACTACGGCCGTGCTGGCCAGCACAGCCGTGGCAGCGGACCAGACACCACGGCCGTGCTGGCCAGCACGGCCGTGTTGGGAGTGATATGAAAGATACACGTCGATTATTTGTATAAAATCGACGCTACATAGTTATAGTGTCACTTTTATATAAATAACTAACACCTATTTCAGGCATATGGCGTCGGTTTCGTATCTAATAACTGACGCTGATAGTGCCCAAGATGGCGCCCTTTCTGTGGTGCGAAGGTATATGGCGTCGGTTTCTTATCTAATAACTGGCGCCTATAGTGTCCTGCTGGAGCATTTTCGGTGGCGCGTGAAGGGTTATGGCATCGATTTTTGAACCGACACGTAACGGTTGGGCTTTTAGCGTCGCCCACATAGGTGTCGCTTAGAAACCGACACTAAAGGCCTTAAATAACCGACACTAAAGGTCGGTTATGTACTAGTGATCGTGCCTTTATGATACCCAAAAAAATATTTCCCATGAGTTGTCATAGATTTACCAATTTGTAAGAATCAACAAACCTTATAACTCCTCTTCCAAGATCATAAATAACAAACAATTTGAGGTACATGATAGACTTATTAACAAAAATATATTATATTGTATCAAAAATATAAGACTATATGAATCAAAGTGTTTAACAATACATCAGAATTCATTCATGTGACTTTGTAATGTCTACAAAAGAAAATTAAGTTGTAGGATACGACTAGATATTGGAAAATCACATATATGAAAACAATCATTTCATATTTGGTGGTTACTTCAAAAGTAACATTATTACCCTTCATTACTTGTATAAGAACCATCTCAACTATTTATATAGCCTCTACATATCTAAACCATTCGTACTTATAGCTCCACTAATTGAGAATGAATATTATCTGTTCTTAAGAGACATAACTTACCACATGACTGTGATCATATGACCTTTACATAGATTTATATCATTGCTGGTGGAGATGTATAAAATTTGTATTTGTAGATATATGTGTGCTTATAAATTACTTGTTAAGTTATAGATCCAACCTTGTAGTCCTTGTGTCCATAGGTAACAACACTGATATTTTCCTCACAGAAAAAAGCACCAAATTTAATTGAGTAAAGATTTCAAATCAACATTTTATAACTACTATGAAGTTCATCAAAATGACCCATCCAAATAGGGTTGGTTTTAGGCTTGGTAACTCATATTCTGGAATTTGTTCTCTTTCATCTATGACAAAGTTGATGCATGAATTCTTACCCCTTCCCGCTAAGAATCTTTCACTCATTTCCTAATGTAAATACAACCTATAACTCTAGAAGTAGATTTTGAGAAGACTTTGTTCATGCCTATGGGAATTTTTTCCTAGATATAGTTATGGGCCTCAATGTCTCGGGTAAATGGTGTCCATGGAATTTTCTCCTGATAGGAAGACCCCCTACTCATCATCTTTATTGTTCTATTCCTTGGTTGGTTTCTCATCTATTTTCTAATAGGATCTTCACCTTCAGGGCCTACACAACATGCAATCACTGATTTTTTTAAAATACCTTTTTGATCTTCAGATAACTGGTCACAAATATTATCAAAACTAAAATAATAGTCCATGTTTTTCAACATTTTTTAGGAATGTAAACACACAAAATTCACATGTCTTCACTATATGTTTTACTATTTGGACCTTAAAATTTATTCTAATATTTAAGGTTTCTCCCGCATCCTTCTTAACCTAATACCTTCGTAGCCCATTTCATCACCCAAAAGTGTCTACATCCTAGTGCTAGAAAAAATTTTAGTTTGAGCAATATACTCTATCACCTAGCTAGATGACTTACCCATGCGAATGAAATTGTATGACAATTATCATCATATTTTGCAAGTCACCTACCTCTATATTCATCATTCGGAAAGACTGTTGACAATTCAAAAGAAACGTCCTACAAGAATCTACTAACATAGAAAAGAAATTATCATACTCTATTGGCCCAAATAACGTATGTCAAAGCACCATAGTGACCATGGTATCACTTATCTTAAGCTCTGTGCAAATTACCGGAACCTACACTTAAGGGATTCATATATTGTACATACTTTGACCTAAATATAATAACCGTTCGACCTTAAAGACACCCCCTATATCTAGTTGCCCTCCATATATGGAAATCCTTACGTTAACACACTCATATCCTAGAGTAATTAATATTTTTTTATGTCAAGATCAAAATCTAATAGGAAGTTTTGTTGATATTCATACAATCAAATACATTAACACCTGCTAATTCTCACAGAAAAATATCTCTCTATGGCCTAGAACCTCATATGCCCAAAAATTAGTAAGCATATATAATGAGTTTATATGTCTTAGGTGTTGCCCCCAACTTGCTCAAACTATTGCCTTTCTATTGATCTCCCCTCCCTCCATCCCAAATAAGAACCCATGATGAAACATATTTGGGGGTCTATCTTAACCATAAAATCAATATGCTCTTTCCTACATCATAACGATACGAGGCCAATCTAGATGGACAATTTTGGCACAATGAGCCATCTCCATGTGTCAAAACTATTACATGTGGGCTCTTAGGTCTCAACATGATTATTACGAGTCCTAATATATTAAGAATGGCCTTTTAGGCCATGTCCTTGTACTATGTTGCTTACAATAAATTTATGTATTGTCATTTGCTCTGAGATCTAGTGAGCCTATTTTATACAAATACAACTTTCATCTCAAATTATACAAAAATATAACATATCTTAAATTCATACAAGCATGCTTAATTTGCATTGACCCATAATGATCTTTCTCAAGCCTTCGTGTGCATACAACATATGTGAAAATGCAAGAATAAAAGGTTTTTAAATATCATGTTGTGTATCGTGGCACTAAACTTAACTTTCTGATACTTCAAATCATGTAATAGTTTCATTTTTTTTCTTTAACACACAACACATTACATATCCCATCTCATTTAATGTGCATAGAAATAATAATCCTTCATTATTATCACTAGAGCTTAGGAAAATTGCCTATGGTCCTCCCAAGGCACATGTCAATCTCTTATTGACCTCCTTATGGAGGACATGAACCGGTGCACTACTTTCTTCGTCTCTATGTTTATTATTTTTCATGATGTAAGGGGCTTTTTCATCTTTCCCACTAGTTCTTTTTTATGATCTTACTAGTTAACACACACGTGCCCATGCACGTGAAAACTTAATTGTATGTAGTTCTTATGTAAGGAAATCACATTAAATAAATTATCTACTCTATGTTGTGAAAATCATCATGGTTTTGTTCAAGTAACATGAAGCAAAATTTTTATAAAAAGATAATTAAGATAAAAAATTATAATCTTGTGATGAGTAGGTCATTCATATTTAAGTAGGCTTCAACCTTCACAATGGCTTTTCAAGCCTCACGCACTACATCGAGATGGATACAACGCTGGTTATTTTTATTTGTGGCGATAAATGAGATGTGATTTGAACAATTGGGCATTCAATTTTGGTAATGGTGGAAAGAGCAATTGGGCGTTCCATTTTGGTAGTGGTGTGTTGGGCGTGAACTCGAACTTAAAGACGTGAGTTACAATGTTTTGTGAGACTTTTGTAACTGAATTCAGTTTCCAATTTGAAATATCTAGAATATCATGTGTGGGAAAATACAACGCTTATCTGTCGTAACTAACTGTGATGTGTGTGGTTTTGAATTACCACATCTTGTATTTATCTTCTTATTCTTGTTTCGTAAAAGGAAAGAACTATTTTTATCAAATATCTCAGTGTCATATTTGATGTTCATGTGTGAGAAGTAGTCCACAATTGCATAGTTACTCATTGCATCCTTAAATGTACATGTTCTTTCATACATTAAGGAATCACAACAGCTCCATTGATGAGATTAATCGCATACTAAGATACTTCTTCAATGTTGTCATAATGTTGTGTGGGATTGATATTAATTTATAAGAGCCAATCCCTGCCGATTGCCAATGGGAAGCAGTTGCCATGATCTTCGGAATATGGATAGCAGTTGCTCACTGGAAAAAATCTTTTAAAAAATAACTGCGAACAACAAGGTTAAGGATAGATGAAAGAGACTATTTGTTTTGGAATTGACATAACTGAGAGGGAGATTATTGAGATTTGTTTAGCCAAAGACATGGGTCAACGTGGTGGATGGAGAAGAGAGAGGGAAGCAAAGTAATGGTGTTTTGTTCGTCAAAGAGGGAGAGAAATGGGGTGAGAGGGAGATGGTGGTTCGTTGGAGGGAGGTGATAATGGTTAGTTGGAGGGAATCGTAGATGTGTAGTTTAATATGAGAGAAGTATTTTGATGAATAAAAAACAATTAAAATAAAAAAAAAGTGAGAACAAATGTGAGAAGAGATTGAGTGAAGGAGAGAACGACAACTCAAAATGTTGACTTTTGATTGGCTGCTGGGGTTCAAAATGACTATTTTGTAAATAGATGGAAAAACTCCTTTTTTTTATAGTAGTATAGATATTGTTCTTCCGGCATGTTATGACACGCACTGGCTTGTTTTGAACCACGATCGTAATAGTCGAGGAACACCTAATCACTTACCCGTAGCTTTCTTAGACACTTTAATGTATACATATGCAACATCTCTCATTTTTTTCTCTTTATCTTTGATCACTTCGTGGGTAGGTGATAGTAACAGGCTTTGATTGGCAATAAAGTTATATGGCTTTATCGGAATATATCTACCAACCATATTTTCAAATTGCGCTTGCCGTTACGCGTGTCCAATACTAACCGTCGACATTATTCCTCTGTTGATACAACACCACATTTTGATGTATCCAGACTTACGCGGTGATCTGATTATCGGAAGAAAAATTCTACACATACCCGGCCACCTACCCGGACATCGGGACTCACCAACTCCTGCTCCCACCAGCTGCTGCGCCAGCCCACTGCCACGCCCACTAACCTCTGCTGCCGCATGCACAATTAAATGGATATCTGCAGCAGCGATTCTGTATATTTTTACATGCAAAAAGGATACATAAAATAATTATCTCGTCACATACTCCATGCAACAGTCATACAAATGGCAGATATCAATCCAACTATAGCTTACAAAAAAATGTATTGCATATTTATCCCCACTTCAGATTACGTAAGTACTGTACCTACAATAAATACATATACATTCACAAATGAATTTAAGAGGTATTGTACTTATATTTGACAAACTGGGTTGAAAATTAATAATTGGATACAATACTTATAGATGCATTTTGTAGTTGATTATGGACGAGATGTGCAGTACATTTTCGTAAAAAAATTATATCCAGGCGAAAAATGTTGTTATTGGATTCCGTAGGTACTGTACTTATGCTTCCAGATCAGTTATACAATTATGTATGATTTTGTAATTTTTTAAGTACTGTACTTATGCTTGGTTTTATAATTTGGTAAGTACTGTACTTATGTTTGGAAAAAACTGAGTTGGAATTAACAAGTGAGTATTGTACTTATTTTGAATAGATTTCGTAAGTACTGTACTTATGTCTAGATGACAAATGTTACTACTGGAAGGTACTGTACTTATGCTTCCAGATCAATGTTGTTATTGGATTCCGTAGGTACTGTACTAATACAGGAATGCAGGTGGGTGGATTAGAACGTGAGAGAATAATTACAAGAGAAAAAACGAATTAATACACTTTGCATGGACTTTGCATGAGTATTAATACTCTGGAGAGAAGAGTAGAGAGACATATTGTTGCATGGACTTTGTATGACTTTGCATGAGTATTAATACAAAGACAACTGCAAATGCTGCATATCTATTTTCCCAAAAAATGGGTAGGTACCCGGGTATAAGGGGAACTGTGTGTAACCTAATTCTTATGGGAATATAACTACCAATCATATTTCCAAATTGTGCTTGTCGTTACGCGTGTCCAATACTAACCATCATTATTCCTCTGTTCATACAACACCACATTTTGGTGTATCCAGACAAACGTGGTGAACTGATCCAACCAATTGGAGTACCTGTCTTCGTCAGAAGTAGTGCCACCTGTCATTATTGTTGTACGATCGAAACCTACTGGCACGATTGCATCTGTTTCAGAACATGCGTGTCGCTGCCTGTTTGTGACGTCTTCCTAAATCTTTCGGCAAAACGGTCATGACCGGATTCAAGGATTTCAAGACAGTCTAAAGTAAAACGAAATCTTCAAATAATGCTGCGCAAAATCTCAAAGCGAACGTAACAAGGATTCCGGAGCAATAACCACAGTAAAGATATATCCAGGAGGTATCCCTCTTCCTCGATCACATGTGTCACGTTAACAACTACTGAAAAAAGAGCCTCCGACCAGAAAGAAATTTCTGGCGTTTCGACTTGAAGTCATGGAGATGGAGGCAGATCGTGTGTGGTCCACGTATTCCGACGTGCATTGATCACAACGAGATTTTCCATTGCGATGCATAGAACCATTGACATGGAAATGTATGCTGCATTGATATCACATGGAGAGGAAAGTGATGCCCTTTGACAAAAATCATGGACAGGGAGAGCCTCAGGAATGGACACTGTTATTTATCCTTAGGCTTCTATAGGCAGCACTGCCAATTTTTCCTATATGGTGTGAGTGGAGTGGTTTCTGTTAACCAGATTTTTGCAAAGTTGCGTAGGCCACTAGAATCACAAAGCATGGCAATAACAAGCAGGACTGTCGCAGCCTCGACGCAAAATTAAACCAAACCCAACTCAAAATTTCAAGCAACGGAAAGACTGTTTTTTTGCAATGTATGTATAGTTTATACACTCAACTTTATACACACCTGGTGTCCGGGGTTTGGTCATTATGCCCCTCTATAAGAAGGCCACAAACTGATTCAATCAGCCGGTGGTGCCTGTGGTCGACCCATTTAATCAGGAATTAGATGTAGGAGCCAATCACCTGCTGAGATTCACCGGCACCCACACCCATGGCGTTAGTAGATCTTGTAAGGTTGCCCCAAGGGTGCCTGCGGCGGACCCACTAATTAAAAAAAATATCTTCAAACCAACAACTATTTGTCCTTTTGTTTGAATTAGCAAATAATATAACTCTAACCAATTGGTGCTTTTATTCTCCTGGTTGAATAGCAAAATACCGACGCTTTTAGATTTTTTTTTCTTGTATCTTGTTTAGCTGTAATAAAATACTATGGAACCAAAATGAATAAATATAGACTTTTCGGCATTTGTTGGACCATAAGACAGTAGCGTCAATGCTGATTTAAGTATTTTCATCCGCCTACAACATCATCAAAGCATCATAAAATTAATTAGTTCAGACATAATTGTATTAAGTATTTGGGGTGTCGTTTGTAGACATTCTTATTTTTATTTGTATTAGAAGAATGGTTTAAATTAGATGAAATAAATATTAAGTGTTCCTACAAAAATACGTTGATCACCCACATGTCAACAAACAACCCATTGAGTTTGGTATTTTCTTCCACCCATTTAGAAACTAATTATTTTAATCTAGACTTGTAACCCACACTCGTGTCGACCCAACTCAAAACCAAACCATCCTCTTGTTTGACGTATTTAGATAAAAACCCTTTCTTATTAGGATATTTTGCCCAATTGCTTTATGGAAATTAGTCTCTTGTTCCTAGGTAATCTCTACCAACCACCGTGTGTCAGTTCAGGTATAAGTACTTTTGGGTACCCCTTTTAAGAAGCCATGTAAATCTGAATATATATAAGGGATGCTCTCAAGGTGATAAGGATCGAACCCACATAGATTATTATCTGAAAACGGGTCACAATAGAAAACATATCACTAGTAAGTGACTTGATATCCGAATTCATGCATTCAAATGTACATCTATAGCAAAAACTAATTTTTATAACTTTCTCATGCAGAAGATTTGAAATAGTTCCAATGAAATCGCATACGACCACGTTGAATTCCTTCATACATCCATCAACAAACTGCCCATATATTTCTCAAAACCACACTACATGATCCGAATATACACGCATGCTACAGAACATGGACTTCTTGTTGTGAAGTCGCTAAGATTGTATGTGGGTTGCGCAGTAGATGGAGACTTGTTTTTTTTCAGTGGGTTTCTATCTAGTGTCAAATTGAGTAGATAATACTTGATAACGCTAAACATAATTCAGCTTCATTTAATTAACCACTACAATAGGTTCCATGGTAATCACTAAGCAAGTTCTAGCAATTTACTTGACAATTAGAAAGCCAAAAAATGAAACAAACAAGGAAAATGAATACATGACCACCATTTGTATCTATAGGCTCCTTTTGTATTTTCTTGGAACTACTTGTCTATTACCAAGACAAGTAGAACCCAATCATCGTATTCTGATGTGAACGAGTCACCATCCATGCCTTCAAGGATTGGATGACCACCCTAGGACCACTAACTCATCCCACATTCTCCATAGGTCTACGTAGGAACACAAGAAATATTTACGCTCTAATTACCACAACATAGTACAATCTTGGGTTGTACCTCATAAATCATTTCTCATATCTCATGTCACCATGTTTCATACTCGTAGCACACTTCCTAAGGATCATAGTCTTTATCCCATTACGAAAATGAGGTCCTCACTCCCATCAATGTGGGTAGGGTTGGCAATTTTTGACCTTGATAGGACCTAAAACTTTCCTTTTTGTTACAAGCCTAATTTCTTTCATTCATGAGTATTTTTATCAATATGAGACCTGATTAACCCATACCAGTTGACACCTCATGTTTTCTCACCCAACATAATTTTATGATTAATGTTAATTCTCTGGCAAATAACGAAGTTTGTTTTATTTTTCCACATTTCCCTTCTTTTCCACATTTTTTAACATTTATCTTGATCCCTATTTTACAACAATCTTTCACCTATTTAATCCATCCCATTCACCCATTTTTAACCAATTCGGGGATTTCTGTATACAAAAATTCTTTTCAGACTAAAAGTGCAATTTTCTCATCAATTCTACACTTATAAGTCTTTTTTCTAAAATTATGCAATTGATTTATCATGAATAAAATGTTTCTTTTTTCCCATTATACCCAATTGCCTTTTTATGATATAACCATGAAGGATAATCATGAATATATACCTTTTCTCTACCCTTCATTATTTTGTTGTCTTTTATTAGAATCAGTCTTTTCCACATTTTTCTTCAACATTCTTGAAATATCCACAAAGTTGGGAAGCAATATTTTATCCTGGTCGGGCCACTCGGCATATCAAAGAGATCTTCCATGTGCCACTACAGATTGCCCTGATATGTGTGCCACTCCTCGTGATGCATCGACATGTTATATCGCCTATTCTAGAATCTTCTAGTTGGAAATGCTAAAACATAATTCTATCATATACAGACCCTCACACCCACTGTATTCTAGGCCCTTTTGACCATCTTGAAGCTAGAGGATCAACTATCTCACCATTTACTTTTTACATTATTTATGATCAGAGGATTACTTCTCTAACACCACCTGTCCTATTAACACTGATAGGCTGCTCAACAAAAACGGTTACTTTTTCTGTTATATTCATCACAATTGATATATGCACACTATTTTCAAAGATTTAGATCTTTCTCTACTGAATCTCTCTCCGACCTCTCTCTTTATGCATCGGTCCTATCCACTAGGGATGGATCTCCGTTGTGGGAGGTCCTAAGGTCATTGAGACTACAAATCACCTAAAAACTATGACCTTGAAGGAATGATAGAAAATCCACATCTGTCTCTAGCCTCAAAGGTTTATCAAAATAAAAAATAATTTTTATGTTTTCTATCATTTTCTTTTATATAAACCTTGATCACCATAGTTTTCAACAAAGATTTATGAAAAAGATACAATATTGTTAATGGGCTAGATGAGTATGTTGAGCCCTTCCTTGCTCATGATAGGATCTTTGTGCTCAATCTATGCAATAACACATACCTTTCTTATATGCCCTTGGATGGAGTCAAAATAGGATCTTTTGTGTTTTCTCACTGATTCAAACACCCACATCTATTTTTCCATATTTTTGAATGAAACTGGTGGTGAAAGCTTGATGCATCGATGTTTTCTTTATTCTTCTCCATCATTTTGAAAAGACCCCAACACCATCCTATTGATGAGGTTTTTCAAGCTGGGTACAATAGTTTGGTGAATCCACTAGGGATAGTCAAATGATTCGAGTTTCATTTTCCTTTTTATTCATCTCACAATTTACCTACTGATGTCGCTATTATTGCACTAACTAATTCACCTAAGGATTGAAATCCCTAAGGTTTTATCAAAGTAACGTGCAATAATACCACCCACAAGTGGATGAGTCTTATCACAGTATAGTTAAGGGTTGAATACCAAGTTTCAAAAAATTTAAGAATCTTGTCAATTTGTATCTAGTTGAACCAAGACTAATATGTAAAATCAAGAGTTGATTTGGTTGTGTTAAATTAATTGTAAGTAAAGTAAAGGTGCATGATTAAAATTTAGTTTAGATTAATGAAGAAGGTCATTGAGTGATATTAAGTTTCACCACCGCTACATGGAGAATCACATCCATAACATGTCCTCTCCCAATATAACCATACAAATGGAGTAAAAGTAAGATCCATCCACTAGGTGTGAGAAAACGTGTAGGTATATCTATGAACTTGATGTCTCATTACTCGTGGATCATGTACCTACTATTTCAGAGATATCCCTTTAGAAATTCTCATTTGGGCATCAACCAAGTTACTCCATATTCAAATTTTAAGTATATAAGTTCTCACAATAAAGGAATATCATGAATCATGTGATGATCAATCCATAAAACATGCAATAAAATGTTGGTAAGGTATGCCCATAGAGCCAATCATATGGTGATTGACATGGCATAATTATCTACAAAGGATTTGATTAATAATAACACATGTATAAAGGCAAGATTCCAGTTCATCTTTTCACTCAGTTATGAGATAATGAGGATACAAAGTGAATGTCTAGAAAATTATATTACTCAATGATGTATGTTGTAAAGTTCCTATCCTTGTGATGAGATCATACATATGTTAAGAGTACATATACATATTATCGTTATGTCCATGATCATTTGTTGTTGTGAAAGGTTGATAGACAACAATAACACATAAGATCATAGTGTGAGTTGGTTGATGACTAAATCTCATTAGTCATGATATGGCAATATTAAACCAAGCACACAGATACATGTTAGAGAATAGTGTATCACATAGACCCACCTTGAGAGTGACACATGGTTTTGTGGTCATAGTCATCTCTCATAGTGACAGTGGTGATTGTGAGTCTTAGACCTGAAATTACTGCACTCGACAAATGTTGTTGGGTACACCTTGACATCATCAAATGCAGTCCTGAAACATGGGTTGTTATAACGGTGATGATTGGGTGACTTTGACACATGGGGATAGATTGTGAGTGATAGATATGGGATTTGTCCCTCCTACTAGAGTATGATATCCTAGCCACTTGATTAGCGAGATTAAGAAATGCATGTGCATGCACATGTGAATCAATATATGATATTGAGGTCACATTATCTCAGACAGTCTGCTCTTGGTTCAAGAAACATGGATTGAACATTGAGAGGAAGACCAACCATGCCTCGAGTTCATCCCGAATATCAGAGACAAAGGAATTAAAAAATTGTTGCAACACCTTACACAGATTGTAGGTTGAAGTTGTTCTCCAACTTTCCATTTCACTTGGGTAGCACTGATGTGCGATGTAACATCCCAGGATTTGAGGCCTCAGATAACATGATCTTAAAAGGAATGATTGGACTACCCATATCACCAAGGTGCACCTCCTTTTATGAGAGCCCATCACTAAGAACTCTATAGTTAAGCGTGCTCAGCTTGGAGTAGTACTGGGATGGGTGACCTATCGGGAAGTTGATCCTGGCATGCACGTGAGTGAGGACAAAGAGCGCAGTTAAGGCTAGTGGTGGTCTGTGGGGACAGTCGTCATTCCTAAAACTCTACTAGAGCCTTGGGAAGTGGGCTCGGGCATTACAAATGGTATCAGAGCCATAACCCCTCCAGTAGGTGGGGCCCACATGGGCATGTGGTATGCCTGTCTTGAGCCGTGCGATCCAGGCAAGTTGGAAAGGGCTATTCGTAGAGATGAGATGGAGCCACCCTTGTGTTGGTAGCTGTGTACGGGAGCTGGGTGTCCATTGGCCATTGTGGGTCTGCACTAAAATGGGGTCAGATTATGAGGCCATATAGTTGAGTCTTGACGAGGACGTCCAGAGTCTAAGTGGGGGAGATTGTAACATCCCATGATTTGAGGCCTCAGATAACATGATCTTAAAAGGAATGATTGGACTACCCATATCACCAAGGTGCACCTCCTTTTCCGGGAGCCCATCACTAAGAACTCCATAGTTAAGCGTGCTCAGCTTGGAGTAGTACTGGGATGGGTGACATGACAGGAAGTTGATCCTGGCATGCGCGTGAGTGAGGACAAAGCGCACAGTTAAGGCTAGTGGTGGTCTGTGGGGACAATCATCATTCCTGAAACTCTACTAGAGCCTTGGGTAGTGGGCCCGGGCGTTACATGCGACTAGGCACTACTCTTTACTTATGATGTCATAAGCTAGTTATGAACATTCACTGCCAACGTGATATGGGACCTATAGGGTCACACACATAGGAACTCATCTAGAAGAGGAGTTTGATCTTAAATGACAATTGAATTGATTACTAAAGTGTTTAGGTATTCAATTCACGCAACTGAATGCTTGATTGGCTAACCAGGACTGCCAAACGATCATCTCACTGAGTGAGATGGCCGTTTGGGCAGCCAGATGGGTGTCTCATGTAGTTGAGACAGCCGTTTGGGGGTTAGGACGATCAGAGATCGATTTGGCTGAGTTTAGCCCTGAACCGACTGGTTCAATATGATTGAACTGATCGACTCGTATCAACTCACCAAATGGCCGTCTGGGTGAGTGAGATGGGCATCTCACTTGGGTGAGATAGCCCAGTTGGATGGAATGAAGGTTTGGGATGTTTCCCGAATAGTTTCGGTTGTTCTTTACTTAAGAAATAAGGAAATTAAAATGAGATATTAATTGGATTTAAAATAGCCAAATTCGATTCAGATTAGACCTACCAAATGGCCATTTGGCTATGCGAGATGACTGTCTCGCATACCAGATGACCGTCTGGGTGTGTCAAATGGCCATTTCGACTGTCGTAGATTGCAAACTGTTGCAAAAAGTCAAGATTTCTTAGTCCTTTCCACTCCCACTTTTAGTCCCACATTGATTGGGGTCTGGGAACCCTGACTCTAACCCCTCCTATATATAGAGGGGTACTGGGGGCTTTCCAAGACACAAAAACTACACATACAATAGAGAATCAATTGCTCTGACAAGTGTTGTCCTCTCTAGTTATAGAAACCAGGAGATCCCTGGGAAGTCCTACTTGACTAGTGAGGGATAATCATGAGAGAGAAAACTGAGGGTTGTCATAGTGGGAGAGCAGGTTGGTGAATAGTACACCAATGGGGAGGACAACTCCTTCTTGTATGTTCTTGGTGAACGAAAAGAGTTCTAGTTGGTCTGTGTGGACTACTCTAGGGGCAGGAGTCCTTTGGCTGCTGCTCAGAGAGTAAAGTCAACCTACAGTCTGTGGTGAGACCACAAGTGTTACTGCAGAGGTTGCACAGACATTTTTTGTGGTAAAGACCAGGAGCTACATAGCCACCATCTAAGTGCAACTTGTCAGCAGTTCTAAAGAAGTGAGTTTTGTCACTGGACTTGCTCCAGGACTAGGTATAACTCACTAAAACCATCCTTTCTATTTCATAGTAGTTGACACGATCTTCTTATATTGGAGAATATAGATACATAATTTTTTTACCGCTGCTATACTCTGTGCCCATGTTTCCCAACAGTGGTGTCAGAGCGATGTCAATTTATTGTGTTTTAGGATAATCAATATGATCAGATTTTTGTTTTATTGTTTATCTATTACATATGATTTGAAGATCTAAACTGCTCTTATGTGTGTATCCGATCAAAGACCACATAATCCCAAACTAATATACATGTATATATATGATATGATATATATGCAATTTACACGTGTCACCCTAAAAGCGATTTTGATGGTGGATGTGTAGTGTGGATATGGCCTAAACCCTAAATTTGTGTGTGGTTGGATGGTTTTGATTCTTATTTATCTCAATCTACGTATTGAGCCTCTACCTCCTCTTCCCAATGTAAAGTTAAATGCCTTCCTAACTTTGCTCCCCTCGAATGTAACTCGAGGTTTCTCTTATTTAATGTAATAAAGTAATAATAGGATAGTTTATTTTCATGCAACGACATTGAATATGTTCATCGCCAGTTGAGACAACCAATTCGTGAGCGAGCCGACCGTCTGGAGGATCATGGAGGTCATAGGATGATGGTACTAGACGACCTCCTAGTGGGCCCAACCTACTGTCTGGAAGGAGTTCATACATTAAATGGATAGGAGGCTAGACGACTGTCCCTAGAGGCCCAATCGACTGTTTGGAAGGAGTTCAAACATCGATTGGATAGGAGGACCAACCGACTAGCCAAGAGGCGAGATGAATGGTTCAAGGGTTGAATCGATCTACCCAGATCGGCAAGCACAAATCTACGTCAACTGCATGTTTATACATATGATGTGATGATAAACCTAGGTGGTAGAAATTCCTTGTGGCTCCAAGGAATTAAAAGTAGACATGGCCAAAACCATTACTTTCTGTCTTATATTGCATTTTTACATTGTGGGATATAGCATGTACATGATATGTACTATATATGTGGTGATTGGATACAATATGTGTGTATATATGATATATATAAAACCCCTCCATCAAACATATTAAATCTTAGATGCTTTTTAATAGCAATACACATGAAAAGCTTCATCAACCAAGCATAGATTTACACAAAGAATGGTGCGCCGTATATCTCATGGAAGTGTGATGGTAGGTATGTAGATTTGCACAAAGCATGGTGCGTACCTATCATATTGGCTATTGGGTCAAGCTTAACCGGTGACCTAGAGAGCCCAGGCCCAGAGGCATGCAGATGGTCATGGCAAGGTGTGGCTCATATCATCTATCCAAGAGTTGCATATGATGCAATTGGCAAGTTGGCCTACCTTAATAGTCAGGTTATGGGCGATCAGCAAAAGTCGACTCATGACTTGATGAAATATGGATCTTGGCTCATTAGAAAATTATACGCTGTAATTTTCCAAATTGATACTTGAGGGTTATCAATTTGAACAAATACTAAGAATGATAATTAATTAAAGACCTAATTGTTATCGCTCAAATTTTAATCAAATCAAATCAGAATGAGTTTTTGACAAAATTGCAAATTCTTTTGTAGAATCAAATGGCCACACCAAACAATCACTTTCTTTACTATCGATCCTTGAGAAGGACAAACTTGTTGGGAACAACTCACATGACTATTTCAAGATGCTAATAATTGTTCTCACGTAGGTGTGCAAGCTCTACATTCTAGAAACACCAAAACCAGAGGAACCTGCTCAAAATGCTCCAAGGGCTAACAAGGATGCTTATAAGAAGCTAACTGAGGACGCTGTGGATGTCAAATGTCTTATGCTTTGTTCAATGAACCATGAGTTTCAAATGTCACACATCTCAAGAACATGTATGAAGATCAGACAAGATAAGAGAGGTTTGATATCTCCAAGGAACTGTTCAAATATCACATGGCAGAAGGAGATCCAGTAGGTCCTCATGTGCTCAAGATGATTGGGTATGTGGAGAACCTAACCAGACTGGGATTCACCTTGGGAAAAGAGTTGTCCACTGACATGATGCTACTATCTCTGCCAGAGTCATTAGTCAGTTTGTCATGAACTACAACATGAACGACTTTGACAAACCGTTGATAGAGTTGTTGGGCATGTTGATGATAGCTGAGACACAAATGAAGAAGGACAAGCCCAAGTCTGGACAAAGGGGAAGTATAAAGGAAAATATAAATCTAGGAAAGGTTCTAAAGCTAGATAAAAACCCAAGTCTTCAGATCTCAAGGCAAAAGGTGGAGTAAACAAACAAAGAGGTGATTGTCACCATTGTCACCAGCCTGGACATTGGAAGAGAAATTTCCCACTCCGGTGAGAGGAACTAAAGAAGAAGAAGGATGTCATTGAGGCCTCCACTTCAGGTATAAACATTAAATAAATTTTATTACTTCTTCATTTTGGTATATGATACCAAATAGAGATCTGACATACTGATGTGCAGGATCTAACAAGAAGTAAATGCCTTCATGAAAGGACAAGGATGGACAAGGTGGAGCAAGTGTTGCAGAAGTCATAGTCTACATTTCAATTTATCTTAACCCAATGGGCATGTAATAGAGTTATTAGAATTTCTATTTCATTATGCCATTAAAACAGAAACATTTTCTTTATGCATCTTGTATATACAAGGATGATTATCAATAAAGAATTATTAGTGCTTCTATTTCAAAGATATGATCTTGCATGTCATTGGCCCTAAAACAACTTGTGATATTCATGCAAAATGATTTAAAGATGAAAGTCTATACCAAAGGAATATAATTGATTACTCGAGATTAATATTAGCATAAGTCATCTTGTATGTACACATAAGAAATGCATACCTAGATTACATATTGATGTTGATCTGGATTCCCTTAGTTATTGAATCTAAGGAAATATTCAAGTCTTATTCATACAAAATATGACATGACATCCTTCACTAAATGTACTGCGAGGATAAAGCTTCCATTAGACCTTATACATATGATGCATGAAGATATTATGGAATGAATGCTATACATAAATAATAAATACTTCATTTTGATTTATTGTCAATATGATGATATTTACCAAGTGAAATGAAAGCATCAACCTCTTGAAAATGTTCAAGGAAATTGTGAATGAAGTATACCATTGATGAAAGTATGAAGATACTTTAATATGATCAAATGTTGAAATACTTTATGTAAATACCTTGGGTACGTTCAAGAATGAACTATGATAATGTATCACATGACAATCCATCTAAACATGATGATGTGTCAGAATGAAGGATTTATACCATGATGAGTCATGATATAATTATCAATTAATCTAATCTTATTAAATCATCATAAATATATATACATATCACTAAATAATGTACCATCTGAATGGTTTAAAAGGACATCATATATGATATGATTTGGGAATGTCTCAATACATTTAAAGGATTAAAACCCACCTTGAGAAAGTAGTTTCTTGAGAAGGTTTATCCATAAACCATGATAGTTTAATATTACAATTAGTCCCAATCTAATAACAAAATCATTTTGTTAATAGGATAATTGAATTCCTATTAGTGGGAGCTAAAGTAGAACTCACAATGTTTGAGATCAACAAAAAGGGTACAATGAGAACAATGACAATCACAAGTTGTTGTGGAATCTCAAGTTCATCATGTAATAAAGAACAAAATATTCTAGTAGAACATGTCTGAGATTTGAGAATTGTGAATCCAAAAATTTAGTTGGGTTGGTCATATAGGATGAGCCAACTATCAACTAGAAACCTTTTTCTTCAGCAATATGGAATCCATGTAAACTAACAAGATAGGACATTTCTAGAGCCACCTTAAAGGATAACACCTAAAGGGTCCAATAGGGTCTTGTTGAAAAGACCTACATGGATAACATGAAAGGACAAATTGGTTGAATAAATCAAGTTCAAGTTGTGGAACACGATAGAAATTCATTTACCAATTGTCATGCTTTTTGTTGTAGTTAGAATGGATTATGATATTTTGCATATGAAGATGGAAACCAGATTTCTTAAGGGAATACATCATAGAATGTGTACATGACACAACCTAAAAGGTTTCATAACTTCATGAATGAAAATTAAGTCTATAAACTGCAAAGTTCAATCTGGGATTGAAACAAGCAACTTAGACTTGGGATCTTTTGACTTGACAAGATAGTTAAAGAATTTAACTTGAATCAAGGAAAAAGAAGAAATCTATGATTACATAATATTTAAAGGGATCATATATGAATATTCCACATATTATGAGGAATAAAATCTCAATATAATGAATATTGAGAACTAGCATGAAAAAAAACACCTTCAGCAATGAAGGATTAAGTGAAACATCTTATGAGATAAGGATCAAGACCTATGAGATAGTTCTTGAAGGCTTCACAATGGAAGTTTAAGAAGGTACAATAACAATGTGTTCAACATGGAAGGATTCAATGAGAGAAAATTTAGATTAGTCTCTCATGAACCCTATATTCCAATTCTTGTGAAGAATGGAAATATCATGAATAAGATTCCATGGGCCAGTCCAACAGTGAATCTATAATGTAAGCTATTAACAAGCTTATCCCATATAATCTTGTATGTATTAGCCATGACAAGATGATATGAATTCCAATAAAGGTTATTGGAAAGTCATTAAGGACATCCATTAGTACTTGAGAAGTGACTAAGGATAGATTGCTAGTCAATGATGATAGAAATAAAAGGAAGAGTTGGATGTGAAGAGTTACAACGATGCAAGCTTCCACAAATGAAAAAAGTGATCACAAAATTAAAATATGTTTTCAATTAAATGAATAAGTGATGATTAGTTGGACATGTTTTGAACTAATATCCATAAATTCTAATCTACAACAGAAGTCAAGTATGCTTGTGTTATGAACATAGAGTAATACTTTATGGGTCTAAAAGTTCATATGATGAATTTCTAAATATTTTGACCATTGATGACTCAGTAGAGATACTATGACAATAATGGAGCTAATTGTTAGGCAAGGAATATGCGATACCATATCACGATAGTTTCATCTCAGAGTGAAGAGATAGGAAAAGTGCAATATACTGACTATAAGCAAAGTGTTGATAACCTGCTAAATCAGCACTAGCACAATAGAAGCATGTTGGACATTTTTAGATCACTAAGGATGGCTCTAAGTGCAAGTGGGAGTCTTTTGGAAACATTTTCCCATAGAGCCAATCATATGGTGATTAAAACGGCATAATTACCTACAAAGGATATGATTAATAATAACACATATATAAAGGCAAAATTTCAGTTCATCTGTTTCACTCAGTTATGAGATAATGAGGATACAAAGTGAATGTCTAGAGTATAATATTACTCAATTTTGTATGTTTCCAAGTTCCTATCCTTGTAATGAGATCATATAGATGATAAGATTACATATACATATTCTCGTTATGTCCATGATCGGTTGTTACTATGGAAGGTTGATAGACAATAATAATACATAAGATCAGAGTGTGCGTTGGGTTTTTTTTTTAATTTAAGCCAGGAGATCTTCTATTCATCCCACTCTCCTCTTTGTGGGGAAACCATTAAAAAAGGTTACAATTCACGCTTATAAAGTTGTGGATAAAACCCCCATCAGGCCCACTAAAGACTCTATACAAAAACCAGAAAAAGAACTCAGAGCTGCGCAAGACTTCAAGACACCAAAAGATGAACCAAGAGCCACATCATCCAGCAGGTGTTCTCCTAAAGAAAATGTACGGAACACTATGCCTATCAATGATGATGAGACCTCGCACATACATGGGTAGCAGCATATGTTCAGTACAAATGTAAGTGTCATTGAGAGTGGACCCTCGTGATCCTAACGCTCTTGCAACTACATTATCTCGCTTAGGTATGAGATAACCTATGATGGCATTATCATTGAGAACTGCTCAGATCTCATTAGCTCGCCTAGGTAGAGAGTGTGCGTTGGTTGATGACTAAATCTCATTAGTTATGATATGGCAATATCAAACCAAGCACACAGATACATGTTAGAGAACAATGTATCAGGCAGACCCACCTTGAGAGTGACACATGGTTTTGTGGTCATAGTCATCTCTCATAGTGAAGGTGGTGATTGTGATTCTTAGACCTAAAATCACTGCACTCGTCACATGTCATTGGGTATGCCTTGACATCATCAAATACAGTCTAAAAACATGGGTTGTTATAAAGGTGATGATTGGGTGACTTTAACACATGGGGATAGATTGTAGGTGATAGACATGGGATTTATCCCTCCTACTGGAGTATGATATCATGGCCACTTGATTAGTGTGTCTGAGAAAAACATGTGCATGTACATGTGAATTAATATGTGATATTGAGGTCACATTATCTCAGACAGACTACTCTTGGTTCAAGAAACATCGATTGAACATTGAGAGGATGATCAACCATGCCTCAAGTTCATCTCAAATATTAGAGACAAAGGAACTATACAATCACTACAACACCTTACGTAGATTGTAGGTTGAAGTTGTTCTCCAACTTTCCATTTTACTTGGGTAGCACTGATGTGCGACTAGGCACCACTCTTTGCTTGTGAGGTCATAAGCTAGTTATGGACATTCATTGCCAACGTGATATGGGACCTATAGGGTAAAACACATAGGAACTGATCTAGAAGAGGAGTTTGATCTTGAACGAAAATTGAATTGATTATTAAAGTGTTTAGGTATTCAATTCACATAACTGATTGCTTGATTGGCTGGCCAGGACTACCAAACGACCATCTCACTGAGTGAGATGGCCGTTTGGGTAGCCAGGCGAGTGTCTCATGTAGTTGAGATGGTTGTTTGGGGTTCAGGTTGATCGGAGGTTGGTTTTTCCGATTTTAACCCTTGAACCGACCGGTTCAATATGATTAAACATATTGGCTCATCTCTACTCACCAGACAGCCATCTGGGTGAGTGAGAAAGGCATCTCTCTTGAGTGAGACAACCCAGTTGGGTGGAATGAAGGTTCATGATGTTTCCCGAATAGTTTCAGTTGTTTTTACTTAAGGAACAAGGAAATTAATATGAGATATTAATTGGATTCAAAATAGTAAAATTCAAGTGAGATTGGAACTACCAAACAACTATTTGGTAGTGAGAGATGATCGTCTCGTGCACCAGACGACCGTCTGGGTGTGCGAAATGGCCGTTTCGACCATCACAGATTGCAAACTGTTGTGAAAAGTCAAGATCTCTTAGTCATTTCCACTCCCACTTTTAGTCCTGCATTGACTGGGGACTGGCAACCATGACCCTAACTCCTCCTATATATAGAGGGGTACTGGGGGCTTCCCAAGACACAACTACTGCACAAACAATAGAGGATCAGTTTCTCTAACAAGTGTTGTCATCTCTAGTTGTGGAAACCAGGAGAGCCCAGGAAAGTCCTACCTGACTAGGGAGGGATAGTCACGGGAGAGAACAACTGAGGGTTGTCGTAGTGGGAGAGCAGGTTGGTGACTAGTACACAAATGGGAAGGACAACTCCTTCCTATCCATTCTTGGTAAATGATAGGAGTTCTAGTTGGTCTATGTGGATGACTTTAGAGGCAAGAGTCCTTTGGCTACTGCTCAGAGAGCAAAGTCAGCCTCTAGTCTGTGGTGAGACCAAAGGAGTCACTATAGAGGTTGCACAGACGTTGTTCGTGGTGAATACTAGGAGCTACACAACCATTGTTCAAGAGAAACTTGTCAGCAATTGCAAAGAAGCGAGTTTTGTCGTTGGACTTGCTCCTGGACCAGGTATAACTCACTGAAACCATCCTTCCAATTTCATAGTAGTTGACACAATCTTGTTGTATTGGGGAATACAAATAGATTAATTTTTGAATAAAATGATTTCTCACCCAACAATCTTGATTCAATAATCTTGATTTAACAATATTTTTGAATAAAAGAACATTTGGAAATACAATATTTCGAAAATAAGTCAACAATCAATTCTATAAAAGAACAATCTTTCCAACAAAAAGGAAGATGAACAATCTTTTTAAAAAGTCTTTTCAAGAAACAAAAAAGGAAAAAATATCTTTTAGGTGAATAGTCTTTCCAAAAAAAATATATTCAAAAACTAAAAATCTTCTTAAAGAAAAATTCTTACAAAAAATCACACATATTTTTCACAAAATAAAAGTATTTAAAAAATAAATCTTTTCCAAAAATAACAATCATTTTGCAAAAAAAAATATTTCAAAGAAGAAAAACCCTTTTTGAAGAAAAGAACAATCTTTATAAAAAAGAAACATCTTTTCAAAAAGTACAATCTTTTTAAAGGAAAATTATTTTTCACAAAAAGAACAATCTTTTAAAAAAGAATATTTTTTCAAAAAGAATAATCTTTTCAATAATAATATATCAACCCAAAAATTTAACAGAGTACAATCTTGTCAAAAAAGGAAATCTTTTCAAAATATTTAAGAACATATTTTCTAAACCAGAGAAAATCTTTTCAAAAAAGAACCGTCTTTTAAAAAATCTATTAAAGTTGAATGTATATTCAAATAATCAACAAAAGTTAAGCTATCATTCAAAACCCAATCAATGTTGAGAAACATTAAAAAAGTTAACAAAGTTAAAAATTTCTTTTCAAAACTCTACAAAGTTGAACCTTCTTCTGAATACTTCAGAAAATTACAAAATGTTTTTAGGACTCAACAAAAGGAAAACCATTTCAAACTTGGACAACCTTTTCAGTGATCTTCTGACATGATCTATGTTAAAAGGCTACCCGGTTGTGCTTTCTTCTAATGAGCCACCACTCAAACTAGAAGCCTTTGAAATCTGCAAAAATTATATTCAAGGACTTTGAATGCTCTTTAATCTCAATCTCCAACCAGACATGGGACAAAGTGTCATTCTTTTTTGGAGAAATATCCATAATACCTTGACCTTCTATGGGATAAATTTCCAAACCTCATCCTTGCACCAAAAGGCTGCCAAATTTTACCTACCATTCGTTGTATCTCATGATCAAATCGGATCTAGATGTGTACCATTCTCTCTGGCCTTGAGCTCCACATGCTCATGTATACCCAACAACTAGAGACTTTAAGGGCATCTACTCATCTTGATACTTACAAGACAAAGCTTCATCATTACGTAGTAAGGATACTCAATCCTCAAATCTTATATATAACTTCCAAATTTTTTCTAAAATATCAAATCATGCCCAAGCATGCCAACTTCATTTGATCGAAAGGATTTAACACCTTGGATGAGATGTCATGTAGTAGTAGGTCTCCTCATCATTGCATATCCAACCCCACGGCCCTGGACCATGACCTAAAATAGGGCCATTACTGTACTTTCTTTTTCATATCATTACGATTCCCAACCATGACCAAACACTAGATGAATAAACCCTTTTTCATTATGAATATTTCTCTCATCAAATGTCCCCTAAGGGGACAGGAATCTCCTACATGCATATTCAGCTATAGTCTCTAGCCTCTAGATGGTCATTTGTCCCTGGACACCATTTTCCTTATGAGTGTTTCTCTCATAAAATTTTCCCTAAGGAGAGAGGAGTTCCACATGACCCATATACCACAGTCTATGGCATGAGCGGATCACCTTGTCCCTAGATACCCTTTTCCATGTGATTACTTCTCTCATAAAGTATCCCCTAAGGAGAAACAAATATCACACACCCATATCCAACCATAAACTTTGGCTCTGAGAGGGTCACCTTTTCCCAAGATACCCTTTCCTTTGTGAGTATTTCTCTCATAAAATCTCAAATAAGGAGAGAGGAATATCACATACATGTATCTAGCCACATTCTCTAACCTATATAAGGTCACCTCATCCTTGGAGCTCATAAAATCTCCAATGAGGAGAGAAGAATGTAAAAAATCCATATCTTGACACGATCTCTATCCGCAAATAGGTCACCTTGTCCTAGGATATTATTTTCCTTACGATTATTTCTGTCATACAATTTCCCATGAGGGGAGAGAAATCTCATACACCCATATCCAGCCACATTCTTTGGACCCACGATGGTCTCCTTATCCTTGGATGCCCTTTTCTTGTGAGTATTTCTCTCATATAATCTCCACTAAGGAAGGGGAATCTCATACCAATATCCATCAATAGTCTCTGGCTCCTGAGTGGATCACCTTATTCCCAAATACCATTCAAACTTCCCCTCTACAACCAACAACCACAATCCACATGCTTTATCCTGGCACTACTAGATATATCTGAGAATACTTGAAAAATCCTTGTGTACTACCCAATCTAGGGACACACCCCTCTCTTCATATCATTGATTCTAATAATATGTGTTGATACATGAACAATCCCTTTCCATGCAATGGATGAACTTTAATATTTCGACATGATCTTTATTCACTTCTCCATGCAAAGGTCGTGTTACCTTTTTCTATCATGATTTTGGACCCCCTCTTCTTCACAAGGTCCAATTATTGTTGAATACTACGTAGACCATTGGGGACACAAAAAACATGAATTCTATCATTGGATCTAATAATATGTGTTTATACATGAACAATCCCTTACCGCACAAAGGGTGAAATATTATATTTTGATGTGATCTTTGTCCCATTTCCATGTAAGGGAATGCTACCATTTCTTTCATGATTTATGACCCCCTGGTCTATGCAAGGGGAAGTTTTTGTTTAATCATTCCTAGAATGAAAGGGACACAAAAAGAAAAAAACTTGAATGCCAAATCCTCTTGCCTAATGCTAGGAGTAGTCTATTTACAACCATGTTTTTTCCCTTTTGAAATCCTTTCTACATAAGGGATAGATTACATGTTGGTCTCCCAATCCGAATAACCAATAATTCCACCTTCGTGATAGAGGAGGAAGTCATAGTAGTGTCAACTAGTAGATTAATATGAATAGTTTGAGGAAGATCTTCTTCAGATGGCAAGAGCTAACAAACAGTCCAACATTGGTGAGGTGATTAAGACACTAGTTAGAGACTCTCATAACGAATTGAAGACTGAAGTTAACACATGATCTTTACAAAAATTGATGATGGATTGAAGAACCACACATCACAGAGTCACTTGAGTTTGGTGAGAAGCAGATAGTTAAAATTAACATGGGGTAGATAAAGCCACAATTACATGTGTTGCCCTTCACAAGTCATGCAGAACTATCATAATAATACAACCTACATGGTGAACAAGGACACCATAACAGAAGACTCCCACCAAGGGTATGATAGCATAAGCATGTTACATCTGAGACAGTGTACCAGGAGACATCTATGACACACATAGTCACTCCTCAAAATAGCCAAGAAGATAATCAAATAGAAGAATCCCATGAACAATCTGAAGTCATTTTTATCAAGGCAGAATGTTAACATCTAGAAAGCATCAAAAGACTACAATTCCAATTCCGAAGAACAAATGTAGTATAGCTATCCCCACAATGTATCCTCCACTTCCACCTTGGAACTATCCTCTAGTTCCAAAACCATACATGTACCCACCTCATCTAGGCTTCATAATGGAACTAACATAAGTTGTTCACTTAGAACACATAGTTGATTACAGTTGAGAGAAATTCAACACAAAAATGAAGAATCTAGATGATAGATACAAGAAATCAACACCTTCCTAGGTCACCACCAGAAGAGCACAATGCTTGATTGTCAAATCTTAATAAAAGGAAATATAGTTTCCAAAGTGACGATTGATACCATAGTGACAATGTGGGAACCATAGAAAAGTTTCACACCATTAGGGGTCTGTCTCAATTAGACTCTCCCATTAGTGTACCACCTTATGGAATTCCCATCCATGAAGGAGCCTACTAATCCTTTGCCAAAGAAGTACAATCCCAACATTCACTATGATCGTCATCAGATCGTGGGACATACTATATACTCATGTATAACCCTCAATCACAACATTGAAGACTTGATCGAGACTGTTTTGGTCCAAGTGGATGCCCTTAAAAAAGTTACAAAAAGCCTATCACCGAAGAGCTAGATGCAATCACAAAATTCATTGAATCCATCTGCAATGTAGAGCACAATAAGAATACACCAACATACATCGTGATAGAACTGACTAAAACTCCACTAGAGTCAGATCTCTGTAATAGAATACCAAGAGAAATAGAGCATTCAGGGATCATGAATTATGTATCTAATTGTTTTTTCTTTAAAAAAATCAGAAAATGAAAAAAAAAATCAAAATGAAAAAAAATAATATGAAATAGTGAAAACAAAACAAAATCAATAAAAAATCACTTAATCTACTTAAGTACTTGGATGTGTTTGCCCATGAACCCTGAAGAGGAAGGGATAAAGTAGAACCATAATCCTATAAAGGAAGGAGAATGACTATTATCATGAGGCCCAAATGATTCTTAAACCTAATCTCACCCATAACAACTTCTCAATTATTGAAAGCATCTATATTTAAAAATTTAGGATGATGTCACATGTCAAAATCAACAAGTGTCCTCTTCTTGGTATTCTTATATTGGGCACCCTAGATGTGATTTGGAACAGATGCAAAAAGTCAAGACATTGTAATAACAAATTTAGGGATCACTCCCTACATGAACTTTAATTTGTAAGCATAATAACAATCCAACTGATGTGGCATGATAGATACAGGTGGATGGATGATAGGGAGATTCAAATCCCTTGATACATTGTTTAAATCTCACCATCTTCTATGATAATGTATATTAGGGACCACAAATGGGGAACCTTCTCTTGTAAACTCCCATTAACACAATTCGAGACCTCATGCTAAGGCTTTTGATCATCAATGTCCACAACATTTAGGGATTAACTTAATATATATTATTTGTGAAGACTAAAGGACATCAAAACTTGGACATATGCTCATGATGAATTGATTCTACTAATAAGCATTGAGGATAGAGCCCATGGGGGGTCTCTGATGCTTGTCTCCTTAGCCCAACTGAACAAATAGTTTTAGCTCAATACTCACTACATGACATGATTGATCTTAATAAGAATGACTAACAGGACCAGTGGAGCATAACTCTCTCTTTTGGAAGTAAAAAACTACCATCTAAAGGTTATGAGTATCAATGACCATGGACTAACATGCGACTAAAAAGATTAATAATCAAGTCTAAAATTACACCCCAAAATGTGAACACATTCTTGTGACAAATTTCATACACTCATAAGTGTGGAGAATAGGGCCCATGGGGATGTCTCTAATGCTTGAATCCTTAAACCAACAGGGTAGGGAATCGTTTGTCAAATACTCACTACATGGATTAGCTTACATCATACAAACATGAAATCATGAGCCAGTGGAGCATCAAATCCACCCTAAAAAAATCTTCTCCGAGTGGTACATCTGGATATGATCATCTTGAGGGAAGAACCAACCCATTCATAGAAGACTTTGGGCAAGATTAAATATGCTTGGGGTCTGGAAACACCTTAAACTCAAGGAACATAAAGTGAAAAGTAGGTTTATTAGTGTAGTTGTCATTCTCCATCAGATAAACTCTAATAATTAAATGACTTTTCCTCACATATCATGATAGGCCTTCTGAATAACATGGGTTACCACCAACTCGCCAAAGAGGTATCAGCCTTGAAAAACTAAAATACTAACCAGCGCCCTAAGCACAAAAGAAAAAAGAACCCTCCAAGGGCCAGATCCTAACATATGACATGGTGTGTCATAGCATAAAAGGCATAAACCATAACATGTGAAATAAAAAATTAAATTAAAAATCAACTTCAAAACAACTTCTTATCGACCAACATGATCACATTAATATCAAAAGAAGAAATCAAAACTTTTAATAGAAATCAACGGGGAAAAATGCCACCAAAGTAATTAATATCATGTTAATCCCTTGCCTTGATAAAGATAGATGAAGAAGGGAAATATCGGATGATATTGTCCCACTATGGGTTAGTATCACAGTTCACTCAAATAGTAAGAAGGTATCCTACAACAGTAACAACATATCTCACCAACAGAGTCCATCAACGATCGTTGGAAGAATGTTGAAGGTGGTAAAGACATAATGAATTTTTTAGTACATAGAAAAAATCTAACCTGGATCTACCTCCACAAATGCTTGCTACCCATTTTGATAAAGAGTCTGACCAGGAACATCATCTCTGTAGATAAGTAATTGTATTCCAAGACATATCTACAATCCTAAATGAGGGTTACCTCTTATTGGTTAATGTGGCCTCATAGGACATGTTCTTTGCATAACAATTACCGAATCAGCAAAGGACCTCAGGTCCAAAGAGTCGGTTAAAGGACAACCCATATACTATGAGCTCATGTCACCTGAAAACACTTCTCTCACATTAGACCCAATGTGATACAATGCCTACTGGATACAAGCCTCTACCTTACAAGCAACATGCACTAATCATTTTTTACAAGGGGAACATAAACCTATTAGAAATACAACATGAATACCACTTCATCAAAGTATATTGAATGATATGATGGACCTTGATTCCATATTTTTACCATCATCATATATTTTATGATTAGATTCATTCCCTTCATATTAGTTAAAATCAAAGAGTTCAAAAGTCAATAAAATATTCATAAGACTTCATGGATAAAGCATGACCCAAAATCATCAACAATGTGATTAGTGGAAACATACTTTCTTAATACTTCTTTGATTTCAAAGTAGTACACTCTACTAGGCATCTTGAATCATGACCACTTGTGTGGAAGGTCGGTCCACTCTATTTTGGGTCTTAGACCATTAATTGTTTTAGCAAATAATGTGCTTTATATTCCAACCTCTTTTGTGTTTTGGACCATGACTTAAACTAGGCCAATCATGTGCTTTATCTTCCCATCTTTTTTTGGTCTTGGAATACGCCCTTAAACTAATCCAAATTTATTTTCCAGACCTTTTTTCAGGCTCCAAATCTTTTTTGGGTACTAGACCATGACCTTAAACTAATCTAGCTTCATCTTCCAATCTTTTTCAGTCATGGACCATGACCTTAAACAAACCTCTCTTGTTCTTTATCATCCAATCTCTTTTGCATCCAAGACATGACGTAAATTTAGACCAATCTTGTGCTTTATCTATCAATATCTTTTAGGTCTAGGACGATGACCTAAAATTGGACCAATCACATGCTTGATTTGGCCATCTGTTTCTAGTCCTGGACTATGACTTTAAACTACTTCAACTTCATTTTCCAAATCATTTTTGGGTCTTATACTATGTCCTTAATTTAGAAGGCATCCAATAACAAATCTTTTTGGTTCCTAGATGACACAATTAAACTGTGTGTATAACACAAGTTCACACGTCAATGTAATATAGGCCTTTGTGAGGCCCGATTCGAACTCAGGGAACATAATTTTGGTAGACTACTACTAACTAATTGCAATCAGCTAGACTAATTATAAAAGTTTGAGAGTTGTTTTGAAAAAGAAAATAAAAACAAAAGAAAACAAAGAAATTGATTAAATGGTTGGTTTAATCAATTAAAATGGAATCTTTAGGATTGCGGTTTCACCACAGATTCTCATTGTACTAATTACTGCATAATTATCACAACTTGTCTCCTATCCCGGGTAGTCACCTATGAATAGAATTGTTCGCTTTCGGGATACAATTCACTACCTTAATTTCGATCGGTTCCACATCAGTAGTAACCTATACCCTAAATTAGGTGCATGAAAAACATATCTCTAGGTTTCCATCATTAACCGTACATCGCCTTTTCTAAAGAATTTATAAGTTAATGTGATTATTGTGTCTTTTCAACCGTTAGTTCTTCATCAAAAGAAATTAATGGTATTAAATTACCATTATGGTGATCAAGAACAATGATAGAGTTGAGAAAACAATATCATACCACAGATTTGAGAGACAAATTATGGTTAACTATGTAAAAAGTGTCATACAACGATTATCTGGGCTACTCCTGGTCCTAAAGACAAATGGGATTAGCCCCGCATGTTCATCTCAATGAGAAACACGATGAAAGGAGAAGAAAACATATGGGAAACATAGATGGAGATGGTGTAACCCCTGAACGAAGGAGAATCAAATGATTCTTGGCGCGGGATGGGCATTCTATAGCCTTTCGGTAGTAGAAAAATCCATCTGCAGCTCTGGAAATGTCTAGGGCATAGCTCTGGTCTCCGTTCTTCATCCTCTCCTCTTCTGAGACTTGTGCGGTGAGTAATGACGTTATAGTACGGCTTGGGCCATCTTTCCTCGGTATAGGGATCACTTACGACCGACAAAATATCACGACCGTTCGATTTAGATCGATTTGGGCTGTTTCCTGATCTGACGGTGTCGATACCATCGACGGTGGGTCAATGGTATCGACCCCCGTAGGGTATCAACGCTCCTTGATTTCTACCATTCTCTCTTATGGCAGCTCAATACCATTGACCAAACACGTCGATGGTATCGACTTGTTGACCTTTGGCACGTTGACGCTATCTTGATACCATTGACCGTCCTGTCGATCGTATTGACTGGTTCTGCTCTTTCCCTGACTTGTTGTTGTGGCCATGTCGATGGCATCGATGACCGTCGATGGTATTGATGGCTTCAGATATGCAAATTCCCTGAAATAAAGAGAAGAACATCAATCAAATACGATAAATATGATCTTTTATAAAAAATAAGATGAAATAAGAAAAATTTGATGCATAACGAGATTGTAGGCTAAAGGAAATGAATCATGCGATATTAACCACAAATATGACCGATAAACACACAAAACAATTATAAAACTATCCTATAAAAGCGACTCAAAACCCTTGCATCAAACTCCCCTAAGCTTGAACTTTGCTTGTCCTTGAGCAACAAAACTACAAAATATAATTGAGATGGTCAACTAAAGAACATATTAGCATAAAAGACATATCAGAATGATTCCCTCCTACAAGGCACATACCGGCCCTCACTGACCACAGAACGGTAACTACCCTAATGGTGAAAATAATTGGACATGAGAGATGCCCACCGCAAGACCAACGAACACTATCAAATAAGGCAGTTGATATAATGAATTCCTCCGGTTCAGGTTTAGTGCATCTTGTGATCTCCTATCTACGTTTCTCATATCCTAACTACCATCTACATGGAAGCAGATCTCCTGATATACAAGAATGAGGAGATAATCATGGGTGGCCTACCGTTTTGTGCAATGCGTGGATGAAATGGGCGGATGTGGAAGAAGAGGAAGCACAATACAGTTTTTTGGTTGGTCTAAAATGTGTGTTACTATAACCAAAACTTTAGGTACATTTGCACCCCTAAATAGAGAATCTAATGCTTGATACACCAAACAAATGGCTATCAAGGTTACAAGAAAAACACAACACACAAGGACATCAAACATGGAATCTATTCCCGAAACACCACAATACCTATGAGACATGACTTTAGATGAATCATGTCCTCAATGACCTTAAGCACAACCACAAAGAAGAAGACACAGACAACACCGGTGTCATGTCTCAAGAAGTAACTAGATCAAGGATTAAGCCCCCTGCAAATGTCCACGGTTGAGATATACACACAGATTTGAGAACAAACCCAGCAGAAACAAACACCTAAGAAGCCCATGGCAGAGCATAACTGATGCAAACCACTCCAAGCTTTGAATAAGAGCAAGGAAGCTTCAGAAGGATATCAATTTAGACCCACATCACTGCATCAAAGAACACCCATAAAAGGTGACTTAGATCTAGACTGAGAACCTTCCTTCATCCCAAGTCTCCAGAATCTTAGCTATAGAGAAGGCTCAAGAATGTAACACGACAGATAGGATTCATCCAGATCCATCCAGCTAGGAGGAGTCTCCCACTTCTCCTCCCTTTGCTTTGGGTTTCTTCTTCTTCTTCTTCTGTCTCAGGCTGCCATTTACCTTGAAAACCTTCAAGAGGTCCGGTTCCAGGTCGCACGAGCAACAAGACTCTTCATCAGAGTCCCGGTTCACTGTCCCAGCATATTCCAGGTAGATACCTGATGCTTGCATCAGGTTCTTGGCTCCTTGTGAAGATAGCCTCAAGTTAGCGAGGGACAACTCCCATTCTAGGTTCAGTCCATCTGTCGGAACCATGGTTGAAGAGCATAGCATCTCCGGTTCCATGAAACTTAGAGGAAGCACAATACAGTTAAACATGCAAAAATAATAAAAATGACCTAAATGATGCATATGCATATGGAAATGACCTAATGTCTACATTTTAGGTGGAATGATGCATGCTCTACTATTCCGTCTCAATGTGAGATGGAATGTCTACAAAACTACATCATGTACTTATTCGTTTTAATATCCAGGTGAAACAAGTTCTTTTCTTCCTCTAATTTCTTCTTAAAAAATTTTCTCTTTTTTTTTTCAAGCCCTTCTTCTTATCAATTTTGACTAGAGAAACATTTACAATATATATATATATATATATATATATATTCAAGCTTATTTTCACATAACTACCACAATTGTTGCATTACAATTCACATCTCAGAGAGTATAGAACAAGTTCCCTGCATTTCTTATTTTTCAGAATAAGTAAGGCACATAATGTCCTATATGTTCAAGAGTCTGCAAAATGCAACTATATGAAAGTAATTATGCAACTACAATGGCATGCACTCTAGAATGTGTGCATGCATGACTAATCTATAAATCTCTTTTCATTTTTTATTTTTTTATGCAAAATCTAGCTATAATGCAATCCTATCTAGTTGACATGCAATCAAGAAATGAAAAACTGTAATGTTCTCTCAATTCTTATGGTGGAGTTTGAATGAAATGAGGTGGATAGATCACAAGACTAATTGACATAACCATTGAGAAAGATTATATGTCCCTCCTTACTAACATGTGTACCAATCAATCAACGGGTTTCTCTCTCTCACTTTCTTGAAGCATTTGGTCACTTTTGGCTCAACATCCAAATCCATCCACATTTCTTGAACCATAAGGATGTACAGTTATGATCATATGTTTTAAAGTTGACCTACCTAATTATTTTCCTAAGTTATGTGCTCAATTTCAAACAAGTTCAACTTATAATTTTTGGAATTTTTTTAATGCTCAAATTTTAGACAATTGCACCCATTACCCCTATATGAAAAACATTGAGATGACATGCAATTTACATTTAGACATCCACTGATTACACTAGATAGAAAGTGGATCCTAGAAAGCTATAAATAAAGAAATTACACAACTAGAAGAAAAATTGCAAAAATCTAAGAAAAATGCTAAAATGAAAGAAAATGAAATAAAACTAAGATCAAAACTGTTCCATCCCCCCCAAGCTTGAATTCGACTATGTCCTCATAGTCAAGAACAAACTCAGAAGGTGGAACAGTGATACCCTACTACTGCTCAGGTGGCGGCTATTGCAGGTATTGCTGACCACTGGGATCCCATGTAGGATATTGCCCCTGAAATGAAGGATCAGATGGGGGCATCGGTGGTGGCTATGGGTAGCCTCCAAATTAGTCCCGAATCCAATAGTGGTCTTAGAAAGGCTGCTACTGCATCTCCAACCTATGCAACCGGTTGTGTATGTTCTCTTGGTTGGCAAGGAGGAGGCGCTCACTCTCATAAATTGCTTGTTGATTCACAAATAGCTGGTTCGTCGTGTCTTGAATACCAGCGAAAGACGTAGTATGCTGCTGTTGCATCTGCTGGATGTCCTGGAGCATGGTATACATGCCCCACATGGAATAAACATCCTCTCCTTCCTGAGAGGGCTATGGTGGCGGTGGCTGAGAGGAAGATGAAGATCCTAGATAGAAGCGTGGATGCTTCCTTGGGGCTACTCGTGACCGAAGAGGTGTGAGAGTCTCCTCTTCCTCCTCCTCATCATCGCCTGCATCGACATCATCGTATGCCACTTCAAATTCTTCCTCGGACTCGTTAATGGGAATGATTGACCACCAAAAATCATGGCCTGGCTGGATTTTGAAAATGGGGTCTGGTAGTGATAGCTCCAAGTACTCCTTTCGTATGTGTCAATGAGCATATACCACACCATCGCAGAATGTAAGAAGGTTTGAGTGGTGGAAGTAAGCAAGATTGATAGGGTTCTTGTTGACCAGTGGAGGGAGTGTGGATAGGTATAGCCCAAGGTAGAGGGTAGTGGCGTGATAAGTCCCCCAAAATGAATAGGGGCTCGTCTGGTGCTCCTCTTCACTGCCATCACACGCGTCAAGAAAAACACACCCGAATTAAGCTTTTCCCTAGTCAATAGCTTGTAGAGGAAAAATAGGTCCGTCTCTTGGAAGTTGCTCAGCGATAGTTTGCCTCAAGCAAAGAAAGTGATGCATAACATGCGATGCAAACCCCTCACGAATGGGTGCTCAAAATCAGCCACGGACGCATTGTGTTAGCTGATCGTCTTACCTGCCAGAGTGGTCACCAACTCCGCAAACATTGCTTCATAGTCAGCCTGACTGTCCGGCTGTTTGTGCTACACGGGAGAATGCCACCCGTTGTAGACTTATTTGAACTGGTCGAACGTGATGGTGTAGTTATGGTTGAAAATTCAAAAGGAGACTCGACCCTTTATCCACTCAGTCGGTGGCGATGAGGTCATTGGGCACGACGTAAATGTCGAGAGATGCCACGAACTCCGCCATGATTTCCTTGTATGTCGGCCACTCGCCAAAGAAAGGATGACCCTCAACGTGATAGGGAACTCATTCCCCCCCATATGTCAACCTCCCAACTTGGCCACGAAGGACATATTTGAGGTTTTCGTCAAAGCCCAGGTCTCGGATCATGGCCTGATCAACATAACGAGTGGGCTCGATTGGCGACTTCATTAACTCATTGAAGATGTTCTTCACGTCTACTGAGGGATGTGCAAGCCTCATACGGGGAATGGAGCCCGACAGTGGTGGTATGAATGTCTTGATCTCCATTGGGGCAGCACACGAGGAAGATGAAGCTGCATTCCTCACCATGATGAAAAGAGAAAAGATAGAGAAAAATATCTCAGTGAAGGTCGGAGAAGATGATCTCCGCAGTCGATGATGAACTTGGGGAAGATTTCTCACTCGCTAGATGCTTGTTGCGCACCTCTGGTTGCTCACCAATACTCAAGGTTGAAGTTGAGGAAGAATGATCTGAAGGTGTGAAGAGAAATGAACTACAATCCCTCCTTTTATAACTGAGGTCGGCACCCCTAGAACCCCGTAGATACCATCGACAGGTTGTCGATGGTATCAGCATCTACAACACGATCTGTTTCTTCACTGGTATCAACGGGCATCGATTGCTGGATGTCGGGGCCCAGATCGGTGACATGTCAATACTATTGATGAGGGTCGATGATATCGACTCATCCCACAGATCGACCTCTCTGATTTGGTGCTCTTCGTTGATGGCGACTCACGGATCGCTGACGTGGACCTTCGATACCATCAACGGGCATCGATGGCATCGACTTATGTATGCATCCTTTGTCCTCGGAGGCCTTCGTAGTGAATTTCCCTGTAGCTGGGTCAATACCATCGACTCGATGGTCGATGGTGTCGATTTCTCTGAGAAGAAATCATCTGAACATCTCAATAGATCTCCCAAGCATCGACCTTGGGGTCGATGCTATCGACTTGCTCTAGAATTTGAGTCGATCAACCTGTTGGGTGGTTGATACTATCGACGAGGCCGTCGATAGTATCGACGGAGCAAATTTTCTGTAGCTGCTGCTCATCACCCTCGTCACTACCATCGACACAAGGGTCGATGGTATCGACTTCCACACAGTTCTGCACACTTAGCAAACTAATCAGGGTATCATTTTTAAAAACTAAAAGCTACAATATTGAAAATTACCTAGGAATGTGAACAAAAGTTAAAGACACAAACAGGTACACTACCAAGGTTGGGTTGCCTCCCAAAAAGTGCCCTACTTTAACATCTTAGGCGAGATGTAGTTCTGCCTTTCATTCCTCTTTTAGTGCCATTAGTTTAACCTCATGCACTTTCCTGTTGTAATCTTCCCCATAATAATGCTTTCACTTTTGACCATTCACTAAGAATGCTCTATCACCATCTTTAACCATGATAGCACCATGGGGTCACACCTCCTCTATCACAAACAGTCCACTCCATCGGGATCTCAATTGCTTGGGATGCAACTATAACCTTGAATTGAATAACATCACACTCTCACCCTTCTTGAACACTCACATGTGAATGTGGCGATCATGTATTTTCTTTGTCTGCTCTTTGTAGATCCTTGAGTTCTCATATGCATTCATCCTTAGCTCATCCAACTCGTTGAGCTCTAACATTTGCTTCTTCCCTGCTTCATCAATACTGAAGTTTAGCTTCCTTAGCGCCCAGTGTGCCTTATGCTCTAATTCTACCGGCAAATGACAAGCCCGTCCATAAGTCAACCTAAAAGGTGTGGTGCCTATAGGTGTCTTAAATGCGGTCCTATATGCCCATAGTGCATCCGATAGAATTCCTAGAAGAGGCCACCGTGCGCTCCAATATCTTCTTAATCTATCTATTTGACACCTCCACCTGGCCTTGCATGTGTGGGTGATATGGGGTACCTAAATTATGTTTAACCCCATATTTACTCAATAATGCAGTGAATTTCCTGTTTGCGAAGTGGATGCCTCCATCACTAATAATCATCTGTGGCACACCAAACCTACAAAAAATATGCTCCTTCACAAATCTACACATGACTGCAACATCATTAGTCCTTGTGGGTATTGCCTCTACCCACATCGATACATAATCAACAACAATCAAGATGTATAAATTGGAATTAGAGGACACAAAAGGTCCCATGAAATCAATACCCCACAAATCAAATACCTCAACCTCTTGAAATATATTGAGGGGCGTCTCTTGCCACTTTGAGATGTTAGCTACCCTTCGACATGAATCACACCTCCTCACATAGTCATAGACGTCTCTGAAGAGCATAGGATAATAAAGGCCACTTTCCAACACCTTAGCCGTCGTCCTTGTACTCGCATGATGACTGCCAGTGGGTAATGCATGACAATGACTAAGCACACTTTCATATTCACATTTGGGTACACACCTGCACAAAATGCCTTTCATGCAATGTCTCAAAAAAATAGGATCATCCCAGAAATAATATCTCAAAGAATGGAAAAATCTCTTTTTCTCTTGATAAGTCGAATCATCTGGGTTTTCCTTACATGCGAGATAATTTACAATATATGAAAACCACAGATCCTTAGATTGCATTGAAAGGATTTGCTCATCCGGAAAACTCTTGGTAATGGGTATGTTAGTATCTGTCTCATCTACCCTCTCCGACCGATACAAGTGGTCCACAACCACATTCTCAACACCTTCCTTATCCTTAATTTCAATGCCAAATTATTACAAAAATATGATCACCTAATGCATCTAGGTTTAGCATCTTTCTTTTCCATTAAGTATTTTATGGTAGCATGGTCCGTCCAAACCACATCTTTAGACCCCACTAAATATTGCCTAAATTTTTCGAATGCGAAAACCACAACAAGCAATTCTTTCTCTGTTGTGGTGTAATTGAGTTGGGCATCATTCAAAGTTTTAGACACAAAAAAAATCACTGTGGGTTTGTTCTCAAAATGCTGCACAAGAATGACCCCCACGATAAAATCCTACGCATCACACATAAGCTCAAAGGGCTTAGTCGAATCCGGCGTTTGAACAATCAGTGCTGAATCAACTTTTGCTTAAGTACCTCAAAGGCATGCATACATTTATCATTGAAATAAAAAATAGAATCCTTTTCAAGAAATTCAGACAATGGTTTAGAGATTTTAGAAAAATCCTTGATAAACCGGCGATAAAACCCCGCATGACCAAGGAAACTCCTAACCTCTTTCACCAAGTTTGGTAGAGGTAGTTTGGAAATAACCTCAATCTTTATTGGATCTACCTCCAGTCCCTTACTAGACACCTTGTGTCCAAGCACGATACCTTCGCTAACCATCATATGACATTTCTCCCAATTGTGGGCTAAATGTGTGTCCTCACATCTCTGCAAAACTTTATCCAAATTATGCAAACACTCATCAAAAGATGCACCGTAGGTGGAAAAATCTTCCATAAAAACCTCAAGACAACGCTCCACCATATCCGAAAAATAGCTAACATGCAGCGTTGAAAAGTCACTGGTGCATTGCACAAACCAAACGGAATACAACGATATGCAAAAGTCCCATAAGGGCAATTGAAGGTAGACTTCTCTTGATCCTTAGGGTCTATGGAAATCTGATTGTAGCCGGAATAACCGTGTAAAAAGAAAAAATGAGAGCGGCCAACCAACTGCTCTAAGATCTGATCAATAAATGGGAGAGGAAAATGATCTTTCAAAGTGGCAAAATTTAAATGAAGGTAATTAATGCAAACACGCCACCCGGTTAGCAATCGGGTGGTGACAAGCTCATTTAAAAGATTATGTGTTTTCATGATTCCCCCATTTTTAGGGACTACCTGTTTTGACTCACCTATGTCGAGTCTGAAATAGTATAAATGATGCCCGCAGAAAGAAGCTTGATCACCTCCTTCTTGACGACCTCCATCATGCTAGGGTTGAGTCGACGTTGCGGCTGAATCACTAGCTTGGCTCCTTCAACGAGCCAGATCTTGTGTTAGAAAAGGGTAGGGGAAATCCCCTTAATGTCAGAAACCGACCACCCAAACGCACCACAGTGGTTCTTCAACACAATCATCAACTACTCTTCTTCATCGACACTCAGATAAGCCAAAATGATTACCAGTAGCTTTTCATTATCCGCTAAGAAGATGTACTTCAAGTGAGGGGGCAGCGGTTTAAGCTCAAAATCTGGTGGGATGACCAAAGAAGAATGAAGCGGTGGTGGTAGCAGTCCTAGATCTTCATAGTGCTTGGCATAGTAGCAACAAAGCACTTAAAGAATATTTTCGCATTCGTGTAATGATGTGCTTCTCATCCAATCATCCATGATATTGAACAGGCAAGCTTCAAGAGGTAATTGTGGGTATGAGTCAAGCATGGAGACTACTATAGCATCATCCTCAGTAGACGGTGAGACTTCCTCTTCATCATCATTGGGATAACCCACAACGTTAACAAGAGAAATCACCTTTATTTGTTCCATGATGTCCACAACAAGTGTTCCCTTATCTACCTTTGTCATGACGTGAGCCATATCAAGAAAAGGCTTCCCTAAACAAAGCGAGATATTATGATCAAAGTGCTTCACTTTGTGACATTTCTCATTCGCTTATAACTTCTTTGAATTCGGTGGCATGAGTATCTCGAATCTGTCATCAACTATACACATTATCAACTGGCCTCTACCCATCTCCAATATCATATGAGTAGTGGCTTGGAAGGGTCTTCCTAGGAGCAACTCATTCCATTTCCCATCTTTCATATCCATGATGACAAAATCAGTCGAAAATAGAAATCTATCAACTTTGACGAGGACATCCTCGCATATCCCATATGGTCGTACCACAGAGTTGTCTGCAAGTTGAATGGTCATGTTGTTTTGTCTAGATTCCTTGAGACCAAGCTTTTTGAATGTTGAGAGGGGCATCAAGTTTATACTTGCCCTGAAATCACATAGTGCTTTGCCAAATTTCACTTTTCCTATGTAGCATGAAATATTGAAGCAGCCCGAATCTTGTCGCTTTGGTGGCAATTTACCTAAAATAAAGGCGCTAACCTGCTCCTTAAGGACTACCACCTCTGTGTCAGGAATCTTCCTCTTCTTGGTAATTATATATTTCAAGAACTTACCATAGGAGGGTATCTGCTCAATGGCTTCTATCAAGGGGATGTTAACTGAAAGTTTCCGAAAGCTATCTAGGAACATTTTGAAATGTGCATCCACTTTCTTTGATTTTAGACTATTGGGATAAGGAACTGGGATGGTCTGTGCTCTCTGATGTGGTGGCACATAGGGCATCCTCTTCTCAGTTTCTTCCTCTACAATGGGCTCATCTGTAGCCTTCTCAGCATCATCCTCCACTGTCTCTAGAACTAGGACATCCTCTGCGGCCTCACCAGTTGCTTCTATATGTATTGTGCTTGGTTCATCAGCCTTGGAGTTTAAAATTTTCTTTCCACTCCTCAACAAAATCGCCTTGGCTTGATGGTTCCCCCTGGAACATTTGTATTTCCTAGAAAACCTTGCATTGTAGGCTTCTTTAGACTTGATATTTTAGCTACCATCTGTGCTATAGATGTCGCAATAGTCCTCATCTGTGCCCCATGACTTTGGAGAGTTTGGCCAAATTGATTCATGAATTCTCCTTGTGATTTAATTTGTTGGCCAAATGTGCTCATTAACTCCTGATTTTGCTTTATCACCTGATTGAGCAACTCATTGCTCTTTTCCTCCACAGTGGGATGTGGCTTGGCATCCGGATCCTACATAAAATTATTTGGATCCTTCCACAAGAACTTTCTATCCTTCCTCCAAGAGTAATCATTATTTATGTTCCCTTATTGGCACATAAATTTAACTTGTGCCTCATCATCAAATTCTTCATCCTCTTTTGCTAGAAATCTCTTTGCTATCAGGTCCATCTGCTCATTTAGCTCTTTAATTGCCTTTGATTCCCATGCAACTCTAACTTGTTCTGGTGCATCTCTATCACCCCATGACTGTTTCTTGTCCATGTTCTTCAATATCTCCCAACACCTTGTGCCTGTGTTGTTCAAGAAGAAACCCGAGCTTGCTGAATCCAAGTTGCTTCTGTCATGCTCATTGAGATCAAAGTAGAAAATTTTTATTTGTTTTTCCTTGTCTAGCTCATGATGTGGGTACTTCCTCAACATTATCTGGAAGCGCTCCCAAGTCTCTGAATAAGTCTCGCCGGCCTTTTGAATGAAATTGTGTATCTTTATCACGAGGTCATTTGTCTTGTTTGGCAGGAAGGAATGCTAGAAGAATACCTCTATCATCTTGTCCCAAGACTGGACATACTCGTCATCAAGGTTGTGCAGCCATTCTCGTGCATTTCTCGCTAGAGACACGAGAAAAAGCTTCAAGTAAAGTGCCTCTTGCGGAAACCTGTCAATCTTTATCATATCATAGTTTTCCACAAATTGGCTGATGTGGGCCACTGGATCTTCATTCTTCAATCCATGAAATGCATTGGACTTGACCAGATTAATCAGTGTTGGATCAATCTTATATGTAGGAATGTTGATTGCCTGCCTTTTGATTGACCCTTTTGATGCAGATGAAGATGTAGCCTTGATCTTCTCCCATATTGTCAGTTCCTCAACCATTGCTTCCTGTTCTTGTTCAATTTCCTCAGTTGGTGGATTTGTCAACTCGACTTCTTCACCCAATGGAGGAATTTTTGGTAATTCTACATAGTCTATTCTACGCTTCTTTACCATCAACTAGCACCTGAAAAGATGGAAATTATTTTAGTACAGTGCTAAAAAGAAATAAGTAATTAAAAGATATGAAATTAAATTTAAAATTTTAAGAATTATATGAAAAAGTGGCCTAATGTGACCGCTCGTAGCACTCGTAGTGCCGAAAATTGCCGTTCCTCGGCAACGACGCCAAAAACTTGACATGATTAAACTGTGCGTGTAACACAAGTGCATGTGTCAATGTAATATAGGCCTTTGTGAGGCCCCAGTCGAACTCAGGGAACATAATTTTGGTAGACTACTACTAACTACTTAAAATTAGCTAGACCGATTATAAAAGTTTGGGAGTTGTTTTGAAAAAGAAAATAAAAACAAAAGAAAACAAAGCAATTGATTAAATGGTTGGTTTAATAAATTAAAATGGAATCTTTAGGATTGTGGTTTCACCACGGATTCTCGTTGTACTAATTCCTTCATAATTACCACAACTTGTCTCCTATCCCGGGTACTGGCCTGTGAATAGAATTGTTCGCTTCCGCGATACAATTCACTACCTTAATTTAGATCGGTTCCACGTTAGTAGTAACCTATACCCTAAATTAGGTGCATGAAAAACATATCTCTAGGTTTCCACCATTAACCGTACATCGCCTTTTCCAAAGGATTTATAAGTTAATGTGATTATTGCATCTTTTCAACTGTTAATTCTTCATCAAAATCAATTAAAGGTATTAAATTACCATTATGGTGATCAAGCACAATGATAGAATTGGGAAAAAATATCATACCACAGATTTGAGAGATAAATTATATTTAACTATGTAAAAAGTGCCATACAACGATTATCTAGGCTACTCCCAATCCTAAAGACAAAGGGCATTAGCCCCGCATGTTCATATCAATGAGAAACACGATGAAAGGAGAAGAAAACATAGGGGAAATGTGGATGGAGATGGTATAAACCCTGAACAAAGGAGAATCGAACAATTCTCGGTACGAGATGGGTGTTCTGCAGCCTTCCGGTGGTAGAAAACTCTGCCTGCAGCTCTGGAAACGTCTGGGGAATAGTTCTGGTCTCCGTTCTTCGTCCTCTCCTCTTCTGAGACTTGTGCCGTAGCTAATGACGTGATAGTTCAGCTTGGGCCATCTTTCCTAGGTATAGGGATCACTTACGATCGACAAAATATCATGGTCGTTCGATTTAGATCGATTTGGGCTATTTCCTTCTCTGACAGTGTCAATACCATCGATGGCGGGTCGATGGTATTGACCCCCGTATGGTATCAGTGCTCCTTGATTTCTGGCATTCTTTCTGATGGCATCTCGATACCATCGACCAGACACGTCGATGGTATCGACATGTTGACCTTTAGCACGCTGACGCTATCTCAATACCATCGATTGTCCTGTCGATGGTATCGACTGGTTCTTCTCTTTCTCTGACTTGTTGTTGTGGCCATGTCGATGGCATCGACGGCTGTCGATGGTATCGACAACTTCAGAAATGCAAATTCCCAGAAATAAAGAGGAGAACACCAATCAAATATGAGAAATTTGATCTTTTATACAAAATAAGATGAAATAAGACAAATTTGATGCATAATGAGATTGTAGGCTAAATCAAATGAATCATGTGATAATAACCAAAAATATGACCAATACACACACAAAATGATTATAAAACTAGCCTATAAAAGCGACTCAAAACCCTTGCATCACTAGACCAAGACCTTAAACTACACCATTAGGCCTTGCTGAATAGGCTCCTTTCCTTCCAATGATAAAGCCCTACATTCAAGAAGCATTCAAAACTCAGACCCTACACTTAGACATGAACCTATGCTAAATCCCTATATCAAATAGGCACACATCAAGCAATTCCTAATCTAATGAGTCCTAAATTGAATAGGCATGATTAATGAATCAATACCTATTTGAGTATATATATTAAAATTCAAGCTCTAACCTAAATAGGAATATCCTTGAACTCAAGACCTACATTCAAGTAGGAACACCTGAGATAGCCCTACATTCTAGTGGTCACTGCATGCAAAAGTCTTATCAATAGATAGGAACCTCTATCAAAGTTCTACGTACAATAGGCACATTCCACTCTTATTGTGTGAAACCATCTTGTATTCAAGAGACGCTCTAGGGAGCAAACAATTGTACAATATTCAATGGTCGTAAAGGCCACCTTAGATCTAGAAACTTATCTGGTTCCTAACCTTACCTATGAATGATGCGCCACTAGTCGTGAAGGTCACCATAAATTGAGAAATTTGTCTAATACCCAATCTTATGCTCCAGAGAGCAGACAACGAACCAATATAGTCACTAGGCATAAAGATATCTTAAATTTGAAGGCATCCAATCTTGTCAATATGGGAAAAGCTCTAAAAATTACACAACTGATCAATACAATTAGTAATTGAAAAGTCCACCTTAGATCTAGAAACTTGCTTGATGCCCAAACTTATCCATCTTGATTATTTTTGGAGAATTAGAGAAGTTGAGATGATTCTTTTGAATCTCCTAGCAATCAAATTGAACCCTTCAAAAGTCAGATTGATGCTCTATTGATATCTCATATGGTAGGATCTTTCGGAAGATGCATACATTTTCATTTCCATATTTGTCAATTTGTTTTCTAAGACTTAAAGAGGGTTGTAACACCCCACTTTTTTACCACATGTATAAATCACTAAGAGGAAGCACTTTACCGAAGAGGGTATCAGAAGATACTATTCTTTGCAATTTAAAGTAAATGAAACACTTTGCATTGATTGGAATCAGATTCATACATCATTTTGGCAAAAGAAAGTATACATCAAGTTCATCTAATATATTTTGATAACAAGATAATACATAATGTAAAAGATATCTAGGTAAAGGAACCCCACTAGGTCTTTTCCACTTGAAGATTCCTTGAGCTATTCCTTGGATGTTAAAAAGCTTCTTCCTCCTAAGCTTGCCCCCCACCTGCGGGCATCACACCCCCAACCATGCATTAAGCCAATGGTAAGTGGAATTGAACATATTATAATTTAAAGGAAGCATGTAAACTGAAAATAGACTTTGAACATTAAACATTGAAAAAGGGACACATTTTCTTTTAACTTACCTTTTTTTACTTATATAAGAATCCTCAAATTTTTCACTGAAGTGCTCTTCTCTTATGCATCGAAGTGCCTCTTGGGTTGCACCAAAGTGCCTCTTCTCTTATGCATCGAAGTGCCTCTTGGATTACATCAAGATGCCTCTTGGGTTGCACTAAAGTGCCTCTTCTCTTATGCACCAAAGTGCCTCTTAGTTTTGCTCTGAGGAGCCTCTTAATGAGGATCTTATATAAGTTATCTTTTAACAATATATTTCTCTTAAAAATCTTAACTTTCTCTTCAATTTCTCTTAAATATTAATATTGAATTTACTCTTAATGCATGAAGATGATATCATAATATAGACTGTAAAACATTACATTCAATTCATTGACTTTAAGCAATTGAAAAAGATAACACATTCATAACATTCATTGCATTCACACATACATAAAAACAAACATTACACATGTTCAATTAGCATGGACCACTTACCTTACACTTTGAGGAGATCTGATCATTCTTCCTAGGTTCTGTAAATCGTAATCATATCCTTGGGGTTTGAAAACCCTAAACACCCTGTTCATAACATTCAACATATCAATTTTCATTCTAATTATCACCTCAAACCCTATTTTTGATAACATATGAATTATTAATCATGAATTAGATACAAGTTTATCTTTTTATCCAAATATGTTAGACTTTGACTATTAGGATTATTTAAACATATCGTGATAATTAAAACTAATAAATTAGGGTTTTATACATTTAGCATATTTGAGTTGGTAACTTTAGGTACTTTTAGAACTATAGATAGAACTAGGCTTTGATTATATTTTTCTTGCATTCCTTGTATTTTTCTAAGAAAAATTCATATATAACATGTTGTATCGGACCATTCTACTAATTAATACATTTCTAGAAATTTAATTTTTTTCTGACCAATCACGGGCCACCACCTAGGAAGCGTGCCCACGTGGGTCACTTATTTAGAATGAGAAAAAAAAGACTAAAGGACCAGAATATCATCACCTTAATTGTAAAGAAGGTGGGGGTAAGCTGGTCTTTTCATCATGTGTCATCTTCAACCTTAGTCTTCGCGATCAGCCTCCTTCACGAGTCAACTAGGCAGTTGACTTCAAGCTTTCTGTCACCTAGGTGATAGCTAGGTGCATCATCACCTCGGCCTCACTGCACTGGACTCATCGATGGCATCAATTGGCCAGGAGGTGTCCTGGATAAGGAGAACGCGAGGGGAGTCCTCCAACGGGGTACAAAGAAGAGCATGAATGAGGGAGTTGGGTTTGAGGGGAAATTGGCTGCAAAGAAAGGTATCTGGGATCGAGCAGCGCCTGTGGAGTTGTTTTGTGATCTCACAAGTTAGGATCAAATTATGCCCATCAAATACACTCAACATATCTTTTCTAGACATTTTCACAAAATTCCTTATTGTCATTTAACTTTAATGTAATGTGTTAATATATTAGATAGTTGGGAAAATACTTCCCTTTGTGATCCCTTGAGTAAAAATTCTAGATGATAACTTATTGTCCACTTAAAAGTTATTTTATCTACCTTTTATGCCTTTTAGAGTAACTTCTTTGGAGGATAGAGAAAAGGAAAACCAACATTTATATCTTTGAGCTAATTGTGACATATGATACCCATATGGATGAAAATTGTATTATGAGTCCTATTTTACTCTTCTCACTTCATTATCTTTTGAAAAAATTCATTCATGATCTTTTTGAGTTAAGATCCTCAACTATTTTTATTAAATAAAAACCACATTCTAAGGTTTAAATTATTCTTGAAACTTTGGGATGTTACAATTCTACCCACATTAAATAAATTTTGTCCTCAAAATTTTCCTAAGACTACTACGCACCTTAGAGTTTTTCTCACCTCTTCATTTAGTGATAGTTTTTTTTAGGGGAAAGCCAAACTTTCATTTATCTAACCACTAGCATCATACAAAATAAATTTCTCGATCAGTGGAGGGATGCAGTCCCCCACTGGTCTCCTAATCAAGGTGCCCTCCATCGCCAGTTTGGCAATAGTGTGAGCCACCGTATTACAACACCTATTAACAAAGGAAAAAGAAACAGCCGGAAAGAAAAAGGCCATATGGCGGTTGTCATCAACTAGTTGGCATAAATGGTCTGGATCTCTGGAATTAGCAACTAGAGTGTTGTACATGATTTGGGAGTCCATTTCACACAGTAGGTGGTCATATGCATGCGATCTCACTATCTGTATGCAGTGAAGGAGGGCTTGATCTTCCCCTAGTTCAGCTGGGCCAAAGAAAGCTCTCCTAGCTAAGATGATGTCAACTGCCCTCCCATTGCAATATCGAATGATACCCCCTATTCCAATCGTTTACAGCTTGTCCATGGCTAAATCCGTATTCATTTTAAGAAAATCCCCATCCGGGTGCTGCCATTCTGGTCGTCTTCGTCCCTCTAGAGGTATTGAAGTGTCCGACTTAGTGGACGTCACTAATATGTAGTCTGCAATGATTCCAACATACCTATTGATCATGAAATCTCTTTGTGGCACCTCCTGGTTAAACACAACTTTGTTCCTCCATGACCATGATCCCCACCAAACCGCTACAACAACGTCCAACTCTTCCAACTTCACTTTGTCCCCCAGAAACTATAATCTGTCTTCAAGTATCATATGAGTTGACGCTTCTATCTGTTGTTTCAAGGGGTGTTTGATCCAAACTTTATTTATTTTCGAGCATTAAAATAGTAGGTGATCAATTGTTTCTTTTTCTCTCCAGTAGATTGGGAAGCACTCGTCGACATCACAGTGGCGGTCATATAGGCGGCCAAGTGTGGCCAAGCTACTTGAGCAGACTCGCCACATGAAGTGGGATAAGCACGATGGCCAACCTGAGTTCCAAACCGAAGTCCATGTATTTTCATTCAATGGGTTCCAGTTGCTAAGATACGAGGCTTTGTTGAGATGGCACAACCAATATGCAGTTCATGTTCTAAACAAGCCTCTGCGATCCGGTCACCAGAATGGTCGGTCAACAGGTTGACGATGGCTAAGGGGTGTATTCAGAATTCTCTTACAGATTGATTGTGGGAAGATGGATTCCAATGCCTCCTTGTTCCAGGCGGGTTGCTCAGGCACGGTGAGATCAGTAGTCGTCAAGTATGGTTGTTGTGCCTGTATGTTAGGACATGACTCGCACATAGATTCCGTAGTATTTAGCAGCCATCGGTCAGTCCACAAGTTGATAGTTTTTCCGTCTCCTACTCTCCATTTCACTCCTTCCCGTACTATTACTTTGGCCCCCCATATGCTTCTCCAAGTGTAACTTGGGTTGTGTCCTCACGTCGCCTCCAGGATGGAAGACCTTGGGAAATAACGTGCCTTGAGTACATGGTAGGCTAGAGAATTTGTGTTGGTGAGGAGTCGCCAAACCTATTTTGACAGTAACGCTTTGTTAAAGCTATTCAAGTCTCGGAAGCCCATCCTACTTGCTTGCTTTGGTTTACATAAGTTAGCCCAGCATTTCCACGAGATTCGTCTCTCTGTGCCTTTTGCACCCCACCAAAATTTTGCCACACAACTGTGGATTTCATGTTTTAGCAAGGAAGGTAGTTGAAAGACACTCATGATATATGTTGGGATTGCCTATGCAATTGATTTGATTAGGACTTCCTTGCCAGGTTTGGAGAGGAATTTTTCTTTCCACCCCTAGAGTTTCTTCCATACTCTTTCCTTCACGAAGATGAAAACTTGCCTTTTGGATCTCCCTATTGTTGTGGGAAGGCCTATGTACTTGGCATGTTTATCCACTTCCCGCATGTTTAGAATTTCTTGCAGGCTTTTCCTCATCTCTAGTAGCACCCCTTTACTAAAAGAAATCTCAGTCTTCTCATAATTAACTTTCTGGCCTGATGCCTGTTCGTACTGGCTAATCAAGTTAGCTATAACTAGGCATTCATTTTGAGTTAATCTTGCAAAAAAGATGCTATCATATGCAAAAAAAGAGGTGAGAAATACGGGGAGCAAGTCTGCACACACTGAGGCCATGCACAAGCTTGCTCTCTATAGCACGAATGATAGAAGTGGAATACGCTTCTGCACAAAGAATGAAAAGATAAGGAGAAAGAGGGTCACCCTGACGCAGGCTGCAGGAAGGCTTGATCTCCGTAGACCGGTCCCCATTGATGGCAAAAGAGTGGCTTAATGATGATACACATTATAGGATTTTCTTCCTCCATAGTACTGAGAAGCCCAACCTCATCATCACATGTTCCAAGAAGCCCCATTCTACCCGTCATAAGCCTTCGACATGTCCAGTTTGATGGCCATACTACTTTTTTTCTTTTTTCCCTCCATCTTCATTTTATGGAACAACTCATAAGCGATGAGTGTGTTGTCTGTAATCAGTCTTCTAGGTATAAAATCACTCTGGTTCTCGGAAGTGATTTGTTCCATGATAGGTTTCAACCTGTTAGCTAGGACTTTTGTGACAATTTTGTACACTACATTGCACAAACTAATGGGATGGAACTCTGCCATCTCCATAGGTTGTTCCACCTTTAGGATGAGAACTACCAGTGTTGAATTCACCTCCTCAATAGAGTACTGCCCTTTCCACCAACCTTTGATGTAATTAGCCACATCCTTACCCACAATGTGCCAAATTTTTTGGAAAAATATTGCTTTCATACCATCGGGTCCTGGATCTTTGTTGGGATGCATATGTTTTAGATCCTCCAAAATTTCTTCGTCAGATATGCCTTTTTCTAGCTCGTGATTCATGGTTGTGCTCACTTGCCTGGATATACCCATAGTAGCTTCTTCAAAGCCAGACGGATTTCCGGAATAATAAAGATTTTCAAATAATTCCAAGACAACTTTAGAGATTTCTTTCTCGTCTGAATGCCAAGTTCCCGTCTTGTCCTTTAGACCTACAATGTGATTCCTTTTCTTTCGGTGGGACGCTTTGAGGTGAAAATACTTTGTTTTTTTGTCACCACCTTTCATTTCATTGACTCTGGCTTGGGCACACCAGTACTCAACATGTATCCTGTGCCAGTGTTCCAGTTGCTTAGACAATTCCTCACATTTTTTAGAACAACATTGTGTGGTGTCTTTCTCTGTGCTTCCTTCAATAGTTCCTTAGTCTCTTTGATTTTTTTCTTTAGATTACCAAAAGTCTTTGCCGCCCATTCCTCCAACCTCCTACCACAACCCTCTCATTTATTGATAGTTAACATTTCAAGATTCATTTATGTTCCTTATTATTCATAAAATAAAATATGTAACATAAGGAATCTAAATTTCATTATGATTATGTGGACATCAATTAACTATTAATTTACTGCTCATCTTCTCAACTTATACTTAGGGTTAAGAAACCAACTCATAACTATACCTAGGGCATGAGTTTCTAACATTAGTTGTTGATGACAATGTATTTCAGGTCTTTTGTATTTGCTCATCTTTAGACATCCCTAGGTAGGTGTTGATCAGGGACATACCCAACGATGAGAGATCCTATCATGATATCCTTCAGCAACCTGATAGTACACATGTCCCATACCACACATACTATTATGAAGGGGAGAGATGCACAATAAGTATAATGGTTATGACATCCCTCTACATTCCTCACATGGTGTGCAACAAACATAGAGATAAGAGAGGATATGACACTAGCTAAGATTATGTCAATACCTAAGCTCCAAACTAGATATACACCTATCTGTAATATATACTTCTACTGTAAGGTGAAAACACATGTTATCTTAGGATTTGATACTCTTCCTTAGAGTCCTTTCCTATACCTTAATCTTATATATTCATTCTAGGGTGACTATGTAAATCATATATGCCTAGTGGACATTTAGCAAATTGCACTAATACCATATTGTAACACCCCACTTTTATACCACATGTATGAATCATTGAGCGGAAGCACTTTACTCAAGGGGGTATCACGATATGCTATTCTTTGCAATTTAAAGTAAATGAAACACTTTGCACTGATTGGAATCCGATTCATACATAGTTTTGGCAAAAGAAAATCTACACCAAGTTCATTTAATCTACTTTGATAACAAGATTATACATAATGTAAAAGATACCAAAATCTATGGAACATCTTGGTAAAGGCACCCCACTAGGTCTTTTCTTCTTTAAGATTCCTTGAGTTATTCCTTGAATGTCAAAAATCTTCTTCCTCCTAAACTTGCTCCTTGATTGTGGGCATCATGCCCCCAACCATGCATAAAACCAATGGTAAGTGGAATCAAACATGTAATTATTTCAAGGAAGTGTAAAGTGAAAATAAACTTTGATATTAAACATTGAAAAGGGATACAATTTCTTTTAAATTACTTCTTTTTATCATGACTTATATAAGAATCCTTGAATTTTTCACCAAAATGCCTCTTCTCTTATGCACTGAAGTGCCTCTTAGATTACAATGAAGTGCCACTTGGTTGCACTGAATTGCCTCTTCTCTTATGCACCAAAGTGCCTCTTAGTTTTTCTCCAAGGAGCCTCTTGGTAAGGATCTTCTATAAGTTATCTTTTAAAATTTTCTTTCTCTTAAAACTATTAACTTTCTCTTAAGTCTTAATATTGACTTTACTCTTAATGTGCATGAAGATGATACCATAATATGGATTATAAAACATTACATTCAATTCATTATTAATTCATTGACTTTAAGCAATTGAAATAGATAACACATTCATAACATTAATTGTATACACACATACATAAAAGCAAACATTACTCATGTTCAATTAACATGGATCACTTACCTTGCACTTTGAGGAGATATGATCTTCCTTCCTAGGTTCAGTAAATGCTAATAATATCCTTGGGGTTTGAAAACCCTAAACACCCTATTTATAACATTCAACATATCAATTTTCATTCCAATTATCACCTAAAACCCTAATTTTAATAACATATGAATTATTAATCTTGAATTAGATCCAAATTTATCTTTTTATCCATATAGGTTAGACTTTGACTATTAGGATCATTTAAACATATCATCATCATTAAAACTAATGCATTATGGTTTTATACATTTAGCATATTAAAGTTGGTAACCATTGGAAAACAATAAAGACTTCCCCTAATTTTGGTATACCTTTTCTTTAGGTGCAAGTTATGATCAAATTATGCCCATCGGTTACACTCAACATATATTTTTCTAGAAATTTCCACATTATTCCTTATTGTCATTTAACTTTAATGTAAGGCATCAGTATATAAGATAGTTGGGAAAATACTTCCCTTTGTGATACCTTGAGCCAAAATTCGATATGATAACTTATTGTCCACTCAAAAGTTATTTTATCTACCTTTATGCCTTTTAGAGTAACTTCTTTGGAGGAGAGAGAAAAGGAAAACCAACAATTATATCTTTGAGTTAATTGTAGCACATGATACCCATATTAAAGAAAATTGTATTATCAATCCTATTTTACTCTTCTCACTTCATTATCGTTTAATAAATCTTATTCATGGTCTTTTTCATCTAAGATCCTCAACTATTTTATTTAAGAAAAACCACATTCCAAGGTTTAAATTATTCTTGAAATTTTGGGATGTTGCAAGGGCCTTATATCCTTATATCTAATTAGACTCTATATCACTTCAAGGAAGAACCATTCCTAGTGAGTTTGTAGTTCAAAATAAGGTTGATTAAATCAAATAAGAGATAGAGAGTTAGGGATAATCGACCGTCGACTCTCTAGGGGACAAATGCTAAACAAGTGGAGGTATGTGTCATTGAGGCCACCTTACTACCAAATGATCACTTGATGCTCAATCTTAAATTTTTTAACACTCTTCCCAATAATTTTTTCATGCATAGTTATAAATCATATAAGGAACATATGATTACTCAGATACAATCACTGGCCTTGAAGGTCACCTTAATGCGGGATATTTGTCTAGTGCACAATCTTATCAATCCTCAACACTTTTGAGTAACTACATAACCAAGATGATGGTTATGAAGATTCTAACAAGTATCCTAGAAAACTATGAATGGTTGCATGATGCTCTAGGATTAAATAACTAAGTGATACAGTCAATAGCCATGAAGGCCACCTAAAATCTGGAAATTTACCTGTGCCCAATCTTATCCATCTTGTGAAAATGTAAGAATTGGAAACGTTCTAGAGAGTAGACATAGAAATAATATAGTCACTAGTCATAAGTCCACCATATTTATATAAATTTGTTTGAAACTCAATCTATGATCTTGGTTCATGACCTAAAATTGAACCAATCCCATGATAAATTTTTCAAATATTTTTTGGGCTCTAGATCATAACATGAGACTAAACTAATCATGTGATTGTATTTCTAAATCCTTTTGAGGTTAATATCATGACCTAAAATTAAATTAAACATGTCTTAAACCCACCAGGTCAAGATGTATGATTCCTACATCTGGTAGGAACTTTTGTTAATCACATATGCTCTCATTTTGATATTTTTTATCCTTACATCTTATACTAACTTTTCTTTCAAATATGTTTTGGGCCTTAGATCATGACATGAGATTAAACCAATCATGAGCTTGTATTTCTAAATCCTTTTGAGGTCAAGATCATGACCTAAAATTAAATTAATCATGTCTTAAACCCACCTGGTCAAGATGTATGATCCATACATCTGGTAGGAACTTTTGCTAATCACATATGCTCTCATTTTGATATATTTTTATCCTTACATCTTGTACTAACTTTTGGTAATCACATGTGCTCTTATTTCCATATATTTTTATCCCTTCATCTTGTACTAACTTTTGGTAATCACATGTGCTTTTATTTCCATATATTTTATCCCCACTTCAGCGAGGAGTTTTCAAATGATGACATATTCTATCATTTCAATATTTGACAATACTTTCTTAGTGGGGATGTACTTCAAAAGAGGGTTTATCAAATCAAGTGATAACTAGAGAGTCACGAATTTACTCATTTCCTCTCTATGGGACATATGATAAACCAATGGAGGAACGCATCAAGGATACCACCTTACCACCAGATGAACACCTAATGCCCAATCTCAACTTTTTTTTCACTCTTCTGATAAATTAGATCCTAAAATATCACACTTGCTCTAGTGAGCAGACAATGGACCTTCATAATCACTATTAAAAATGTGAGCTTATAACTGGGAATGTGTCGGATGCCCCAATCCTAAATCTTGAGCAATCAGACCCCTATTATAGATAGAAGAACTCAACATATTTTCCCTTTTAGGGTCCTAGTCCTAACCCTAATTTTGTACACTCCTCCATTTACTAAAAAAAGAAAAATTAAAAGTAAAATGTGTAGCAAAAGAAGAGAGACAATTAATTTTCAAGACGTTTAAACAATCAAGAAGTTTCCATGATTCTTAATGATTATAGACTCTAATTATATTTTCTTCTGACAAACCACCATAACAATTACTTTTCACATCCACCTTTTCTCACTAAGACATGTGTTAGAGAGATAACTAGACATGTATGATTTAAGAACTAGAGCAATGATGGGAGTCACTTTTATAGTCAGTAGACCTCAAATGGATCGGTAAAACTCCAGAGGAGTAAATTATTTATTAGATATAGGTATGTGCCTCAGTCAAAGGCTACCTTTGCTCAGGAGAAATCATTCATGCCCAATCTTATTTTTTTATGAAGACTATTTAATTAACTCATATTTTCAAGGAAAGGACACACTTAGTTTTTCCAGCCTTCTCAAGATTTTTTAGAATGCCTTTAATGAGTCCAACAAGTTTGGCATTTCTTGACCAAAAATGGGACTCAAACTTGCCTCCAGCCTACGATGCTCATAATTATCTTGAACCTTTCCTTGAGAGGAGAAAATTGTTGATACCCCAATTTTTTCACCAAGAAATTCATAACTAATGTTAATCCTCTTGATAATGATGGATTTTGTTCCATTTTTTCACATTTCTCACTTTTCCCTCATTTTCCCACATTTATCTATTTATCGCATTTATTCATATTTTTTCACAATTTTCCACCCATTGAATTCATTCATTTCACCCACTTGTACCCATCTTGGGGCTTTCTATATTAAACATTCTTATAAGACTTAAAGTGTAATTTTTTCATCAATTCTACTTTTTGTAAGCCTTATTAAAAATGGCACAATTGAATTATCTTAAATAACATATTCCCTTTTTCCCTAGATATTCAATTTCCTTTCTTTTTGAATTAATGAATGATGGTGTTGAATTAATATCTTTTCTCTCTACTTTATTTTTTTACTTTCATTCAGAATGCGTCTTTTCCACAATTTTCTCTAGAGAATTTTTGAAATGCCATAAAATTAAGAAACATACTTTATCCTACCTGAACCACCTAACAAATCATATCCATCTACCATGTGCCATGTGGTGGATTGCCTTAGTCCATAGGCCATGCGTCACGATCATTGGTATGATCTTCCACCTATTCCATAATCTTCCAGTTGGAAACCCCAAACCCTAATTCTATCCTACAAATAGACCCCCACATGAATTGTATTTTGGGCCCCTTTTGACCTTCCTGAAGCTAGAGGATCAATTGTCTTCACCTTTGCTTTTTTCATTATTTGCAATTATAAGATACTTCTTCTAACAACAATAGATTACTCAATAATAAATGTTGCATTCTCTGCCATATTCATAACTATCGATAGCTACACATTTGTTTCAAAGATATAGGTTTTGTTGTACCAGATCTCTCTTGCTCTCTATCTCTTCATATGCATCGTTTCCAACCTCCAAGAATGGAACTCCACTGTGGGAGGTCCTGAGGAGATTCATATCACTACACCTAAAACCTAAGACCTTTGGGGATACAAATAGAAAGGTACTGCCATATCCTTCCCACATGGTTTGCTAGAACAAAAAAATTTTGGCTTCTACCATTTTTGGGTATATAAAGCTCGATCACCATTATTTTAATGTGAGAGTCTCAGAAGGTTATAATATAATTCTCGGGTATGATGGGTTGCTAACACCTTTCCCACTCATAACAGGATCATTTATCCAATCTCTAAAATAACACTTACCTTTCTTATCCCCTTGTGGGTGGTGTTAAAATCAGGTCTTTCATGTTTTCCTACTAATTTTAACACCCACCTCTATTTTTCCTTATTTTACTAATAATGGGGTGGTGACTCAAAGAGATTTATGGCACCAATATTATGTTTTTACTTCTCCATTTTTATCAAGTGACCACAGGCTCATCCCCAACGAGGGAAATTTTTTGTCTGGGTACAACAACACCTGACCCATAATTTTCCAAAATATGTTTTGAAGATTCCACTAAAACATTTTATTTCAACTCTTTTGAACATCTCGACCCAAAATCAAGACGATATAACCGAATTTTGATCCCTAAATGTGGTTCCCTATAACATCCCCACATATCAATCCTTACGATCTTGTCCATTTATAGGTCTTGTTCTCATAGATTACTGTCCACTAAATGAAAGACCAATTTGCCCATCCAACATAGACATCAAGCAAGGTTTATGATTTTTGGGGTACCTAGCCAGATGGGATTAGCTAATATTTGAACAGATTACATATTTTACTCATCTTAAGGAATTCAAATCAATTGACCCAATGGCATGAATATAGTTAATATAGGTTGACATTAGTGTTTGTCCAAGAATTTCTTAGAACAATTGTATAACATCATAAAGAAAAACAATATAAATCATCTTTTCATGAATATGTAGATGTCAATATAGCTACTATTTGTTGGGGATCTCAGTAGGATATTTATTGATTCCATCCTCCCAGTGTAGATAAATAAAAACAAATACATGTAGTAATGTTATTTTCTTACTGAAACATGATTGTGCCATTACAATGTAAATTAGAACAAAGAAATCTAAGATGCAACTGAGTGTGATAGTGTAGGCACAATGACCATGAGAGTTATTGGGGTGAAATTTTATAGGATATCAACAACTCCATTAGATTCGCTCCAAACAAACTCGACTTCTATATGTTAGTCTTTGTCCAGGTTATTCCTAATACTAGTTATAATTGAAGCATCAATAGAAGTTTCATGTGGAAGACTAATAGTAATATTCACCACATTCTTCTGCTCAGATTCATTGATAACCTTTTTAAAATCTTTCTTCATTTCCATGTTTAAAGCATAATCAACATACATTAATTTGGACTATAGAGAAAAATCAACTCGAGTCTTATGATTCTCCCCATGGATCCATAGTCATGTATCACCCCTCATGGCTGCAACTACAACAACAGAGGATCTTATTACAATTGCATCCATGATGTAGTAATTCAGTTATTATCATCTGTTTTCTTAGAGTAAAAGCCATGAAGATGACACCAACATGCTCTCTTATCAAACATGCCAAATGATTTGACTCAAGGAATTCCTACAAACACTTGTTTGTTGGTGTAATTCCAAATGTTCCATGCAGACGTATTCGTCAAAATATGATCCTCTTATTTCACCTTAACTATGAAACTTATCTATTATTGTAGCTTGTCAAGAAGATCATGAGATACATTCATAACCTTCCACACCGTCTCTATTTTCTCACAATTAAAAAGTGAACAGAGAGATGCCTCCACACTTCTATTCTACCTTGAGTAGGTGCCACGATTCTGATATGACATTTGACTCTTTTTCAATTAGTAAGTTGTGAGTTATGACATACTAACCAAAATAAATTGTTCTACTTTTCTAATAAAATAAATTGTCTTTGCTTTTCTCAATAAGAGGTATTTTTAGTAGTATGGCATGACCTAATTGCTCTGTAAGAATAAATAGTGAATAGCACACTGACATGACTTTTTACTGAACTAACAAACTTACTTAGGGCTGAAATCCCTAAGTTTTTACCAAAACCTTATACAATAGTACCACTCGTAAGTAGATGGATCTTATCACAGTATAGTAAGGATTGAATCCCAAGGAAAACATTTTTAAGAATCTTGGTAGTCGAATCTGGATCAACTAAGACAAATATTTAGAGCAAGATTTGATTTGGGTTTAGTTTCACTAATTGTAAGGAAAGTAAAAGAGCAGGATTAAAATTGAGTTTATATTAATAATGGGAATCACTGGGGTGGAATCGGGTTAGGAAATAAAGTTTGTGTAAGCATCTCCATGGGCTCAATGTCTCATTACCCATGGGTCACACACCGACTACTCGATAGATATCCCTTTGAAAGTTCTCGTCCGAGCATCAACCATGTTAATTGATATTCAAATCCTAAGTATTGAAGTTCTCGCTACAAAGGAATATAATAGATCATGCAAGTCAGGTGATCAATCCACAAAACATATATTAAACGATTAACATTGAAATGGAATGTTATATAGAAGCCATGGAATGTTATAAGATGAACATGTAAGCACGGGCAGCGGGGCTAGTCCCTGCACCCCACTGAAAAGGACTACTCACTCCTCATGATAGAAACAAGAAGAACAAGGGTGAGGGAAGATTCCACCATGGTCATAGTGAAGAAGATGGTCACGGCTCAGTGGAGAAGCGGTCTTCTACACAATTTTAGGGAAAATCTAGACGAGGAGGGGAAGAACACTAGGGAAGATGAGGCTAATGTTCTCTCTCCTTCTTCCTTCTCTTCTCATACTCTCACTCACAGGAGAAGGAGTAGTGGATGGTTGATAGTCGAGGGTGCTACAGATTTGAATCCCACCACCTTTGTGGCTAGGAAGTAGATCTTGATGGAGCGGGATGGCAGAGTAGCAAAAACACCACAGAGGCAGTCTTTGGCGGCAAAGATCATCTTCCTGAGATTGGGCACAGAGCAGTAGCCTTTCGACATCGTGGAGCGGAAGAGATGCCTCAAATGGATGGGGAGGTCGTCTATTTATAGGTGCATACCACTGACTTAACTCTGTGATCGAGGTCGAGGTTGAGCTGGTGTGGACGTGCCTCGGTCGAGGTCTGTCTGGGCGTGCCTCGGTCGAGGTGTTTTCCAGCGTCGCAGTTGTGGTCGTTTCTTCTTGGCCATGACCACGAACCTTCTATTCGTGGTCGCAGTCACGGAATTGTCTTCGTAGCTGTGGTTGAGGCACTGGCCACAGTCGTGGCATCACCTTCTTGCCCACAGTTGCGGTCGAGGTGTCTTGCCTCGACCGCGGTGGAGATAATTGTCTCATTCGTGGTCGAGGTGTCTTGTCTCAGTCAAGGCATCCTCTAGCGTCGTGGTCACAGGCGTTCTCTACTTGGCCACAGTCGCAACCCTCATTGATCAAACCCACCCAGATGGGGGGTGGCGCTATTGCTATGGGTCGATGGGCCTGCGTCAATGAATCCTCTGATTGATGAGGATGCTTTCTGATGAAGAAATTGCCCATAGAAACTAGGGTCCAAAATTATCAAAAGTTTCTTAGGCCTGCTAGTCGGTTAGCGGGACCACCACCTCGTATACTTGTGCACATAGTTCAATGCGTAATCCTACAATGGAGATGAATGGATTTGATCAAAACTCCAATTTCTAAAATTGACGAAAATTATATATGAGCAGATTCAGGGGGCATATTAGATCATTCAGTGCAAAACTGGGCCAAAAATGGTGACTAAAACTAAGATGAATATGCATTCATCACACACTCATCTACATTTTATTCTAGGTCCATACATTGGAACCAACTCCCACATAGAGAGTCTACATGCGAGACTTTTTTATAACAATCTCTGTTGGAAAGTAAGTTTGGAGGAAACCAATGTACCAATTACTATTATTATCAGAAAAGGTAACTAACCTTCATATCATTGAGATCCTATGGGATAGGACAAATCACCACACTAGATATACTCTCATGTTTAGGCATCTGATTATCAAATGATACAGTTCATATCACGTCCATTTGTTACAATCCCAGTAGTATTTTTCTACATAAAGTCTTTGTAGATGTGCAACTTTCATTAAAAAGTAGTGGTAGTGTGACCTGGTTAATTTTTAAAGGATGTGTATCTATGCTTCACACTAGAAAACAATCACATCCATGTTGGCCTTTATCTCCTGATACTTTTTGTGATTAGAGATGTATTCCGATATCTGATGATCTTGACACCTAAGCCTCCAACCTTCTTATTGGTTACCTTATTCCAAGAAACCAATGAAATTGGCCTGGTATACTGTCCTCCACTCCAAATGAACTGTCATGTTGTGTTGTCTTCCATATCACGCAACTTCATAGGTAGTAGAGACATTTGCATGAAAAACATTGGTATGGAAGATATCACAGACTTGGCATTACATAGGAGCAAAGGATTGGGTCCATGCAATCCAAACATTGATCCTCCCTATGGTCTTTGCCAAAGTATCTGCATGGGATTCCTATTAGTTCATCTCATGGATGATGGTGACCCCCAAGGCATCCCAACCTATCTATTTTATTAATATTTCACATATTTTAGATGGATTTCTATAGGTTTCTAGGCACACTATTTGAGAACAAAATGCAAGACTTCCTTTAACACTTATTAACATGAAGCTTTTCCAAATTGTTGTAGGGACCTCAAGATAGATTCATATGACTTCAAAATAATTTAGAAACGATAACTAGGTCATTTGCAAACATAACATAAGAAATTAGGGCCATTACTGGAGTGTTTGATAGGGACCCAACTTCCAATTATCTACATTGTCAATAGCCTGGCTGACCTCTCCATATAGAATAAAAATAGAAAAGGAGACTATGGGTCCGCCTGAGTCCTGTACTTGTAATGAACATATTTAGAAGCTTCACGTTCCAAGCAAAATGTATATTTCCTCTAGTTATAGAATCCATTGTGTACTCCATCATATATGTTTGCCAGACTAATTTGATGATAGTGTTTTTTATACCATCCATATAGTCATAGGATCTTGATAAGTCTAGTTTTATTTCTATTATTTTCATTCTCCTCCTCGTTTTATATATAGGTTCCGACACCAGTATGATGCTATTCAAAATCTGACAGACGGGCACAAAGCTAATTTTAATTCGTAATTACCATTCTTTCATGTGTTGTTTCAAGCTATCGATAATAATATTTTAAGAAATTTTTAGGCACTACTTGCTTATAGAAACATGCATTAGATTGTTGCACTTTTCAGGATGGGGTTACATAACTATGTATATTAGAGGGTAATAGGATACCTTTAAGTGATTTTACAACTCTTATGATCACTGATTTACCAATTATGTCCCAATTCTTCTAGAGGTATTGGCTTCCGACTTTTTTTACGTCCAACTAATTTGTAGGGGTTTACCTTTAAGAGAATATCATATATATCAACCTTGATGGGAATGTACTACAATATAAGTATTTGTTGTTGATAGTGGTCAGAATTGTCATGACATTTTTTTCAGCATGTCAAGTTTTATTGTTTGCATGGAAGTAAATTGCGATTTGAAGTGTTGTTGCACCTCAAATAGAATGGAAATATGTTTATTAATTGAGTTATTAGAGTCATCTTTCACTATTGTGATATTCTTTCTTCTAGATTTTTTCTTGACATATGCTTAATACAACTTGGTGTTTGAGTTACAATTTTTCATCGGCTTGACTTCCTCCACTATTTCTAATCCCCTTCTTCTATTTTAAGGATCTGCTCTAGCCTTGATATAAGCTCCAAGATGAGAACCTTTGTTTATTCATTGTGTTGGTTAATCACTTCAATTCATAGTTTATCAATTTGAAAGATGAGATTAGCTTTATGTTTGTTAAGGGTTATATTTCTTTTTGCCCAATTTTTGAATGGACACTTTGACTTTGGTGAGGAATTATCAAAGTTCTATATGGAATACCAGTTCTAACCAACATTTGTGTGAAATTATTATCTAGGTTCAAGGAATCTTTAGCTTTGAACACATACCACCCCTTAGCTCAACTCACATTTTTTTACTAAAAGAGGATAGTTTTTGCAATGGATTTTGGGAGGGTGGATGACTTTCATCTAGGTAAAGTTGTTTCCAATATCTACCCTTTAATCCCCACACCTAATTAAAAATGTGAGTTGTACCTCATATATCATGTCTTATATCTCATGCCACACCATGTTCATACTCATATGAGACATCCTAGGATTTCACTCTTTGTCTCTTTAAGAAAATCGCATCCTCACTCCCATCAATGCAAGTCTGCATAGCATCCATGATGATTAGTCCTTAGCATCTTATCTATTTATAAGACTTCATCTCATGGATTACACTCCACTACAAGAAAGAGTGATTTTATTATCCATCATAGAATCAAGTGCAATGTTGTGGCCCAATACCCAAGGCTCTAGTAAAGTTTCTAGAATGATGAATGGCCCCACATACCACCACTAGCTCAGCTGCACACTTTGTCCTCACTCAAGCACATCTTGTCATAAACTTACCGACATGTCACCCATCCTAGTACTACTCTGGATGAGCACTATTGACTGTAGAGTTCTTACTGATGAGCTCCCTAAAAAGGAGGCACACCTTAGTTATATGGGTAGTCCAATCATTTCTTTTAAGACCTTTTAATCCAAGCCTCAAATCCTAGGATGTTACAGTCTCCCACACATGGACTCTTGATGTCCTCGTCAAGGCTCAACTATATGGCCGCATCATCACTTCCCTATTTTAGTGCAGATCCATAATGGCTCATGTAGACCCAACTCTAATAAATTGCAACAAACACAAGGGTGGATCCATAAATTCTGATAGGACTTCACCATGCCTAATGCTACTAGTGTAATGGTGGCTCGATCAAACAAGATATACCTTTCCAACATGACTGAACAACACTGCTCAAGATTGGGGTTTGCATGTCCATGTGGGCCCTACCTACTGAAACTAGATTTGATACCATTTTTAGTTTGGACAAACTACCCACTCTAGTAGCACCTTAGGAATGGTGATTGGCCCCATAGACCACTATTAGCATTGATTATGTGATTTTTCCTCACTCATGCACATCTCGTGATCAACTTCCCAATAGTTTACCTATCCTAGTACTATTCTGGGCTGAGCACACTTTAGTATAGAGATCTTAGAGATGGACTCCTTGAAAAGAAGGGGCTTCTTTGTGATATGGGCAGTCCAATCGTTCCTTTTAAGTTCTTTTTATGTAAGGCCTCATATCCTAGGATGTTATATCATGGAAGTTTCATGATGTTTCTAGCACCTAGATAGATGGAATTAGGTTAATTTATAATAGGTTACATATTTAACTCATATTAAGGAATTCAAATCATCTCATCTTATTTTATGTATATGATTCATATAGTTTCAATTAGTGATTACCCTACAATTTCACAGAGACATATTGTAACATCCTAAAAAAATATTATAATATATCTCGTCATGAAAAGTATATGTTAAGATAATTCTCATTTAAGACCAATCATTATATAATATTTTTCAAGAGCCATTTATCTTCTTATATTTTCTATAAAACTTTTATCAAAATTGAAATTCTAGCATTCCCATAAATTCTCAATAGTAAGGAAAATTCAAAATTGAACATGAATTTAAAAATACAAGACATGACTGTTGGGTTTTAGGTGACGCAGAAGACAGCGGAAACAAAAATTTTCTTTTGCCACAAAACCATAACCACAGATTGCATCAACGACTATGAAATAGGAAGGATGGTTTTAGCAAGGTGTACCAGGTCCTGAGGCTTTCTCAGTGACAATACCTCACAACTAGTGCGGTCTTCAACAACCTAGTGTTCGACGATGTCTGTGCAGCTCCTGGTCTTGACCCAGACTACGGTTGACCATCGTCCTCCTGAGCAAAAGAAATCTCCCACCTCTATAGATAGTCCACATAGACCACCGGGAACTCTAGTCGTCCTATCCTACAGGACACTAGAAGGAGTCATCCCCTTCTATTGATGTACTAGTCACCGACACACTCTCCCACAACCAATTGTTGTCCTGTAGTTGCCTTTCCCTCACTATGCCTCCCTAGTCAGGTAGCGCTTGCTTGGGCACTCTTAGTTACCACAACCAGAGAGGACAACTTTGTAGAGTAATTGATGTTTTTAGTTGTGCTATCTGAGAAGCCCCAATACCCCTCTATATATAGGAGGGGCCATGCTCAGGGTTCTCAACCCCGGGCAATGCAGGACTAAAGTGGGAGTAGAAGGGTCTGGAATTTCCATTAACTGATTGCACTACAGAAGGAGAACCGATCATTTCACAAATGAACCGGTCAATTAGGAGTGTCAGCCGATTTTTCACCATTTGAACCGGTCATTTCACATTCCTGACTCGCCTCCAATTGACTTTCCTCTTTCGTTTCCAATTTATACAAATATCAATTCATATCCCAATCGAATTGGACAAGTGAAACAAAAACTTTTCTCACAAATTGGGACAACCCAACCTTGCTCGTTTGGTCCAGTCGAACTGATCAATTAACCAAGTGAACCAGTCATCTCACTGACCTTGAGCCGATTAGTGGACCTAGTAAACCAGTCGGTTGGTGGTTCAGATTGTGTAAAACATAGTCATTGCAGTTCTCAATCAATGTGACACTCAAATTAGTTATTTCAACACTTGAACTTGATGATTTTGAGTCAAGTCAATTAATTGAATGTTTGATTGAGTAACTAAACATCTTTAGTAGTCAATCCAGACATCATTCATGGATAAACTCCTCTTCCAGGTAAATCCTTTGTGTGTGACCCTATAGGTCCCATTTCACGTTGGCAGTGAATGTCCATAACTAGCTTATGACATCACAAGCAAAGAGCGGTGCCTAGTCACACATCAGTGCTACCCAAGTGAAAAGGAAAGTTGGAGAACAACTTTCAATCCTACAGAATGTGATTGGTGTTCCAGTGAATGTATAATTCATTTCCCTCTGATATCCTAAATGAACTTCATGCATGGAGTTGTCATCCTTTAAACGTTCACTCATGTTCCTTGATCCAAAGTAGACTATCTAAGATATGTGTGTCATCAATATCACATATTGACTCACACGTGCATGTGAATGCCTTTCTCAGTCTCACTTATCAAGTGGCCATGCACATCATACTCCCTTAGGAGGGACAAATCCCATATCTATCACTCGCAGTCAAAACCCCATGTGTCAAAGTCAACCAACCATCACCTTTATAACAATCTATATTTCAGGACTGTGTTTGATGATGTCAAAGTATACCCAACGACATATGATTAGTGCAGTGATTTCAGGTCTAAGAATCACAATCACCACCATCACTATGAGATCTGACTCTAACTGCCATGTTGTGGCTCCATGTGTCACTCTTATGGTGGGTCTGTCTGATACATTGTTCTCTAACATGTATCTATGTGCTTGGTTTACTATCACATATCATGACTAATGAGACTCTGTCATCAACCAACACACACTCTAGTCTTGTTGTGTCATTGTTTTCTATCAAAATTCCAGAATGACATCCGACTAGGGACACAACAAACATGTACAAACTCTTTGCATTCCGTATGGTCTCATTGTTCATGTCCTTAACCTGAAGACATACGTCATTGAGTATTGTCATTCTCTAGACATTCATTCTGCTCTATCATTATCTCATAACTGACTGAACTAGAATAAATTGGAAGCTTACCTTTGATATTTATCAAATCAATCTTAATGTGTCCCAATCCAATCATCATATGATTGGCACTCAGGGAAAACATACCAACAGACTCCCACTTGGACTACGATCCAATCACCTTTGAATCATATTCTTAGTGATCTCCAAACATGTCCCACATGTTTCTACTGCTCCATTGCTAACACAGTGAGTTAGCAACACTTTGCTTTAGTCGGTATATTGCATGTTTCACAGTTCTTTGCTGTACAACATATCGTATGAGATGGAGTTGCTGTAATATGTGATCTGCTATTCCTTGCCTAACACTTAGCTCCATTGTTTGACTCAATATTACTACTTGTCATCAATGGTCGGAATATCTATAAATTCATCTCTACAAACTTCTTGATCCAAATATAGTATCCTTTGTTGTTCATAACACAAGGATACTCGGCATTCCCTTTTAGAATTAAACGGATTTTAAATCGGAACATTTCCATTTATCAACTCATATTCACTTTTATATTTTATATTTTGTAATCATTTTCTATCATTTCATAAGCTTACATCAGTGTAACTCTTTACACCCAACTCTTCCTTATATTACCATAGAATTAGTACTTCATAAGTACCAAACAAGTTCTTCATGGTATTCCAGTGACCCTCACTAGAAGTAGACAAACATCCACTCATCATGTCCACTACATACGAGTTAACATGATGAGCACATCATACCGTCATGTCCAATACATACAAGATGATGAATGCATATTTTCTTGTCATGTCCAATACATACAAGATAATGGGATGATTACATACGTGATATATTCATATCTATCTATGTGTTCCTATTCTTCATAAGAATTTGGGACACTTGGCATCTGAGATACTAACTCCATGTAACATGGACATGTTTTCTCCCACTGAATCTATGCATACTGATTAGTACAGATTGCCAATGTATGTTCTCTCTTTACCAGGTCAAGAGGTTTTCGAGAACTATCACTATAGATCTCTATTCCTATCACATAGGACATTTCACTATCTTCCATTAAAGAAGGTATTTCCACACAAGTTTCCATTTTAGAACATTTCATTCCTCATCATCATGTGGAATGTGAATACGCTCCCACTAAATCTTTGTAATCATAGATCCCTTCTTAATTTTATATATCAGTCAAACCTTTTGGCTATATAATCAAAGTAAAGACTCCAGTTCTGAGTTGCTTGCACTTAATCAATCACATTGATTAATCACTTGTAACTTATAGACTGCATTTGCATTATTGGATTCATAAAACCCTTCAGGTTGTGTCACGTACACAACCTTATCTTATTCCTGCCAAGAATGTAGTTTTAATATCCATATGCCAAATTTCATAGTCTTTAAAGTTCCAATAGCAAGCATGATCCATTCTCTAAATGTCATCCATATTAGTCTTAACTCTTAAGACCCAATTGCACTTATGGGTTTTATCCCAATCAAAAGCTACCATAAGGTCATACCTTAATTGGTTCACATGGAAGTCATTTTGGATCTTATGGCCCTTAAACCATAATTCAAAATTTGGTCTCTCAATATCATCTAGCTTATTGGCTCATCACATGACCCATTCATCACCTAGATATATGAGGTGTATCTGTTACATAAGGAATTTGAGAACCCACAACACTTGTGATTCTTAATCTCCTTTATTTAGTGTCAAGCATGTTCTTTAGAAGAATTCTAGAAGGTTAGTAATTGATGATCATGCTGTAACTCTTTAGAGTATGATTCCTTCTTTGATTTAGACATCACTATGCCTTAGTCATGAGTTCTCTACGATACATTATCATAATTACTCACAAGGTCCTCAAACATTTGGTTTAAGCATCCCATTCATTGACCTCATCAAAGAATTAATACTTTTACCAAGTTTGTACTTCATTTATGATATTCTTGAACACTTCAAGATAATCATATTGGTATTTCACTAAACATCATGTGAAGCGCATTTATTCCAATAGGCATGTATATACATAAATATGTATTATACCTAATAGAATAGTCATTCTCCCACTACATCTAGTCAAGATTGACTTGTCATCATGCCCAAGACATTCATATCTCTTAATGGTTCACAACCAAAAGAGAATATCCTATCCATCAACATGGAAGCTAGAAATGAATTTATCATGATAATGCTAATTAATTGTTTGAGTCATCAATAACTTTTATGTATCATTTTATCTTATGCATACCAAGTGCCACAAGATAAACAAGGCATTGACATGAAAGATCATGTCTTTAAATTGAAACATCAACTTTATTGATAGACATCCTTGTCACTACAAGATGCAGAAATAAAGTGTTTCTATTTATTGGTGAAATGAAATAGCAGTTCATAACTCTATTACATGCCATTTGAGATGAATTAAACTAAAAGGTACTCCAATATATGGCAGCAACACTTGCTCCAATGATCAATGCTCCTTCCTTGGTCCTTTCACAAAGGCCATCACTTCTTTTCATATCTTGCATATCATATATGTCAGATCTATGTCTTGGTATCATATACCTCAAATTAAAGAAGTGTTTCAAGTTTATTTCATGATACCTGAGGTGGCGACTTCCATCTCCTCCTTCTTCTTCTTTTGTTCATCCAGATGGAGAGGGCAATTTCTCCTCCAATGTCCTGACTCTTGACAACGATGATATTTGGCTCCCTTGTTCACCGCTCCTTTGGCTTTGAGAGTTGAAGATGACTTGGGTTGCTGGCTAGCATCAGAACCCTTCTTTTCTTTTCCCTTGCCCGTGCCTTTAGACTTACCTTCTATCTACTGATCAACATCATAGATTTGAGTTTTTCGTTCTTCATCTGTGCCTCGGCTGTCCTGAACATGCCCAACCACTCTATCAACATCTTGTTAAAGTTGTTCATGCTGTAGTTCATCCCAAGCTGACTATAAGATTCTGGAAATGACTGTAGTATCACATCAGTAGCCAACTCTTGGCTCAGAGGGAATCCCAGTCTTGTTAGGTTCTCCACATAGCCAATCATCGTGAGTGTGTGAGGACCAACTAGGTCTCCTTCTATCATGACACACTTGAACAGTGCCCTGGAGACATCATATCTCTCTTGTCATTCTTAGTCTTGATACATGTTCTTGAGATGTTGACCATCTCAATGAAGTCCATGTTCTAATGTTGTCTTTGCAACTCATAGTTCATTGAGCACAACATCAAGCACTTCACATCAATGGCATCTTCTGTATGCTTCTTGTAAGCATCCATGTCTACCTTTGGTGCGGTGGGAGCGGGTTCCTCTAGCACTGGTCTATATAGGACATAGAGCTTTTGTGATAACTTATTACACTAAATGAGATTACTAAAAAAATAAAGCACAATCGATCACTAATTAATCACATACCAAAAAATATGGGTAAAATAAAACCAATTTCAATGGATGCACCTACTCATAAACATTTGCATAAGAGCCCAACATCTTTCTTGTATCCATACTATGCCAGAAATTTGATACAAATTGTTCTATCGCCTTAGATATAACATATATACGTAGGAGAACAATATTTCTATATGCCACACAACAAACATTAACATGCTAACAAAATTTTGATTCATTTGAAACACCATATACAAACTTTTCCTGCCTGAACCTGAGAGTATAGGGACGACTCGAGGACACACTTGACATCTAATCAACTTTCTCAAAGATTCATTACTATAGCCCCTCTTTTCTTTCACATGCTTTTTTTCATCACTTCCAATTACATAAAAAGATGTGGCGAACCACAAGGGTGAGACCCATGTCCCAGCAAGATATATAACCTCCAACAACATTTATTGATTCCATCATTTTTAGGTAATGAGACAGTTTAAGCAATTTATTCATATATAACAAATAGACTTAACAACACTGATGATTAACAAAATACATAAAGGAGCTGATAACAATTTTCATCATTACGCTGACTATCATCATTTTCCTTATTAACCATATAAGAGATTAATTAGCATATGCATAACTAGCATAAGAAAGTCTAGTAGCATATTATCCTATTAACATGAATAATTCTAGCATCATAAGCATATCTAACAACATTAGCATGTCTAATAGTTTGAACAGATCAATATTATAAGTAGAGATAACAACATAAGCATGAGTATTTGCATAAGCATGATTAACAATATAGTCATTTCTAATTACAGAGGCATGGCTAGCATGCTAAACATAACTAACAACATGATATAGCTAACATCATAATCATAATCAGTAGAAGAAGTATAGATATCAACATAAGCATGTCTACTGTATGTACACATTTACAATCTTAAGCATATCTACAACATAAGTATATCTACTATTTGTTAATTGCACTAAGCATCATCTTTATGTAAAGAGAACAAACAAGGGTTATCATCCGATGTGAAGCGTTGTGGATAACCCTAAACAGATATGCTATACGGCTATATTACATCTTTGATTATGCCCTAGGGAATTTGAATCGTACCATTCAAAGTCCAACTGACCCCTGTGAAGGAATATTCAGTTTCGTACAAGATCTAGGAGTGCCAGTATCCTATGATCTCTTCCCCTCAGTCAGTACGAGTAAAAATGCAGCGACATATCAGTCAAAGCTACCACCACAGTGACATATAGTCCTGTGACTAGCCCACCTTGGTATTGGTTACAACGCTAGCATCTAGGGTATTCAAACCCAATCACTGAGGTACAACTGTAGTTGTCCTCTAATCACATCATGTTATAATCTCTAAGACACAACCGTATCCATTCTCAATCACATCATATGTATGAGGCATGACCATAGTAAACCTCCATAATCTTCATTGTGGATAACAAGGATATATCTTCAACCTGCCACCCCCACACGCTCAACAATATGTGCTCTGCATTTCCCTTAGGAATACTCATTTCACCCTCCAACAAGTTTTGAAATTGAAGATGGTTCTACAACACAAGGCACTACATGATTAGAGTTGCACTTGATTAGTTATTCCAATTGGGTGAATTAAGGCTTCATCAAACAAGTGGACATACAAACCCTAATTCATTTCTAGCAAGCATATAAATATCACAACTTTGAAAAGATATAAAATGTGTGAAACATAATTTCTCATCTCATCATCACATGGTACTATTCACTTTCCATTCATGAGACCACACTAGTCATCATGATATCACAAGATATAAATCCTTTTCACAATATCACAGGGTATCAACCCTTATCAACATAAGAGGATTACACCTCATTCAGGTCTCAACCATGCCCAAAGGTCATTAAGACCATCATACTATCACACAATATAAATCATTTTCACAATATCACAGGGTATCAACCCTTATCAACACAAGAGGATTACACCTCATTCAGGGCTCAACCATGCAAAAAGGTCATTAAGACCATCATATTATTCCCTGCAAGATCATCATTATCTTTGCATGCCTTATAACAAGGCTCAACAACATCACTTACATATACTATATTGGATCAACACAATATTGCATTAATGAGCTAGGAGATATTCATAAACAATCATAGCAGGATTATATTAATGTTAAGAACATTCCTTTATTACATCAACATGCAAGGAATCTAGATATGATTAAACCTCATAATATTCATAATGCACATGTTTTGCATAAGAAAGTATCAACCATGCGGCTATGATAAACACCAATTAACATATTATGGTTATGATCATATTAAGGAGGTTATTCCATCATCATTCCATCATATAAGAATGCTAAACATGAATACTCATCTTTATCTATTTGCATTAGAGTTAGGTTCAACATGATAAATTATATCAATGTTACTAATCATCACTTATACCAAAACCCTAACTCACAACATCCCCATTGGATCATGGATTAAAGGTGAAGCATCACCATCACGTTCCATGCTATACTCAAGTATGAACCCACACATAAATCAAGATGTAACCATTGTGTTATATCATACTAGGGTTTCAACAACAATAAGAGAGTACCCCATGATTGCATTAGTCATTCAACGGCTATTCATACCCAATTACCATCACTTAGTTATATTAAAGCTAGGTATTAAAAGCTATACCTTATTAGGGTTACATATCCACACAATATGGTTATCATCCCTTCTATTCATATGAGCGAATAGGTAAGACTATCTTGTTAAGGGTAAATTTGTTCCATCACCATTCAACCCATATCATCATACCGCAATGTCACCCAGAACCATTGGATGTTTAAAAGGTAAGACCATTGGTTGTTTACATAAGTATACACCTTATATAAACCACCTATGAAGTCCTTGATTTTTTCTCTAGAAAGAGTCACCATTTAACCCTAGACATCCCTTGATTAATAACACAAACATTTCCATTTAGAGTAGGGTAAAACCCACAATCGTCTGTTCATTTAAAACAAGCAATCCATTGTCAACAAGTAAGCTCCTTAAGTTGATCATATAAAGGAAGCCATCTAAATCACATTATTAGGACGAAAATATTATATTAGCCATCATTCCACTTTATTGGAGGAATAAATAGTAGATATTGACCATTGGGTCAAGTTCATATGTTAAAACCATCAATTATAGTATAGGTTTGACCATTGCATCAAGTGACCCAAGAAACCATTGGTTTAAGGATTAATTGATGCTACAACTACAATTCTTAACTGAACATAGGTTCTAGAGACCTGATCCACCATCATTAGTGACCATTAAATCACCATAGGTTGTTAGATCAACATTATATTCATTAATCAACATTAAATATTAAGCTAATGTCATCATTGATTGATAACATCAGTAGGGTACTTAATGGTTGATTATTAAACTTCTAATTGATCCAAAACTTGACCTAAGGGGGTGACCATAGGTTGTCACGATCATCTGACACCTTTGATCTCCCCCATGAGTTGTCATGAAGACAACACCATAGGGTTGTTGTAATGGTACCATCATCGGGTCATGGGTTTATAGAAGAAATCAACTTTAAACCCTAAAATTGACCATTGGTTGATAGGTTCTTAGAACCACAGGTTGTCGAAAAAACCTCATCCAAGTCATATTATACCTTAGGAATAACATACACATGATCACGGGTTCATCTAGAATAGAAATCAGAACTGGGAACATTATAAAAATCAAAATCTAAGCCAAGCATAGCTTTTTAGTGCATGAATCATCGTTTTCAAGCAAGAACTTGAGCTAGCAAGCTTATGGTAAGCAATAAATGTGGATCAAGTTATAAAACTTCCCTCTAATGAGAAGATAAACTCCCACACATAAGAAAACATGAGCATGTAGGGTAGAAAATCCAATCTTAAGCTATGAACTCGTCCATCTAGCACCTTTCTTCATCAAATGGGCAAACCCTAAGCATAAGGAGCAAGAAAGGTATGGTTTTAAATATTTAGAGCAATTTATACAATGGAAAAGTAAGGTTCCGACCTGTAGGAAGGATAACAAAGAAATAAAAAAAAGGAAATAAGGGGATTCTTACTCTTTTAGGTCAAGATCACTAGAAGGAAGCTTTTTAAACCCTAAAAGGAAGTCAATTGCAACCCTAGATTCTTTTTCCAAGAAGCCCCCCTCTTTCTTCTTCCTTGGACAGGAAATTCGCAGAAGCATAGAGTGAGGACGAGGTTTGTAGTAGGAGAGAAGTGGTGGAGAGTAAATGGCTCATTTTGGTGCTTAGGGATAAGTATATGAAACTTTAAGATAAAGAAAAATAAAAAGTTGAAGTTCTAGTATCTTTCCAAGTGTCCATGGCCTTAAACTATTAAGAATATACAAGAACACACACAATCATGTCCCCCACAATCCATAGAGACATTATTATCCCTCGTTTCTTGAATTTACAAGCAAAACAAATAACTCACTAGTTGATAGCTACTAAAGGTAGCTCATCCATGAAGGGATAAACCCTAAAATACCCTTAGAGAAAACACCTTCAAACCAAGGTTTACATAGGTGCACCATGTCGTGAAAAGATCAATAATGATGATAGAATATACAAGGAACATAATTTAAGTGATAAATTGCAAAAAAAACATCTCAATTGGGTAAATTGTAGAAAAGTCCAAAATGTGCATGAAATTGCATAACTTGCTCAACCAGTGTCCAAATTGGACCAAATTTGAAACTTAAGCTTGTCTTATGATTTCAAAGAATATCAAAATGTTACATTAGGGTTATAAGAATTCAATTATGATCATTAATCCTATTCAACTCATTAAGCAAGTTTAGGGGCCTTACAACTATAAACCCCTAACGGGGATTTTTCTCCTGAAAACTAAGGTAAACAAAGATGGGTACTTCCTTTTCACCTCACCCTATTACCTTCACATGGTTAATTACATATCATGGTGATTTCACATCATTCATACATATCTCATCTTGGATCCGCACAGAAATCCCCACCTAAGAAGACATTCTCAATATGGAATGTCGAAACATTTGTGTCATCTGTACAACTCTAGTAGTAATGTTCAACTTTAAATTCTAGCTATCATCCTAAAATTATATATATTGTATCAACACATTACCCAAAAGTCATACTTTATATCTTTTTACCAATCATTCAATGTGTCCCATACCATTCCTTGAAGCATAAAAAAGGCAATGTATCCATCCTTTTTTTTGATACATTGACACTAGAACTCTTGTCAGTTCTTTTTCAACATCAAAAGAAATGTTGACGTTGGCACCTATCATTATATACAAGAAAACATCATTCCTAATCAACCTTGTTTGGAGTGAAACAACAACACTATATGCACCTCACTAGGATTTACACAACCTACTTAGAAGACATATATTGATCCCATAAAGAACTTTAATCAACCCCATCTCAGTCTTATTCAACTTGTCTCATAGCTATTGCTGCTTCAGAAACCCTAAGGTTTTTGAAGAAATATTGATCATATTTTTGACCATATTTGAAATACTTTGACATGTCATCATTCAAATCTTGATATAACATGTATGACATGACCGGAACACTCTGTTCCTCCTATTCATAAATTCTATTTGT